>JALPQD010000229.1:3290026-3367799 GCA_023101885.1 Typhlomys cinereus | reverse complement strand
TGACAGCCAGCTGCACAAGAGGATCGCCGGAAACTAGGTGTTTCTACGTAACTCTTCCTCTGGAAGTTTCAAGTCTAATGACATGTGGTTTCTCCCTGGCGTAAAAGATCCTGTCTCAGAGCTGCATCATAGGAGCATCTAAGTTCCCACAGGAATTCTACCAGCAGCCCCCACAGTCCGACGAGTGTTGGGGCAGGCAGAGCCAGGGTGTCTTTGGAGAACGGTACCCTAGTCCAGCCCTGTGCATTCAGACACAGCAGCCGCTTCCTCCCTTCCCGTCTTTGCTCTTGGAGCCGTGGAATGTCTTGCTCCTGGATTCCATGTTCTCCACTTTGGTTACTGACTTGTTTAACTGAAGTGCAACCCATAAGCTTCTTCAGAAGAGTGCCTGGGGGCCGGGGGTGGAGCTCAGTTGGTAGAGGCCAGTCTAGTGTCTTAGCTGTTCTATGCCATCGTCTGATAGGTTGGGGTGGTCCCCCACACTGATGTGGTACTGCATGCGTATATTTAATCCCTAATATTCGTGAAGGCAGATCAGAAGTAACCACAATTCTCAGGATCAGCTTGGTTATATAAAAATTCGAGCGCCATCTGAGATACTGTGAGACCCTGGAGAATGGCCTCAGGGGTAAGACTGTGCCTCGCAAGCAAGAGAGGTCCTGCGTTCAGAGGGGTTCCCGATGGGTCCCACTCACAAATGCCCAGGTGGAAACCGAGCAGCCTACACTTCCACTCTGGTGGGCGGAGCCTAGGCAATTCAGAGTGAGCAAGAGGATGTAGCAAGCGCAATCCAGGATGATTCCTGAAGTCACCTTTGATCCTCCACAGGGACATACAGTGCTCTCTCGCTCTCTCTCTCTCTCTCTCTCTCACACACAACACACACACACAATAATAAGTAAAATAAACAAAATGGTACTTAGGAAGTAAAGTGTATAGCAGAAATGTCTTTTTTATTCTGCTCATTGATGGTTGGGTATAATTTCCTAGGTGGGAGGAATGTCCTCCTTGCAATTTCCTTGTTGCTCCATTGGCTTGTGGTTTCTAGCTTGCTAGTAGTGAATGTCTCTGAGCCGATGGTCCTCCTAGGTTTCACCTTTTGGAGGAGTTAGGACAGTTCCCCAGCTTGAAGCCTTTAGGGTCTTGTGTTAATTCCTCCCACCTTCGCTCCACTGGGTTCTAGGGGACCCTTGTCACAAGAAAATTCTCGTCCTTCAGATCAGCCAAGTTATCGCGTGTTATTTCTTCAATGAGCCTCCTCTGCCACTTTGCTTCATCCCAACTCCCTGACTCCCATTTTCTGAGCCACTTTTTCTAGAATTCCCAGTAGCCGCGTCCTAGACTTGAACTCTTATTTTCCTCCTCTTTATTTTCTCTTTTTGTTTCCAGGGAGACTTCCCCAACAGTTTATATCAGTATTTGGTTCGTTCTTTTTGAAGGTTTAGTTGCCTTTAATACTCTCTTACTGTTCCACTTGTCAGAACTCTGTCCTCTTCTCATCAGTATTTTTCCATTGTCTCTCCTCGGGTAACAAATGTGAGCTTGTTACTGTTGTTGTTTGGTTGTGTTTTCTTTTTTTTTCTCCTGCGTTTTCTTCTTTCCCCAACTTGCCTTTTTTTCTGTTTGATTGGTTTAGACCCTTTTTCCTGTTAGAAGTCCAGTGAGCCCCATTGGGATGTCTCTTTTTAAAAGTGACACGGTGGGGCTGAACACGCAGCTCAGTGGTAGAACACGTGCCTGGCATGTTCAGCCCCTGAAATTGAACAGTAAAGACGCGACGGCCACAGCCTTTGATGCTGAATGGCTGCCGAGCACGTGGCTCGGAGCGTGCTCTGGATGGGCTGCACTGCAGGATGAGGGGGGGGAGCCTCAGGGAACCCCCTTGAGCTAGTCCTGGTAGAATGCAGTGGGAGGGGTCTGTAGCTCCAACCCTTCTGCCTGCAGGCTGCCTGCATTTCCTCTCCACCTTCATTGCTTTCCAGGAAACGTCCGGGCCATCCTGAGCATCGCAGACCCCGCTAGAGGGTGTGTGCTCTGGTTGGTTTCCTTCATTTTCCTGAGTCGCACAGTAGGTCTCTGTCTTCACATTTTTGTTGGCATCTGTCTCCTTTTTGTTCCTATGTTTCTGGGGTCTTAGCATGAAGGTTCGGTTCATCGGATCGTCTATTTATTACTACAACTAACTACTTGAGGCAGATTAATTTTTTACATTTATTTGTTTATTTTTAAATATTTTTATGGGGGGGGCAATGCCATGGCACAATCAGAGGACAACTTTTGGAAGTCAGTTCTTGCAGGGATCAAACTAGGGTCCCTAGGTTTGCGAGCAGTCGCCTTACCTGCAGAGCTGTCTTGTTGCCCCTTCATTTATTTATTAATCGTGTGTGTGTGTGTGTGTGTGTGTGTGTGTGTGTGTGTGTGTTATCGCATGTGTGCATACGTGTCACCGCACATGTGTGGAGGTTAGAGGACGGCTTGCAGGAGGGGTCCTCTCTCTCTCTCTCTATTGTGTGGACTCTGGGCATGGAACTGAGGCTGTCAGGCTTAGAGGCAAGCTCCTTTAAGCACTGAACTTTCTCACCACTGTCGTTAGGCATGGTGTACACACCTGTAATCCCAGCACTTGAGGGGACGAGGTAGATAGGACTGCAGATAGGACTGCGGCAGTTTGGAGCCAGCCTGGACCACATAGTGAGATACTGTCTTATGCCCTCACAGAAGGGGCTTATATTTAGCTTACAGTTTGGGGGGCTAAAAGTTCAAGACTGGGCTATGCCATTGGTTTGCCGGTTGCCCAGGGCCTAGTGGGATCATGGCAGGAGCTTGTGAAGAGACACCTCTGGATGCAGAACCCGCAGAGCCGGGGAGGCCAGACTTACTGTTTTTGTAACAGCTCTCCTGGGAGAATTTGAACATGAACCTGGGGGTGGGGAGGGGGGAAGCATTCAAGCTTTGGTTCCAGGTTGAACTGGTTTTGCTGGAATTCCTGTTGGCCACAGGTGAACTGAGCACCTACTGTGTGCAGAGCCTTCTGAGTGCATCCCTCTGCAGGGCTGCAGGAGGTTGACCAGACTGGTGGCTGGGCTGCAGCGAGTCCCGGCAAGAAGCCCAGTCCCCAGAGGCCTGTGCTGCAGTGCTTGGGTGGCCACCTACTATCCCCAGGGATGGACCCTCAGCTTATCCCAGTTTGGTCCTAGGTTTTCGACGCAACCAATACCACCCGGGAGCGGAGAGCAACCATCTTTAATTTTGGGGAACAGAATGGCTACAAGGTGAGGCCTGCTTGGCTCCCCTTCTTGGTTGAGTTGAGACCCCTTTCATAGTCTCCTAGTACACATGAGGTTTGGGCTGTGTGGGTATTGAGTGTAATTTGGGTTGAAAGACATGTTTCTTTCTTCCTGGGCTTGCTTTGTTGGAAGGGAATCTAGGCTACAGTCCATCCCTCTTTAGTTCCAGGAAGGACCCTGGGGCCTTGGGTGGAGGGGAGAGCTTGAGGTGAAAGTTCAGAGTGCTAAACCTATTTGTTGTCCCCCCCCACCTTTGGTGCCTTTGCTCCTTGCAGACCTTCTTCGTGGAATCCATCTGTGTGGACCCAGAGGTCATAGCCGCCAACATCGTGGTGAGTGGTCCCCTGACTCCCTGGTGGCGTGTGGCAGTGAGGGCCCTCCATGCTTAGGCTGGCACCTGGGCTGACCTTTTATTGGATTTTTACCTTCGTGGGAGTGGGACGACAAGGGAGTCTGGAGTCCTGAGGACGGCGCGCATGTGTGGAGGGCTTCATGGCTCTTCGGCTTCTGTTCTGCTCCCCTCCTCCTCGTCTCCACCCCCTCCTCCTTCCCTGTAGTCCCTGGACAGTAGTTAGAAGCTGCATCAGCCAAGGGTGGGCCAGCCCTGTTTCTGTTAGGCACACACTCGTTCCCCGCTACCACCTCTCCCCTGCCTCTCGCGCATGTGGGAGATGGTTAGACTTCCCCTGGGCCACCAAGGTGAGGAACTGCAATCGCGGGGACCAGGGAGCTGCTGGATCCTTCCTTATAGCTGCCCCCCAGGCCAGCTTTTGGCCTCAGACCCCTTGCCGTGACATGTCGGCCCAGCACCCCGCCGCCTGCCAGCCATGTCCTTGTTCTGTGGCCCTGCCTGGCCTGCAGCCTGAGGTGTCTTTGCTCTGTGCCTGGCTCTGGCAGCAAGTGAAGCTGGGCAGCCCTGACTATGTCAACCGGGACAGTGACGATGCCACCGAGGATTTCATGAGGCGCATCGAGTGCTACGAGAACTCGTACGAGACGCTGGACGAGGACCTCGACAGGTGAGCGAAAGCTTCGTGGCCCGAGGCTGGGATGGAGGGGCGGGTGGTGGGGTCGACTTGGCTGCCTCTTTGTGGCCCTTTATGGCGGTGTCTGGGCAAGCCATACCTGCAGACAGAGGTTGTCCAACCTCCTCTTTCTTTCCTCGGGGCGAGACCGCTGGCCGGAAGTCACTTACAGATTACCTGTGGCCTCCTGGAGCTCTGGGATCAAGACATTCTCTTCTCCCTCATAAAATCAAGCACCTACGCAGAGTCCTCCCGAAAGGCATTTATAAACACTTCGTGCTGATCTTTTGGGGTTCCGTCTAGGGGAAGGGGATAGAGAGTAACTCGTCCTGTCCTGCTTCTAAACCGCAGGCTCCCCTCAGAAGAGCAGGCAGCAGTGTGGAGTGACCAGGGGCCTTAAGGTCCTTCAGGGGCATCCCACTGAGGGGCTTCCAGCCTGAGTTTGCACCATTGCAGTCAAGGGTCGGAGAGTGAGCAGTTTGTTCAGATGCTGGAGGAGTCGGTCTCTCTTGCAGTCACGGGCTCTGCCTTCGTACTGCAAAGGAAGCAGAGAGTGGAACCGAATGGGCGTGGCCGTAGTCCAATAAAACTTTATAAAAACAGCCTGCGGGCAGCATTCGAGTTGCCACCTCTTGCCTGTCAGCGCAAGTTTAACCAGCAGCGGTTAAGTAAATAACAGTGCAGCCCTTGGCGAACTCTTAGGCAGTCACTATAAATCATAGTTACGGAGGAATGTGGGAGACTGTAGGCTGCACAGCCGCAAGTGGAAGGTTGGAATATAAATGTACGTCTGGCTCTTTATAATCTCTTAAGAATATATAATGCATAGGAACTGAGCAATGGAAGCCGCTGTTAGGGGGCTGGCTACTGAGGTGCCTGCAGAGCAATTGTCCCCGGATCAGCCACGGGCTGCGCATCTCTCTCCTCCCTCTCCCGGCTCTGCCGGCTGCAGCTCAATGGTATTTGGGCCCCTCATGTGGCTTTCCTGTTTCCCCTGATCCCTCCAGCATTTCTTCTCGCTGTTCTGTGCTGCAGCTGCTCTGCGGGGCCTCACCTGAGCAGCCCGTCGGGCTTGTCCGCAAGGGTCAAGGAAACAACTTAAACCGAGACCCCCACACAGATTTCCAGACTGTGAGAACTCAGATAAGAGTATCAAGGGGGGGCTGGAGAGGTGGCTCAGAGGTTAAGCCTCTGCCTTGCAGGCAGAAGGTCCTGAGTTCGGATCCTAGACCCCATGTATAGACGCCGGGCGGAAGCGCGGGGGCCTGCGTTTCTGGTCCTGGTAGGGTGGAGCCTGTGAATCCCGGGGCAAGAGATAAACAGGAGGGGGTGGAGGCGTCCATGGTGGTTCTTGAATTCGTCGTGGTTCTCACACCACACCACACACCCACCACACACACACACACCCCCACAACAATTGAATAAAATAATAAAAAAAATAAACTATTAAAAAAAAAAAAGAGTATCAAGGGGTTCCAGCTGAACCTCGGCCGGCCCAGCTCCACCACCATCACCGCCAGCGCGTTCTCCAAGCCGCACAGGCACAAAGCGGAGAAAGCGGCTGAGCTGCTGGTCGTCAGCTGCTGCCCCCAGCACCAGCCTCCTGTGCTTCTTGTCCCGTCTGGCTGCCTGGTTTAGGAGACGATCAGGATAGAGAAAGAGTCTTAGCCCTCCCCCAGGGCCCCAAAGATGAGGGAGGGTAGCTTGGCGCTCACGAGGACCTGGACTGGCAGGGATGCCACGGGGCAAAGGAAAGCCGACCAGGAAGTGGTGAGAATAGAATGTTTGCCGGTTACCTCTAACTCGACCCTGGGAAGAGCGGTTTGTCGGTTCATTGACAGCAAGTGAAGAGAAAGGCCAGAGGGTCTGGGCGCTGACACCGTGGAAGAACAATGAGTGCCGAATCCTCCCAGTGTCTCTCGGTCACTCACCCACCCGTGTCACTCACACACTAGCTGGTGGTCCTGTGTGTCGTGATGTCAGGCCCGGCAGTCAGAGACGCAGGCCTCCGAACTCACCTCTGGTGCTGCCGGATGCCCCGGCTACCCTCACACTCTCTCTCCCTTCTCTCTGGAAAGGGATCTGTCCTATATCAAGATCATGGACGTGGGGCAGAGCTACGTAGTGAACCGTGTAGCTGACCACATCCAGAGCCGAATCGTATATTACCTCATGAACATCCACGTGACTCCCCGCTCCATCTACCTCTGCCGGCACGGGGAGAGCGAGCTCAACCTCAAGGGCCGGATTGGCGGGGACCCAGGACTATCTCCCCGGGGCAGGGAGGTCAGTGTGTGTGTGTGTGTGTGTGTGGTGTGTGTGTGTGTGTGCACGTGTATGCATCTGTGCATATGGATGGATGGATGGATGGATCTATGCATATGTTGTACATAACTTGGGCTTCTGTAGCTAATGTGAAGTGGAAGCAGATGGCCTTTATTTAGTAGAATGTTACTACTCTGTAGGGAAGGTTGTCAGGCACCAAGCAAATGCATGTGAGCAGTCAGGAGCTGAGCCATTTTCTGGCCGGGACATGCTACCCTTGGAGTAGCCTGAGAGCGGTGTGACAGTCCAGGAGATCCTGAGGCCTCAAGGAAGAAGTCATATGGCCTTAGGTCACATGGCCAAGGTGGGAGAAGAACCTGACAAGTCATGGGGCTGCTCTTGGGACAGGGGAGAATTCACAAGAATAGTACTGTGGGTACGCACCACTGGGAGGCCAGCGTGACCGTAGCTAATGCTGTGATCTCTGAGCTGGTGTGACCCTGTACCCCGACGCTGTGGGGTCCTTTGAGGGCAGCCCAGTGCCTGTAGGGCTGAGGCAGCTTGTGTTCTGTTTCAGTTTGCTAAGAGTCTGGCCCAGTTCATCAGAGACCAGAACATCAAGGATCTGAAGGTCTGGACAAGTCAGATGAAGAGGACGATCCAGACCGCCGAGGCGCTGGGCGTGCCCTACGAGCAGTGGAAGGTGCTCAACGAGATCGACGCGGTAAGTACATCCCTTCCTCTCCTGCCGCCTCCTGGAGGGGTCCTGGGGGCCGGGCAAACCCCTCCTTAACTTGCTTCAGTGTTTCTTAATCCCTCAATCCTCTTGCATTTAAACTATGTAGATCAACCAAAATTTATTATAATGCTATGACAAATACCTTAAATAGCTGATCTTTCAGCAGTTAATTCATTTAATCATTGGTCTTTTTCCCGTGAACTTATTTTCTTTTTATATTAAGCATATATATAATATATGCTTATTATATATATGCTTTTATATATATATATATACCAGTATCACATTGCTTTAATTATGAAACTTTTTGCTGTGTTTATTAGTCATTTGTGTATGTGTATATATGTGTGTGTGTGTGTAATTTTTAGGGGGAGAGACTTGTAGGCTGGCTTTGAAAATCCTCCTGCCTCAGAGTCCTTACTGTAACTATCACACCTGGCCCACTTAGATGTCTTATGTGAGGTCTTTCAAATTTATTTTTTCAAATTAGTTTGTCATGTTTCTCTGCGTGCGTGTACAGGTGTACTGGTTAATGTGTACATGGATACAGGTATGTGAAGGTGGGCATGTATGTGTGTGCACGTGTGCCTGGGTTAGTACCTGGTTAGTACCTACAGCTCAGTTCCCCCCACATGGTTCACTGAAACTCGGATCCTGTAAACACAAGAGGGAAACAAGACAAAAAAGCAAGCAAGAAGAACAGAAGAACAAAGACAAGATAGAAGGGCCAAGAGGTAAGACAGCGTATCCGGACGGGATTTTTACTTTTTCGATTATTAGAGGGCAGTGCGATAAGGTTGGATACATCCTCGCGGAGGGTTATTAAGAACATGAAATGTACCCAACCTTTGGCTTTTCTTTTTTTTTTTTTTAAGGTTTAAATGGATTATTTGAATTTGAAAAAGGGAATAGGTGAAAAAAACAAGATCAAACATTTGCCAGAGAAGGACAAGGAGAGAGCTTATTAATAGAGAAAAGTGGACATGTCTTGAAGAAAGCGTTTAAAGGCAAATTGGATTGACGTCAGAGCCCCGAATCATAGGAGCTGGGGAGAGCAGGAGAAGAGGTGTGGGACAAGGAGAGGGAGCGAGAGTGGTGAGAGTGGAGCAGTGAGACCAAAGGAGAGTGGCAGTGGGAACAACACAGCAGTTGTAGGAGCAGTGCATGTTAGTGGAAGGGGTTTGTGCAAAGAACAGGGCAAGAGAGGAACAAAAAGGTAAGGGGGGAGTATGGAGCGGGATCACAATTAACGTTGTCAATTATTAGCACTAGTTAGCGCGTGAGGGACAAGGAGACTACGTATGTTGACAGCAGGCAAAGGGAGAGATGAGGGAGAAGCAAGGAGACTAAGGTTATGTTAGACTCTTCTTTAGTTTTGTTTTAGGTGGTAAAAGATTGTTTGGTCAAGACTTAAGGACAAAGCGTAGAGTAGGAGAAGGCAGGACGAGCGAACCGAAGCACAGTAGAGAGCTCCGTAGCTCATGGACCACGATGGTGGACGCGATGGTGAGACGCATGGAGCACGTAGGAACCGTGGAAAAACCAGGATTGCCGGTTGGGCAAAACAAAGGGTCTAGAGGACTTATCGTATAATTTTCTCTTGCGTTGTGGGGTTGTGGGTGGGAGGAAAGAGAGAGAAGCGGAGACAGAGAGAGGGAAGAGAAAGAGAGGAGAGCGTAGCATGTAGAGGTAAGGGGCGGTGAAGGGGAGGGTGAGTGAGAGACGAGCAGCGGAGGGTCAGGCACGAGGGTTACCGAGAGGACCGAGATAGAAGGAGAGAGAGCAGCGGAGAGCACGCGTGAGACCAAGGTTATGGAGAAAGGGAGAGGACTGATTCTTTAGATTTATTTATTATTTTCTCTTCGGTGTGTGTTGTGATGTTGTGTGTGGGGAGAGACGAGAGAGAGAGGGAGAGAGAGAGAGAGAGAGAGAGAGAGAGAGAGAGAGAGAGAGGAGATGATGGACATTCATCATTAACATAAGTGAGGTCAACCTGATCAGAGAACCTTGGAAGTCAGTGTAAGCTCCAGGAATTGAACTCGGGTCAGCTGTCTGCAGTCCGATCCCTTCGCCTGCTGAACTAACCTTCCCGGCCTGGGACTGGAGATTGACATCAGGTCTCCTGCTTACAAGCCCGTGTTTTCCTGCTTGAGCTGTCGCCCCAGCCACCTGTCTTATAATTGTTTTTGGACGGTATGAATGTATTCTGGATCCAACGCAAACCCGGAGACCTTTTTGGATGCGAGCTAGACGTCTTGTCAGACAGCGGTGGTGCTGACTTGAACTTGGTTTCTCTTCCCTTTGTTCCGAGGATCGGCCTCTGCTTTCGGCCGGCAGCTGGTGATGGGTCTCCTTGGTCTCGCCCAGGCTTCTGGTTTGTTGATTGAAACAAAATGGTTTTCTAAGGCCTGGAGCTGAGGGGTCCTCAGCAGACTGAACCCTAGAAAGAGCATCCTGACTCGTGTCCAGAGTAGTTTCGTGGGGTGCCGCAGGAGAGAGGAGTGGGTGGTGCCAGTGGAAAGAGAGATGGATGTGATTTGCATGTGTTGTCATGCGCCCACCCTCAGCTGGGAACTGGCCAAGCTCTGAGCGCCAGGCTCCCGCAGGTGCGCACACAGAAGATGAGGAGCATCCGGGGTGAGTCCAGTTTTCCAGTCACAAGGAAGGCGAGAGCCCCTGAGGGCAGGAACTACGCCCCCCTGAGTCACCCGTGGCAGCTGCCCATCAGATACGTGCTGAGCGAGAGGGAGAAATCCTTGAGCGGCGTTCAAGAGCAGAGACCCAGGAGCAGCGTGGGCTCCGGGAGAAGGGAGAGTTAGGGCACCCCCACAGACCACCCCCACAGACCTGGTTCTGCAGAATCTGGAGTAGATGAGGTGGCAGGGGGAGAGAAGCGGGGTCCAGGGCAACCCCTGGGAGCCCCCGTGAAGGTGGCCTTAGATGGCATTCAATAGGGTTGAAGAGGTCGTGGACGTTAAGGAGGCCACAGCCATAGGGCTGTGGTGGCTACAAGAAGGAACCAGTGGCTGCAACATGGAACCAAAACCTGACCTCAGGAAGGCTTGACGGTGTTGCCCTGTTCCCGGCCCGAGCCTGGAGGAGTCCAAGCTCCTTAGCAGTGGACGCGTGAGGCGATGCAGAGCTCAGACTTGAGCGCTGGGCGTGGACGAGTGTAGTTGGTAGAAAGGGAGGTGCCCGGCTGAGAGGTGCTGGGGGCTGATTCCCGGGTGAGAGAGGGGAAGTGCTGGTTTTTCTTCTCGAAACCTCTCATGTCACTATCAGAGCCACAGTAAAACTGAAGCGTTTTTCTCTTTGTGTGGACAGGACTGTGCTCTAAATATGCCACGGTTACACCCCGTCCGATTTTTTCTTTCTTTTTTCTTCTTTCTCTTCCCTTTTTCTTTCTTTTTCTTCTTTCTCTTTCTCTCTTTTCTTTCTTTCTCTTTTTCTTTCTCTCTCTCTTTCTCTCTTTCTTTCTTTTTGATGGACCTCGTGCATGCTAAATATGCCACGAGTTACATCCCCAGTCTCCCGATGCTTCTTTCTTTCTTTCTTTCTCTCTCTCTCTCTTTCTTTCTCCCTCCCTCCCTCCTTCCTTCCTTCCCTTCCCTTTTTCTCTTTCTCTTTCTTTTTCATTTCTCTCTCTCTCTCTCTCTTTCTTTTTGTGTGTATGTGTCTGTCTGTGTGTATCAGAGAGTACTGTGTGCATCTGTGGAGGTCCAAGGGTGACTTCAGAAATCATCCTGGATTGCTTCTACTTCCTTTTTGCTTCACTCTGGGATTTTCCAGCTCCACCTACCAGGGTGGGAAGTGCAGGCTGTTGCCACCATTTCCACCTGGCATTTTTACATAGGACCTGGGATTTGAATTCAGGACCTTCTGCTTTCAAGGCAGAGTCTTAACACCTGAGCCATCTCTGCAGCCTTCCCCCCTACCCCCCATGCTTTTATGCTAGTAGTTTTTCACTGTTTCTCTTGAATTTGTTGAAGAATTCACATGAGGTTAACCCAAACTTCACCTTTCCAGTTTCTGTACCTTGTTTCAGTTTTGCATTATTGCACTGGAAGGAATGTGTGATGAGCAAACCAGATGTCTCAGTTTAGTTCTTAAAGGGTCTGTCTCTTACGCACTGTCCTTCATAATGGGGATATTGAGCTGATCCTGTTCCTGACTGGTTTTCAAGCTTTATTATGGAAAAATTCAGCTATACATAAAAAGTGAAGAGTACTTTCTGATGATAGCCAGGAAGATGGCTCAATGGGTTAAGGCGCCTGCATGTAAACCTGGCGACCTGAGTTTGATTCCCTAGAGCTCACATGGTAGAGAGAGCCAACTCCTCTAAAAGGTGTCCTCTGACCTCCACACACATTCTGTGGCATTCTTTTTCAAATAAATACATAAAAATATTTTAAAAGACTATGATGACGAATCACTGTCCCCGTGGTCAGCATACAGCAGTCTTATTTTAACTGTGCCATCCATTTTTTCACCTGGTTATTTCAGAGCAATTCTGTCATAATATTTTGTTTCAGTTTGCATCTCTGGAAACAAGTTAAGGACTCTCTCTCTCATAAACAGAACCATATCGTCACTAGGAAACCTTAAAAAACAGTCATTAGCACTGTGGTGGCTCGACCTGTAATTACTGCACTCAGGAGTCTGGGACAGACAAGGGTGTTTGCGTTTTCAAGGCCAGCCTGGGCCACAGAGTGAGACCTGCCAAAAGAAAGAAAGGGGGGAAAGAGGAGGGAGGAAGGAGGGAGAGAAGAAGGAAGAAAGGAGGGAGGGAGAGAAGGAATTTTGTTAATAGTTATTTTGTTTGAATGAGAATTTAAACCAGAAATCCTGTCCTTGCAGCAACATGGAAGGGTATGGAGGACTTTGAGTTAAGTGAAATAAGCCAGGCACAGAAAGACAGGTGCTGCGCGATCTCACTTGATACAGACTCTAAGAAGGGAGAGGAACGGAGGGCACCAGGGGTAGAGAGGGTTTATCCTGACTTTATAGAGGAGGGTTCAGAAACCTCACCTAGCGAAACTGTAGGTGGCGATGATAGGTGGCAATCTTTTCAGTAGTGGAAGGAATCCCTTTCAGCAAAGTGAAGGAAGGAGGGGAGGAAGGCAGGAAAGAAATGAAAGCCAAAGGCGCACGGAAGGACGAGTGACGGAAGGACAAGAACACGAAAAACGAAAGCAGGTAAGGGAAGGAGAACAGGGAAGAGGAAGGAAGGGCAGGAAGGGAGGACGGAAGGAGGGAAGGAAGGAAGGAAAGGACGGAGGACGCAGGAAGTCAAGGAGATGCGAACGAAAGACACGCAAAGGAAATATGAAGACCACTGCACGCCCCCCCCCCAATCTACTCACCTCCATCCCGCTCAGCTCTTCTTCCTCCTATATCGGCGGACCTCCCCTTCCTCCCTCCCACCCCTCCATTCCCCTTTCCTTCCTCCTTCCTTCCTTCCTTCCCCTCCCTCCTTCCCCTCCCTCCCTCCTTCCCTCCCTCCTTCCTCCTCCTTTCCTTCCCTCCTCCTTTCCTTTCCTTCCCTCCCTCCTTGCATCAGGACCTCACAATTAGCCCAGGCTAGCCTTGAACTCAGGCCAATCCTCCTGCCAAGGCTTCCTGAGGCCTGGGGTTACCGATGCGAGTCATTACACCGGGCTGAGATAATTCTCTGATAACTATTACAATGTATTCTTTAGGCCCTTTCAAACGAAATATAGTCTTCAGTCATCTCTGTATTACCACCAATGTTTTTCGGAAAATTTTCTAACAAGGCACAGCTGAAAGGCTTTTTACGGGAAGGCCTGTGTGCTCAATGTATTGGTTTGCCTGTTGCTTCTTAAGGGGTTCACACGCTTGGTGGCTAGACACCTGGGCACTCGGTTGCCGTGGGTCAGAGGCAAGGTGTGGGGGTCTCTGTGTCGCTGTAGCTGTGGTGTTGGCCGGGGCGCCCACCCTTCTGGCTCAGGTCTCCTCCTCCCTGCGCTCATCTTACACTGTAGCTCGAACATGAGATTGACAGCTTGTCACTTTTGCCATGGTGACAGGTTCATCCTGCACTCAGGGAGAAAGAGGAATCGTAGGAGGGCTTGATGGACTCACGGGGTTGCATTGGGGTGACCCATCCCCTAGCCTCAGCCTTTCCCTATGCCGATTTTATCACTGCTTCCCCTCTGTCCCTTCCCCAGTCGGCCACCATTTTCTTCACAGTCATCCAGTTGGTTGGGGGGGGGAGAAGCAGTTAATATGTTTAGCAGAAACATTCACTGCGTGTTGTTAATAATGAAGGCAAAGAGGAGTGGGTGGGTGCGTTCATTGCACCAGTGGATCCCGTTTTCTGTGTGACTGAAAATTTCCATTAGAAAAGTTTGTATAGGGCTGACAAGATGGACTAATGAATGGGTAAAGGGGCTTGTGTGGAAAGCTGGTGCCTGAGTTTGATTCCTGGAGCCTGCACGGCAGAGGGAAGATGCCCTCTGACTCCCATACCCACCCTGGTTCTCTCTCTCTCACACATACGCGCAAATTAATAAAACACTAAAAAAAGAAAAAAGTATGTATATATATCACCGATTCCAATTTCTGCAATTACATCTTCCAAATTTTCTGTATTCTTAGTTTTTGTGTACTTGATCATCTTAAGGTGACAGTAGAATATTAGATAGTCTAGAATTATGATTTTGTTAGTTTTTTGCATTTTGCATATTTTACTCTTTTTGCTGCACATGTTTTAATGTTTTCTTCAGAACTGACTCTTAAGAATTATTCTTAAGAAATAAAGGGTTTGCAAGATGCCTCAAAAGCACCTGTGCAGAGACCTAGCGACCTGAGTTTGATCCCCAGATTTACCTGATGAAAGGAGTGAACTGACTTTCTAAAGTTGCCCTCTGACCTCCACTCAAGTGCTATAGCACAGACACTCTCTCCCCCCATAAACAAATAAAGATTTTTTTCAAAAAGAAATAATTTAAATCTTATAACACAAACTGGGGATGTAGCCCAGTTGTTAGACTGTAAGGCTAGCGAGTATGGTGCCCTGGGATTATTCCCCAGCTCTGCATAAATCAATGTTATCCTCGGCCATCTCAAGAAAACAAAATTAATCTTATGACTTAAAAATTAATGGGACATAAAAGGAACCAGATGGCCACTTTACTCGTTAGCAGGGTTTTAGGGCAAAGGCCCCGGCTCCAGGAACCTCCGCACACTAGGTTTAACTACCCACTCCATGTGCCAGTCAGAGACAAATGGTGCTGAAGGGCAGAGAAAGGTTCAGTCGATGCAAAGACTGCGGGGAAGAATTTGACCCCCAAGTCTGTCTTCAAAAGACTGAAAGGAACTTTGAAGTTCTATAGGAAAAGGAAACTAAGAAGGGAGGGGTTTGGGGTTTGCATAGCTGACCAAACAGTCATCTTGGTCAAGATCTGTCCGTTCTGGTTTTTGAGGGTTCAGACCAAGTCGTCGTCATTTGCTTGGGGGGAGCAGTCTGGTGATGACTGTGGCTCCGGGCATGTGGGTGGGGGCACCTGTCTGGTAAGGATGGCGAGGAGCTTCCATCCCCCATAAGGGTATTTATTGATCAATCCTGTTGTTTCTAGAATCCAAGGACACTTGTAGAAGAGAATGTCTTGGAAGGGGGAAAAAAGTTAAAAAAAAAAAAAAAGCAAAAACAGAAACAGACAAGGTCAAAATAGAGTTAGTTGGGTCAGTGCCTGGTTCCTCCTTCGTAAGTTAGTTCAACAAGGGTCTGCAAAGGGACTTTTTACAAACTCGTGAGCAGGTTACATGGAAATCATGAGAGACGTTGCACTGCACTGACCTAGCAGGAAGGGGCCATGGTTCTTGCTGGGCAGACAGGCAAGGGGAGAATGAGCTTGGGAGGCAGGGAGCAGTGAGGGGTCCAGCCTTTCTGCAGAGGACTACCTCCTGAATGAGCAGCTCGGCCCTCACTTCTCTCCCTGTGGCCTGGTCTCCTGGGGTTAGCGCGGTGGGGAAGCGGGACTGAGAGGCCCAGAGGAGACCGCAGCACAGCTTCCCTTACACACGGGGCTCCAGGTTCACTGTCATTCTCATCTTGTCTTCTGTACCCAGTGTATTTTCTTTTTCCCTAACTGCTTTTAACCTCACTTTCTCCTTGGTTTTCAGCATTTGATTGTGATGAGCAGTTTCATTGAGATTTCTGACATGGGGTTTCCCTTTTTTTTTTTTTTTAACTTTATTCTGGTGTGTGTGTGTGTGTGTGTGTCAGAGGGCACTGTGCATCCCTGTGGAGTCTCAGGGATAACTTCAGGAATCATCCTGGATTGCTTCTCCTTCCTTTTTTATTTGCTCTGAGATTCCCCACGCTCCACCCTCCAGAGCCCAAAGCCATTTCCCATCTGGCGTTCTTTTTTACGCGGGACCTTCTGCTTCCGAGGCAGAGTCTTCACCCCTGAGCCATCCCTGCAGCTGTGGATGTGGGGTTTTCTTTTTTTTTTTTTTTTTTTTTTAGTTTTTTTTTTAATTTTATTATTATTATTATTATTTATTCAACTGTGTGCATATGCGTGTGTATGTGCGCGCACGCGTGTGTGTGTGTGTGTGTGTGTGTGTGTGTGTGTGTGTGTGTCTGAGTACGTGTAGAACCACGGACGAATTCACGAACCACCATGGACGCCTCCAGCTCCTACCCCGGGATTCACAGGCTCCGCCCTACCAGGACCAGAAGCGCAGGCTGCCCCCGCTTCCGCTTCCGCCTGGCGTCTATACGTGGGATCTGGGATCCGAACTCGGGACCTTCCACCTGCAAGGCGGAGGCTTAACCCCTGAGACACTTCTCCAGCCCATGATGTGGGGTTTTCTAAGTAGAAAATCTGAAACATTTTCTTCTCGAGACAAAGTGTGGTGGGGCATCAAAGGAAGCCGCTCTTGCAGGCCAGGCCCGACCACCACTGGAGCCTGTGATTTTTTTAACCTGTCAGTCAACTTACAGGAGGATGTAAATCTAAAGGTCCTCCTTAAGTCGCCCTCCGCAAACACCAGATGTCCCATGACGCCGGTCATCCCAAGTTCCTAGTTCCTTAATAAATAATTGTCAGAAAGAACTTTTTGATGTAAAAATCTATAAACACCCGCTCAAACACTGGTCACCACTCTCCGTTCACTCTTCAGTCCTGTGGCGAAGGATCTACTGGCCAATGAGTGAACATTGGCTCTGATTTCAGGGGCGGGTCTGGAGTATGATCAAAAAGCTCATGGCGATCCTCCCCACTCTGCTGTCCAAGGGCTGGAATGACAGGCATGTGCCACCATGACTGACTTTTGAAAATAATTTATTTTAATATTTATTTATTTATTTTTAAATTGATTTTGTGTGTGTGAATCAGAGGGCAATCCTGGATGGCTTCTACCTCTTTGCTTCACTCTGGGACCTCCCAGCTCTGCTCGCCAGGGCCGCCACCGGTTTCCGCCTGGCGTTTTTACATGGGACCTGGGATCTGAATTCAGGACCTTCTGCTTGTCAGGCAGAATCTTGACCCCTCCCGCTCCCCAGCCATCTCTCCAGCCCCTGGAAATATTTTAGCCATCATCTTTTCAAATATATCTTCTACCTCCCTCTTTCCCACTCTCAAATCCAGCAATGCAGGTTACAACACTTGCTTTTATCTCACTGAACTATTTTGTTTGTTTTGGTTTTGGTTTATGTTCCTTTTTTTTTTTTTTCCTTTTCTTGCTAAACTTTTCTGGATAAAAATTTCCATTTTCTTCTGCTTTTTTTCCCCCCTTCCCTTTTTTTTAGCTTCTGGTGCCCCACCCTGGCTGGTGGCCTCCTTTGCACAACCTCAGGACACAGTCTTGTCAAGCAGAGAGTGTGGGAAAGAATTGTGGCCTTCCAGTGAGTGGGCACAGGAGCGTGGGTCTGTCTGTTCCTTTTGGTCCAGAAACTGGATCAGTTCAGAGTCTCTACCCGCACGCGCGCGCACACACACGCACACACACACACACACACACACACACACACACCACACACACACACGAGCCCTTCATAGCTCTGAGGTCTGAAAGAACCATTCTAGTGCAGTAGTGAGCTTTTCACGTCAGATGGTGTAGTTTGTGGTTTTTTTTTTTTTTTTTCCACCTTCCCTTTCTTCCCTCACTGTTTTGTTCTGCAGCCTGGGAAGTGGCTCAGGGCAGTGAGCTCAGCCCGTTTCCTCTCAGGATTGCAGGCCTGCTCTGTCTGTTCTATGGAACAAGCAATTTTGTCCATTTTTGAGGGTTTGTTTTGTTTTTTGTTTTTCAGATGTTGATGTGGGGCCAGAGAAAGAAACGGGTTGCGCGTTGTCGTCATGTCAGTCAGAAAGTTAGCTAGGCTAGGTAGTTTGTTTTGAGATAAAGTAGTATATAGCCCAGGATAGCCTCAAAACTCATTGTGCAACTGAGGATGACTGTGAACTTCCATCACCCTGGCTCCACCTCCCAAGTGCTGGGAATTACAGGCATTCACCACTATGTCCAGTTTACGTGGTGCTGAGTATTGAACTCAGAGCTCTGTGTGTGCTAAGCAAACACTGTACCAGCTGAGCCACAGCCCCAATGTGCTCCACAAGTTTTGAGCATCTGCTGTGTGCCAAGAATTAGAAGAGGCACTGAAGATAGAGCCCATCGCCCATTGCTTGTAGAAAAGCTGCTCATAAGCGAGTAAACAAGCAAGAGAAACACAACTGCAATGCAACAGTCAGAAGATGATAGACGATGAGGAGAATCCGTGTGAAGTCATGCTGTGAGGAAGGCTTCGTAGGAAAGATGAGAAGTCCAAGCGGGACCTACATGCAGGACAGAGACAGCCATCCAAAGGACTTTCAAGGCAAGATGGGAACACTTCTTTGGGGCCACAATGCATCCTGCCCCAAGTTCACATGTTGAAGCCCTCAAAATGTGATTGTATATAGAGATAGGGCCTTTAAAGAGATGGCTAGGGGGCTGGAGAGATGACTCAGGAGTTAAGACTCTAAGTTTAGATCCCAGATCCTGCATAAAAACACCAGGGGGAAATGGCAGCAGCCCGAACTTCCAGTCCTGGTTGGTGGAGTCTGGGCAATTCCAGAGCAAAGCAAGAAGGAGGTAGAAGCAATCTAAGATGGTTCCCAAGGTCACCCTTGGTCCTCCACAGGAACACACAGTGCTTCTGATACACATACACACACACGCACACGAGTAGGTAGATATATAGGTAGATAGGTAGGTAGGTAGGTAGGTAGGTAGATAGATAGATAGATAGATAGATAGATAGATAGATAGAGGCAGGCAGACAGACAGACAGACAGACAGATAGAAAAAATTTTTTAAAAGTGATGGCTGGGAGCTGGGGATTAGTGGTAGAGTGCTTGCCAATCATGCCTGAGGATCTAGATTCAATGCCTACTATACATACATACATAGCACACACACACACACACACCACAACACACACACACACCACACAACACTAAACTGAGAAAAAAGGTAGTCCACTAAGTTAAAATGAGGCCATAGGGCTGGAGAGGTGGCTCAGGGGTTAAGCCTCCGCCTTGTAGGCAGAAGGTCCTGAGTTCGGATCCCAGATCCCACGTATAGACGCCAGGCGGAAGCGGGGGCGACCTGCCCTTCGGGTCCTGGTAGGGCGGAGCCTGTGAATCCCGGGGCAGAAGGAGGTGGAGGCGTCCATGGTGGTTCGCAAGCAGAAGGAGGTGGAGGCGTCCATTGGTGGTTCGCAAGTTCGTCCGTGGTTCTTCACATACACAGACACACACACACACACACACACACACACACACACACACACACACACACACGTGCGCGCGCACATACACACACACACACGTGCGTGCGCACACACACACACACATGCGCGCGCACATACACACGCACATGCGCACAGTTGAATAAATAATAAAAAAAAAAAAATTTAAAATGAGGCCATAAAGGTGGCCCTAGTCTGACCTGACGTCTTTGAAAGAAGAGAAAACGTGCGCACCTGGAGACACACTAGACACACTTGCATCAGGGGAAAGACTAGTGGAGGATACGTAAGGAAGGAGTGGCTATCTGCAAGCCTAAGAGAGATGACTCGAAGGACACCAACTCTCGACCTTGGGTTCCAGCCTCCAGAGCGTGGAGATGATTTAATTCTGTGGTTTAAGCCTCCTTCCCCCAACTCATGGTCATTTGTGATAACACTTCCAGCAAACTAGCAGACAGACAGTAAGGGCCAAGCGACGCCTTGGTCCCTGGCATTGGTTTATCCTTGGACCCGATAGAAAATTATGGCCAGAGCTTTGGGAGTAAGAGGAAGTAGATGAGTAGATTCGATCAAAAGGGGAGGAAGTAAGATTGTGTGAGACCTATGGGACTGTGACCAGGAGCTGGATGTTTACTGCAAGAATTTATCCAAGTATTTAAAAAAAAAGAGAGAGAGAAATTGTCCTGGTCACATTTATGGTCTTTAAATGAATTTTTTGTTTTGAAATAACCTTAACTTTATACTACGGGTGTAAAGTTCGTGGGTACCTAGAGTTCCAGTGTACCCTTCACCCTTTTTCCTAATGTTGAGGTGTTGATCATCCCTAAGCATTATTTGTCATGTGTCATTTGTACAGACTTTATTCCCTCTCACCAGTTTTCCCCACCGCTATGCCTTTTTAATTCCATAACATAGATTAGAAGTCCACGTTCGGTTTGGTTAGGTGATTTACGCTTTCATTCTTTGGAGAATGGCACGAGAATACCAAGTGTGGAGCCCACACATCCTGTTGGCAGGGCCACAGCAACAAGGCCCCGGAGCAAGATGTTGGATTCCTTGAAGAAGGAAGAATATACTTTTTGGAAACAGACATACTTTCTGTTGGAATTGATGTAGGGCATGTGACAGGGTCAAAATAAGAGGTGTAGATTCAGAAGTAGAAATAAGTGACAGAAAATAAAAGGTTCTAGCATGGTAGGGTCCTGAGAAGAATCTTTTATGGCTTTTCAAGTTCAGCTTCTGATCCTCTTTATTAATTGTTTAAGACTCATTTTCTATTGGTTTGTTTGTTTGTGGTACTGAGGATTGAACCTAGGGCCTCGTGCATGCTAAGCAAACAATACCACTGAACTATGCATGTGCGTGCATGCATGCGTGCGTGCGTGCGTGCGTGCGTGTGTGCCTTTGGAAGTTAGAGATTAACATCATGTGGTCTTCCTCAAAACCGCTCTACACCTTATTTTTTGAGACAAGGTCTCTCACTTAACTTTCTGCTCACAGTTCAGCTAGGCTGGCAGCTGGGCTTGGCCGCCTTAAACTGAGGGATCCTCCTCTCTCTTCCTCCTCCTCTTTCTTCTTTCTTTTTGGATTAAGGCAGATTGTGTTTGAGGAGAGAAAGAACTAAAATCATGGGCATGGAGTCTGTGAGGAGCAAGAGAGCTGTCCGATGAGTGGCAGGGTCAGGGATATCGACAAGGTTAGGCAGGCCCGGAGAAAGTGGCTTTTCCTTGTTGGTTAGTTCCAGTTTGCATCCTGTTTGAGATAGGATCTCACTAAGTTGCCTAAGCTAGACTTAAACTCATTCAGTAGCCCAGGCCAGCCTTGAATTTACAGTCCTCCTGCCTCAGCCTCTCCAATAGCTAGCATGACGGGCCTGCACAGCCAAGAAGTTAGATTCATTTTTCTTTTTTTAAGATTGATTGATTGATTGACTAATTGATTCATTGATTGATTGATCGAATGATCGATCGTGTGTGTGTGTGTGTGTGTGTGTGTGTGTGTGTGTGTGTGTGTGTATCAGAGGGCACTGTATGTCCCTGTGGAGGACCAAGGATAACTTCGGGAATCATTCTGGATTGCTTCTACCTCCTTCTTGCTTCTCTCTGAGATGTCCCAGACTCCACTTTTCAGGACCGGAAGTGCAGGCCACTGCTGTTTCCGCGTAGTGTTTTTACATGGGACCTGGGATCTGAACTCAGGATTTTCTGCTTGCGAGATAGAGTCTTAACTCCTGAGCCATCTCTCCAGCCCAAGACTCATTTTTTTCAATTGCTGAGTGGTTCTTGGTTTTGGATCATCTCATTTAGTTAACCATAAAACTTATCGGAGAAATGCAAGTTCACAGATGGGGACTGCCTTTGTGTGAGCTGCAGAAGCATCTCAGGGCTACAACTCTTGGAGAAGGCCAGAAAAACACTCGTCCTGTTTCCAAGTAGTTGACCATGGAAGAACCAGCTGACAGAAAGGAAAATGTCATCATTTTAGGGGAGCAGGATTTATTTATTACAGGTTTGTTATGACAATGGTGACCACAACATTGTTCCCCTGTTATTATAGCATTTGTAACATCCAAAGGGCAACCTACTAAAATATCATATTAACAAATTTTGAAATGTTCTAAAAATTAATTCATGAAGCGGAGTGCCAGCAAGGACTGTAGCTTCCATATTTACAGGTCTCCAGGGCTGCCTAATTTTTTTTCCTTAAATGGCTTCTAATTGAGGATTATGGGAAGGGGAAAAAAAGAAAGTATTTGCTTTATTTTTAGATATGATCTCTGATGTCTTCAACTTTTATGGTTCTGTTTTTAACCTTAGATGATTATAACCAGCCACCTACAAAATCTGCAATTTTCTCTAATAAGTCAGCACATGATAGAAAGGAAGGCTGCACAAAACACCCCCATTTTCAGCTTGGGAGGAGTATTATCCACTTTGGTCCTTGAAGTGGAAAGTCAATGTCCTTAGTCAATCTGTGTCTAATGGTATCATTTTGAGGACAAGGGGAACACAGACCCGATTTGCTTCCTTAAGATGCGGCTATTGCTAACTGAGATACAGTTTGTGATCCAACACCTGGATGTTAAAAAATAAAATTCAAGTGCCTGCTTCAACGGCACACATACTAAAACTGGAACAGAGATTAGCATGGCCTCTGTAAAAGGATGACACACAAATTCATAAGGATTCCATATTTTTAATTAATTAATTTTTTAAATTGTTTTTTATTTTTTATTATTTATTATTTATTCAATTGTGTATGTATGTGTGTGTGTGTGTAGAATCACGGACTAATTCGGGAACCACCATGGACTGCCTCCATCTCCTCCTTGTTCATTCTGCCCTGGGATTCACAAGCTCCGCCCTACCAGGACCAGAAACACAGGCCACCCCTGCTTCCGCCCAGCATCTATACGTGAGGTCTAGGATCCGAACTCAGGACCTTCCGCCTGCAAGGCAGAGGCTTAACCCCTGAGCCACCTCTCCAGCCCCTAATTAATTAATTTTTTAAAAAATACAGGCTGGACAGTGCTATCTGAACCTTAGATAATATTGTAGCTTGCCGGTGTGCGTCCCTGACAGGAAATGACTGCTGTGTGGTGTCAGATGGAGGACAGGGCCCCTAATGTTAATACACTGCATCGGCTGGGGCTGTTTATACAGCAAAGCAGGAAAGCAGCAAACAAATAAATATTCATCCTCTTCAAAAAAAAAAAAAAAAAATACAGGCTGGAGAGATGGCTCAGGGGTTAAGCCCGTGCCTCACAATCAGAAGGCCCTGAATTCAGATCCTAGATACCACATAAAAATATCAGGGAAGGGCTGATATGGCTCAGGGGTTAACATTCTGCCTCCCAAGCAGAAAATCCTGAGTTCAGATCCCAGGTCCCACCTAAAAACACCAGGCAGAATCAGGGGCCTGCACGTTTGACCCTGGTGGGCGGAGTCTGGGAAATCTCAGAGGGAAGCAAGAAGGAGGTAGAATCTATCCAGGATGATTCCCGAAGTCACTCTTGGTCCTTCACAGGGACACACAGTGCCCTCTGATGCACACACATGCACAATGAATGAATGAATGAATGAATGAATGAATGAATGAATGAAATATTAAAAAAATACATCAGGCAAAAATGTGTTCAGCCTGCACTTCTGACCCTGGGAGCAGAGCCTGGGAAAGCCCCAAGCAAAGCAATAAAAAGGTAGAGCAATCACAGCTATTCCCAATATGACCCCTAGGCCTCCACAGACATACACACAGTGCCCTCTGATGCATACACACACACACATGCACACACACACACTTTACAAAAATGAACCCCAGGAGTGGTAACTCACATCTGTAATCTTAGCATGCGGAGGCTGAGGCAGGAGGTTTGCCTTGAGCTCCTGGCCAGTCTGGTCCACATAGTGTCTTCCAGGTCACCCCAGACTCCAAAGTGAGTGAAAGGAATTATGTCCAGCATGCCCATCGCCTTGTGATTCTCGAATGTGCAGTTTTCCTCCCCATTAAGGAAGCTAGAGTTAGCGCCTGTCATTCTTAAGAGATTTGGCATAGTGTAGTGTCTGCGCTCTGTCTGGACCGGCTTCATCTGTGTTGTGATAAAAGCACTCGCCTCTGTTAGTACCAACGATTAGGAAAACAGTGACTCAAAGAGAGGGTGCTGGGTTGTGGTCAGGAAGCTGGAGGTCCAAATGAGAAAAGGAGCATCAAATATCAAGCATCAAGGGCTGGAAGACAATTTTGTCAGGCTGGCAACTCAGCAAGAGTTTATCACAAAATAAAATGTGCAAGGACAAGGGATGTAACTCAGTGGTAAAGTGCTGGCTAACGTGTGTAAAACCCCAGCTTCAATTCCCAATACAAAGAGAGGGAGACATGGAAGAAAGGGGGGAGGGAGAGAAGGCCCGAGAAATTGTTAATATTTTTGTGAGTGGGTAAGTTTGCATGTATTTTGCATGTAAATGAGTGTACATCGTGTGTATGTCTATATATCCGTGCGTGTGCATGCACAAGAGGGTACTTGAGTGTGTGTGTGTGAACCTGCAAAAGCCCAAAGAGGACATCAGGAATCATTTTGACTTGTTCCACTCCCTTATTGCTTTGATCTGGGCTTTCCCAGGCTCTGTCTTCCATGTAGCCCACTGGCCTTTTTACATAGTATCTGGAGCTCCCAACTCAGATCCTTTTGCTCGAAAGGCAAAGGTTTTAATCCCTGAACCATCTCCCCAGCCCACAAATATTAAATTCTAAACCATTGAATTTGTTTCTTCCACACAGTATGAGCTAACAATACTGAAACTATTTTCAATACTATGTAAGTTTGGCAAATTAGCAAATATAGAGGAAGTAATGGAAACTGTAGAAATCACCATTTACAATCACCGCGGTAACTGCTTTGTGCTGTAGACATTACCGGATGCAGAAACAAGTGCCTGAAAGTCTGGTGAGAGCTGGATTTCTCTATCTTGGGAGGTAGAGGCAAGTGGACCAGCTCAAGGATATCCTCAGGGCTAGCCTAGGCTACCTGAGACCCCACCTCCAAACAGAACAAAAAGTATTTCCTAAACTAATCTCTAAATTAACTGTACTGCCATTGAATATCTAGCAAGATTGTTATAAATTTATCATAAAAATAAAAAAAGTCCCAAAATAGCCAGAGCATGCTTTAAACAGAGAATGAAAAAGAGAGATTCATCTTATCAAATAACAAAGCCACGTGTAGAAGTGTGGTAACTAAAGCATGAAACTAAAGTAGAGTTAAGCAGATATGTAATACCAGGTGTCTCCATCGGAGGGGATGAAGATAAAAACCACTAGTAAATGACATTGGATGGACTGACCTTTCATTTGCAAAAATGACAATATATCCCTACCTCACTCCATATGCAAAAAATAGAGTCTAAAAGGAATTGATAAGCCTAAGTACAGAAGCCATTAAAATCACTTAAGAATATTTTGCTGCATCCACTTACTGCAGTGAGACTTGTCCTTATCAAACCTGCATAATGACTGACATGCCCACATGCTCCCTAAGAACACAGGCACTCAAGAGAGATAAGAACATACAGTGGAAACCTTGGGGACTAAAGCTGGACAAGTGAAGGGAAACGCCCCGATCAGTGGAGTGGCCCAAAGACAGGCAACTTGGTATGCCACAGAAGCCCGGACCCCCGTAACAGTAGACAAGCCAAGGAAACCCTGGGGCCCGTAGAAGTGGCCAGGCAGGAGGATGGAGGGAGTGGGATGGATTGATGAAAGAAAGGCAAGGGAATGGGAGGGAAGAGGGATGGAGAAAGCAGGATAAGTACTCAGTGTGCTCGTAAAACTAGAAAAACAAAGAAGCATACCACTAAAAGAAAAAAAAAAAAACAAAAACAAAGAATATTTGGCTCATTAGGCCAGCTAGATAGCTCCATGGGTAAGGTACCTCCTTGCAAACCTGACAACCGGAATTGGAGCCCACAGGGAAGAAGGAGAGTCCTGACTTGCAAAAATTGGCCTCTGACCTCCACCTATGCACCGTGGCATACAGCACGCACCTGATCTCTTGCCAGTCAATCAATTTTTAAAAACTAAAAAAGGACATCTTACCATGGATTTATTTACCTTTTCTATGAGATATGAATTTTATTAAAAATATGAACCAGGTTCCCAAGAAATTTCCCATAACTGTCAGCCTGAAATAGAAGCCTATCCAGGACGCTGAGCTCTTGTTCTACATCGGGGTTTCAATACATGACCCAGGCTGATTCCTGCTTCTGCCTCCCAAGTGTTGAAATTCCGGATGCAAGCCACCATGCCCGACCTATCTTGAGTTCTGAAAGAGAAGATGTCCACCCAACTCTTCTGTTCTAGAACCCGTCCTCTGTCCTGGTCCCTAGTATTGTTATTGTTTCCTGGATTTTTTTTTTTCTTCATAAGAGACCTAATTACTGTGGGAAAAGACTAGTGTTTAAAAAAAAAAAAAAAAAAAGGCAAGGCAGGGCTTTCCTGGTCGTTTATTTACCTAGAGCTTTGTGTTTAGAGAAGGCACTGCCCTTAGACCAGGCAGGACCCCAGGTAGGGGTCTGCGTAGGAATTCATCCTTCCAGACCTCCCAGACACTCAGCCCAGGTCAGAGGACTGTAGAGAGGATTCAGTGAATCGCTGCCGTGTACGCGGTCAGTGGTGGTCCTTTCCTTCTCTCTCCCATCAGTTCTCAGAACCACTTCACAAATGGACTCTTACAAATCTGCAAGGTGGAGAGATGACTCTGGAGGGACGATGCTGAGTCCTTTTTACATTTTGCAAGTCTGCGGTCCCCCCTCATTTGTCGCCATCCAAGAGTGTCTCAGACATGGGGCTCCTGAGAAGGGTGTGGTCACTGGTCCGAGCACACCCTCTGTGTGGTGGTCTCCTGAGGGAGAGTAGAAGGTCTGGTTTCACTCACAGCCCTTCCTTGTGTCTCTCTCACCTGGAAAGGACCCTGCTCGGCACAGATCCACCCCAAGAACTATCTGCCCCGTTATTCAAACGCAACAGGATAGAGGCCGACTCGTGGAGTCAGACAGACCAGTGGGGTTTTATTCCCAGCTCAGCCACCTAGCAGCTAGTTAAGACATGTTCTTTCCCTTCCTTATCACAATAGTTCCGATTCACAGCGCCTCTGAGGATTAAACCTGCCAATCATGTGATGAGCTTAGAACAGGCTTGCCACACACAGTAGGTCTAAAACGTTTGCAGTTCGTGGAGGCTCCGTGTTAGGATAAAACGTGCTGATCCTGGGATGGACTCAGAACAATGCTTGGTACCCATAGTAGGTCTGCAGTGTGTTTGCCATTATTGCTGGCTCCCTCTTTCTTCACCTCTAAGGCAATCATTGTTTTTCATGATTTAGCAACCCTAACAATGAAACACATGTTGGAGTTGATGACATCTCGTGTTTATGAGTAGCCGCATTTTTCTACTCTTTCAGGTGGTCTAATAAATGGGTAGTATCCTTAATTCATTAATCCACCCAAATCGCCCGCTCTTGCAGAGGATGGATATCAAGGATCCTTTCCAGATGCAGACATTACCTCTTTTTATGTCACTGTGACCAAATTTACATGACCGAAATAAGAGGGGAAAGATTTATTTTGATACAGTTTCAGATAGTTTGATCCTGGGCACTTGATGTACTAGTTAGTTACTCTAACTAGTACTAGTTAGTTACTCTAACTAGTACTAGTTAGTTACTCTAACTAGTACTAGTTACTCTTTTCTGTTAACAATCTTATACTGGTTATGTTGTTGTGAAAGAACACCCAAAGTTAGGCAACCTAAGGAAGAAAAGGGAATTATTCAGCTTATAGTTCCAGAAGGGAAAAACAGTCTTTCATGGTGTAAAAGGCAGAAGCTGGAGACAGGCTAAGTCATGTCGTTCATGGAGACGAGGAGTTGATAAATTGCTAGCTGCAAGAGCAGACCTCCCAGAAGCAAGGTGGGACTCATTCCCATCAAGGCCTGCCCCCTGAGACTGCCTTCCTCCATCTACTAAAGGTACGTGACCTTCCCAAACACATATGCCTGTAGGGGGCGCTTTTCAAACTGTGACACTTGGGCAAGAACATCATGGCGGCAGGAGATGGAGGTAATGGGTAATAGGGAGGAGGAGGAGCCTTCTAAGACATAATCCCATTGACCTACTTCCTCCAATAGGCCCTACCTCCTGAAGTTTCCAGAACCTTCCAAAATAGCACCACCAGCTGAAAACCAAGTATTCAGCACATGAGCCTGCAGGGGACATTCTTATTTAAGCCACACAGTGCATTTAAGCACCAACTGTTGTTTGCATAGAAAATATGTACACTGAGCTGGATTCTGCCAAAGAAAAGTCATTGAATAATTAACTGCTCAGACAAATGCAGGCTTGGAAGGGTGTCTGCTACCTTTTCCTGGGGCAGTGATAGACTTCCTAGTAGTGCAAAGGACTTGCCAAAGCTCTGGAAAGGGGACACTCGACTCCATTCCCTAGGAAGGTTCAGAGCCATCCTCTTTGTAAGATAGATTTTTCTGGTAAAATCCCTGCGTATTATCTATCTGATAAACACACCTTCAAGGACAAAGTCTTGGCTGGGATTTAGTCTCTCTTAAAAAAGAATGTGGGGCAAAGAAATGATGGAAGGAAGCTGAGTGGATGGAAAGAAGTTAATGATTTTCAGTGATCATGAAATCGAAACAAATTGTCTCTTTTAATGCGCTGAACATGTTGCTTCCATCTGCTTCTCGACTTACACACCAGCTCTACAGTGTAGTCAGACAGTGGCAGCTGTTCACAAAACCCTCTGCTGGATCTTCTGAGACTAAGGATAACACTATGGGAATAGTACAAAGCCATTGCATCATTTCAATCACACACCCCCAATACGTGTTGAAAGATCTATTCATGTATGTATATATCCCCCCATTATTTATTTTGTGTGTGTACGTGTGGGTGTGTACACATTCCTATATGTTGAGTTAAGGCACATGTGTGGAAGTCAGAAGGAAATTCTTGGGTATCAGTCCTTTCCACTTGTTTAAGGCAGGGTCTTTTTTTTATCATTTGCCACTGTGTATGCCCTGAGCTTTGGGGGTTCTCCTATCTCTCATCTCACAATCGGACCACTGGGATTTCAAATATATGCTCCCATGTCTGGCTTAATGTGGGTTCTGGGCATCTGAACTCAGATCCTCATGCCTACATAGGAAACACATGTGCCCATCCCTGAAGACCTGTTTATATTCCATCAGCTTTCACAGCCCT
Organism: Typhlomys cinereus; assembly: GCA_023101885.1. Classification (NCBI taxonomy): domain Eukaryota; kingdom Metazoa; phylum Chordata; class Mammalia; order Rodentia; family Platacanthomyidae; genus Typhlomys; species Typhlomys cinereus. The sequence goes on along the minus strand of JALPQD010000229.1, from coordinate 3,338,959 downwards.
TTTGTGCGTAAACCAACTCAATATTAATTTTGTGGAGTTGCAGCTGAAATTGTTTTGTCTTCCAGTCCTTTAAGGAGAGGGTCATGTGTACCGTGGGACTCTGTGGAGTGGTTTTGATGATCTGCATTATCCTGATCAAGGTATCAATAAAGTAGGTGTTGAAACGTGTTAGCCAAATATCTCTGTGATGAGCAAGGTGGTTCATGTCTCTAGTCCTAGCACTCAGAAGGCCCAGGCAGGAAGATCAGGGGTTCAAGGCCAGCTGGTGGGATATGGAGTGAGACCATCATCTGAAACAAACACACACACACACACACACACACACACACACACACACACACACACACACACACACAAATGCCGTTGCAGAACAGACCCTTATGGACAAAACCAAAGAACTGATCTTTGGTATTGAAATGTTCTATAATCACTTCTACCTGGGTTTACCCTTCAACTCAGTCCTTAGCTACGTGCCAGAACTAAAGTGAATTAATGAGGTGAAAGGTGAAATATACTAAGGAAACTGCTCAGGAATGAAGAATACAGCAAAAGACTTTTCCTTCTAGTAATATCATTTGGATCTATAGGGGAAGCCTTGTTTTCGGCACCCACCTAAATTTGCTCAGAGCCATCTGGATTTCTTGGAATGGATGACGTACCAGTTGCACACATGGTGTGCCTTTGTTGGGGCTTTTTGTAACAGAAAACAATCTCGTGGAACTGGGGGGGGCGGAACTCCCTGGTAGAACATGCGCTTAGCAAATGCAAGCATCCTGAGTTCAGTCCCTAACCAAGCAAAGAAATTTACTTTTTAAAAAAAAAAGCAATCAGGGGACTGGAGAGGTGGCTCAGGGGTTAAGCCTCTGCTTTGCAGCCGGAAGGTCCTGAGTTCGGATCCTAGACCCCACGTATAAACACCAGGCAGAAGGGGGAGGAGGGCTGGCCTGCATTTCTGGTCCTGGTAGGGCGGACCCTGTGAATCCCAGGGCACAGTAAACAAGGAGTCCTTGGTGGTTCCCGAATTTGTCTGTGGTTCTACATACACACATACATACGCACACATACATACACACTCGCACACATGCATATATGCACAATTGAATAAATAATAAAAAATTAAAAATTAAAAAATTAAAAAAAAAACAATCAAGCTGGAGAGATGGCTCAGGGGTTAAGATTCTGCCTCCCAAGCAAAAGGTCCTGAGCCCAGATCCTAGATTCTACCTTAAAAAAAAAAAAAGTCGGGCAGAAATGGCAGTGGCCTGCACTTTGGGCCTGGAGGGTGGAGCCTGGGAAATCCCAGAGCAAAGCAAAGAGAAGGTAGAAGCAATCCAGGATGATTCCCAAAGTTACCCTTGATCCTTCACAGGGACACACAGTGCCCTCTGATACACACACACACACACACACACACACACACACACACACACACAAAACAGCGAGATAGGTAGGTAGGTAGGTAGGTAGATAGATAGATAGATAGATAAACTTTTTTAAGGTATCATAAAGCAAGCATGGTGGCTCAGGCCTCCCAACTCTAGGGAGGTGAGGGGAAGAGGACTGAGAGTTTGAGGTCTGCCTGGACTGCACAAGACCCTGTCTCAAAAAATTCTGGAAAGATGGTTCATTAGATAAAGTGCCAACTCACGAACCCAGAGAACTGAGTTCAGTCCCAGAAGTCCACATGGTAGAAAGAGAGAACTAACTTCCAGAAAGTTTTCCTCTGACCTCTACCCATGTACCATAGCTTGCTTTGGGTAAGAGTTCGTATAATGTACTCTGGCTTTTCTTCAGATTGTCCAAATCTTTTGAATTTTACTAAAGAGTTCATATAACAACATACTGCTTCATATCTCTGAGATTTGCTCTTTATCATTTGAAAAAAATCTTGCTGTTAGAAGACAAAAGAAGTCTCATATAATTAAGGATAAATAGCTTATCGGTAACCCCCCTCCCAGGTATAGATTTTTGAAGAGGTAATTTTTTTTTATCAGATTCATACCTTATCTTGCTTAAAGACTGTGGCTTTTGGTTCCCACTTTTCTAAATTTTCTTTGTGGGGGTGTTGAAGGGCAGTGTAAATAGATCAAAACTGAACTGTACACGTGCAAATCGGGATGTCCGACACCAAGGAATTTCCACACCTGGGCTTTAGCTTGCACTAGGCCAGAGAACAGGTGTGTAGTCACATCAGGCAAAGTCAAGAAGTGATTTCATTTGGCAAAATGTTCAGAGACCTTCCCGGGGTTTCTCCTGCTGCAAGGTGGCTCGTGTGCTTAGAGGTCCTAACCTGTCTCTAGGGCAGGCCTCACCTGTCTTGGGAGATAGAGCCACATCTCTTTTGAGCAGCCCTAGGCTTGCCTGTGGTTTTTCTCACTCATTATTCTGAGCTGACAAGTAATGTAGAGTTTTTTGGCTTGAAGACCATTCCCTTGGTTGTTTGTTATTCCCTAGAGATATGGAGAATTCTCCTCTTCCTCCTTCTTCTACTCTTCCTCTTCAATTTTCTTTACTCCCATGGAATAACTTGTGCGTGTGTGTGTGTGTGTGTGTGTGTGTGTGTGTGTGTGTCTGTATGTGTGTCTATATCTGTGTATATCAGAAAGCATGTGCCCATGGAGGCCCAAGGGTGACTTTGAGAATCATCCTGGATTGCTCTACCCCCTCTTGATTTTGCTCTGGGGTTTCCCAGGCTCCACTTTCCCAAACTGGAAATTCAGGCCTCTGCAGTTTCTGCCCAGTGTTTTTACATGGGATCTGGGATCTGAACTCAGGTCCTTCTGCTTTTAAGACAGAGGCTTAATCCCTGAGCCATCTCTCCAGCCCCCAGTGGATCAACTTTTAAAAACGATAAAGAATGTACTAAATCAAATCATTGACAAAAACTGCTCATTGTTCCTCACAGGCCACAGAAGTTTAGCAAATGTCAATCATCTTCTCAATCCTTTGACTTAATTTAATTTCCCAGTGGGAATTCAAGAAGTCCTTTGTTTTTGTGTTGAAAGTCGGTTTTTCTGAATAGTGCATTATTAATTCATTGTACAAGAAACATCTATTAGGCACCAAGAGTGAGCGGTCTGAAGGGGAGGCAGGCACGTCACTGATGGCCTCCTCACGGGAAGGTGCCATGGGGAGCCCTGGGAGAAGGTGACAGTAGAAGGAAAAGCAGGACCAGGCACAGGGAGAGGCTATGTGAGGACCCGGGAATCTTGGGAAACTGATCAGGTGAGAGAATGCAGCCCAGGAGCTCAACACTGACGTGGGTGGGGAAGTTGGCTCAGTGGTAAAGTGCTCGCAGAGCAGGGACCTGAGCTTCATAGCCCAGGTGTGCCAGGTGTGGTTGGCACACACATCCCAGTGCTGGGGAAGTGGAGACAGAAGGGTCTCTGGGGAGCCTGCCTGCTCGACAAGTTCCAAGCCAGTGGAGAGAAGCCCTGTCAGGAAGGGAGGGAGGGAAGAGGGAGGAAGAAAGGGAGGGAAGGAGGAAGGTGAACAGTACCTGAGGAATGACACCTAAAATTGACCTCTGGCCTCCACACACACACTCACATCTGCACACAAAGAAAGAAAAAAAGGAAAGGAAGCAGTGACTGTAGAAACAGATTAATTAGAGTCACTGGCCCTAGTTGGATATGGGGATAGGATGGGGCAGCTAATCTCAGGATCAGTTATTTAGGTTTTATCTGTTTACTTATTATAAGAGAGAAAGAGGGAGAGAGAGAGAGAGAAGGAGAAAGAGAGAGAGGGAGAGAGAGAGCATCCATGCCATGGTAGAGGTCAGAGAACAACTTTCTGATGTCAGTTCTCTCCTATCGCATGGACTTCCGGGAATCAAACTCAGGTCTCCATGTTTGTGGGCAGACACCTTGCCTAATGAACCGTTTCGCTGGCCCAAGGAATTTTTTTTTAGCATGGCTTAAGAGATGCTGTGATCTGAATGTTTGTGTCCTCTGCCCTCCCAAATACCTGTTGAAATCCTACCCTGATCTCTCCAAGGTGATGGAAGTGATTGGTCTCAAGAGTAGAACCCTTGTGAAAAGGATTAGTACCCCTCGTGCTATGTGAGGACACAGCGAGGTAGCGCCATCTATGAGCCAAAAAATCAAACTTCCTCAGATACCACATCATCCCCGCAGTCCAAGGGGTTTTGTTATAGCTGCCTGGACAGACTAAGACAGGAGGAGTCCGGGTGTTATGCAGTGGAGTCTGGGGTCCTTCTGGAATGATGAGTAGCACCTGCTAGTAAAACGGCTCTATGCATATAAAGCTAAATGGAGACGCGTCAAGGTGTTACCTTGGAGCCATGGCAACGGAGGGGACTCTCCAAAGGACAAGTGAGAAGTAAAGGAAAGAGAGATTCAGCAGGAATCCACGGGGCAGGGAAGGGTACCCTAAGAAGATGGACCAAGAAGAGCCCTCTGAAAGGCAGTAGGAGATGGAATGGGGCTGCTCAGAGGTGACAGACTCAGGAAAGCGGCAGCACCAAAGACCCTGTCACCAGCGATGACAGCCTTGGGGTTTGGCAGACAGACAGTCCTGAGGGATTGGGTAGTAAAGTCACTGGTGGCCCTTATGTCAAGAACGAAATGGTGGGATTCTACGACTCTTAGCTTGGCTGTGGAAGCCAGGAAAAAAGTGGGTCAGAAGGGGACCGAGGGGTGGGAGAGGTTTTTCCAAGACTGTCCCTCTTGCTGGAAAACGTATCCACATTCCAATACAGCTGCTGGGCTCCAAACGCGTAGCAAGACACAGAAGGCTGGCGATATAGCTCAGTTGGTAGAGCGGTGGCCTGGCGCGGATGAAGTGCTTGATACCCAGCACCACGTAACCTGGTTGTGGTGACATATGTCTGTAATCTCAGCACTAGGGAGATGGAAGTAGGAGGATCAGGAATTCAAAGTCATCTAAGCTATAAAAAACTACTTCTAGGACAACCTGGGTTACAAGAGACCCTATCTTAAAATCAAAACAAAACCGAAATGCCAGAAGAGAAACCAAGGTGATGGAACCCATAGATCCAAAGCTTGGCTTGGTTTGAGTGTGGGACAAGGCGGAACAGACATTGATGTATGTCTTGTACGACTAAAAGTGTTCTATGCAAATTAGAGGACCGCAACCGGCTGCTGTTCAAAGAAGGGTTCTGGGGCAAACCTCCCCTCCAGTGAGAGTAGCTGAGACGCCCCTCTGGGCTGTCACTTGAGCTATGGACTGAAAGTTGAGAGTTCCCCAATACACACCTTTTTTGGCGTGTATGGGCATGTGTGTATATATAACTAAAGTGCTGTGCACATATGGGTGGATGTGTGTGTGTGTGTGTGTGTGTGTGTGTGTGTGTGTGTGCAGGTGTGTGCCTATCACGGAATGCCTGTGGGAGTCAGAGTATAATGTCAGATGTCAGTTCATGTTGTGTCAAGACAGACATCATTGACGACTCCGCAGACCTGGCTGGATGGAGAGTTTCCAAGATCCTGTACCTCTGCACCCCATCTTCCCACAGGCACCCGGGGATCACTGCCCCCTTCTTCATCCTGGTGCCAGCTTTATGTGGGCACCAGGGATCGAACTCAGGTACACAGCGAGCCCTGAGTCCTCTCCCCAGCCCTAAGTTGAGATCTTGTTCTTGGACAAAGGGAATGGAAATAGAGCACCCATTCGCCAGGCCCCAGGATGCCCCCCTGTGATCCCACCTCCCACAGGGGAGTGCGCGAAACTGACAAGTTCCCAGCCAGTCTGGGCTGCAGAGTGAGACCCTGTCAAAAACCAGGAGTGTGGAGCTCCCTGTAGAGTACTTGTTTAGCGTGCCGCCCACACCGAGGATGGGCATTTTGAAATATACAAAGACCCTGGAGATGTAGCTCTGTTGACAGAATATTTGCCCAGCCCTGAATACCCAGAGATTTTTTTGGTGCCAGCCTGGACTACATGAAAACCTATCTAAATAAACAAAAACTAGATGTCAAGAAACAAAATGTGGACACATATATTGTCATTAACTTTTTTTTTTTTTTGGACAGGTTATCATGTAGCCCAGGCTGACCTTGACTTGTGATATAGCCAAGGATGACCTTAAACTACTGCCTCTACCTCCCTAGTAGTGAAAATACAGGCACGTGTCACACACACACACACACACACACACACACCACACCCCAATTTATACAGTGTTAGGGATTGAACTTGTGAACTTGGGGCCTTGTGTGAGCCACACAAGCGCTCTTACCGACTGAGCTACCTGACATTAACTCTTGGCTATGATATACTAAATTGGTCAGTGAATTTGGAGTTGGAAGACGGGGTCTGGCGTGGAAGCCAGTAATGAGTGGTCTTTGTAAACTTCAAGGTAGGAAGAAAAGCCAGAGGGCAGCTCAGATATGGAGAGAGGGACAGAAAGCCACTAGGCTCGTGCCTGGCGGTCTGGAGCTTCAGTCTTGTGGGAAGAAAGTTCGTCTAGTGGGGAGCAGGGGGGAGACAGGAAAGGGGGCTTGTGGAGGGTGCCAAAGGTCAAAGGTCCCCTTGGTGAGAAATGGATGAGGACAGAGGATCGTTTGGAAGTCCCAGCGCTTCACCGATCCGGCAACCATGACTGAGTGGTGCCCCCAGCCTTTGGGATTGTGTTGTCTTCCCAGCTGTGCCCGGCCCCCCAGTGTAGGCGCACAGGAAACGGTTGAGTTGATTCAGGAGTTGTTTGCTATGGAAAAACTGAGTAAGTGAAGGTCAGAAGTGAATGTGCCTCCAGTCCAGCCCAGTCTTTCGAGGGCTGGGGGTGTTCATCGAGGCAGTAGGAACAGAGTGAAAATGGGGGTGGGGAGGCACTGGATTGGGAGAGAAAGTGTGGGGAATGTGGTTGGCCAAAGTGGAGCAGAGGTGAAGGTGGAGGGGGTGATGTGGGAAAGGAGTAGTGACCTAGGCACTGCTAGACACTGAAGTCCCAAGACCCCGGACATGCATCAGAACATGTAATCTACTGTACTGGGGGTCAGAGGGCAGGGCAGTCTGTGAACAGCTACAGTCATCAGTGGAACCAGGCGTCTAGAAAGCATGAGCGTCACCCCCCGGAACCCTCAGAACAGAGCCAGGCAATCAACCAGTGACCATTAACCTTGGGGATATCTGCGCACTTTTTTGACTTTGCCAACCCTCCCCTCAAGGTCTTTGTAATCATTTCCTGGTAGTGGATTGGTCGTTCCGCGCACACCGCCACTTCAATATTGAGCAGCATGTCCCAAGGGGGACACACGGCAGCTCCCTGGCCGGGCCCAGCCTGTGGCTGTGCTGTTGGCCGGGGCGTGACTCAGGGCCCCTGCAGACGGTAGTTGGCCTGCTGCCCCCCAGCCAGTGGATACATTTGGTCCATCAGAGTTGGCATCACAGAACCCACCCTTGCAGCCACTGATTGATACTCAGGTGGTGACAGCCTGGCCCCACCCAATGGCCCTTTGGTAAAGCACAGATGGAGACAACACGCTCACCTCTGTCCCCTAGGGGAAGAGAGTCTCCACAGAGGTGTGGTTACCCCAGCAATCTCTAGGAGGAGGGAACTGCTTGTGGGTGAGGAGTCCAGAGTCATGGCGGGCATGGAATCATGACCTCGCCCGGGATGATCACGGCGTAGAGAGACTGGCAGGAATCTCTCCTGAGTCCAGTGCCCACCTTGCCTGCCTACAGTTGCAATCTCATTAACTCCTCAAAAATATTAATGTGGGCTGGAGAGATCCTCAGGGATTAAGACTCTGCCTCTCAAGCAGAAGGTCCTGAGTTCAGATCTCAGGTCTCATGTAAAAACGCCAGGCGGAAACGGCAGCGGCCTGCACTTCCGGTCCTGATGAGCAAAGCCTGGGAAATCCCAGAGCAAAGCAAGAAGGAGGTAGAAGCAATCCAGTTAGTTCCAAAGTCACCCTTGGTCCTCCACAGGGACACACAGTGCCCTCTGATACACACTCACACACACGCACACACACGCACACACACACAAAATAAATAAGTTTTTAAAATTTTTTATTAGTTATTATTTATTCAATTGTGCATGTATGTGTGTGTGTGTGTGTAGAACCATGGACGAATTCGGGAACCACCATGGACGCCTCTACCCCCTCCTTGTTTACTCTGCCCCCCTAGGGATTCACAGGCTCCGCCCTATCAGGACCAGAAACGCAGGTCGCGCCCCCCCCCCGCTTCCGCCTGACGTCTACGTGGGGTCTAGGATCCGAACTCAGGACCTTCCGCCTGCAAGGCAGAGGCTTAACCCCTGAGCCACTTCTCCAGCCCCAAATAAGATATTTTTTTTATTATTATTATTATTTATTCAACTGTGCGCATGTATGTGCGCGTGCGTGTGTGTGTGTGTGTGTGTGTGTGTGTGTGTGTGTGTGTGTGTGTGTGTGTAGAACCATGGCCGAATTCGCGAACCACCATGGACACCTCCACCTCCTTCTGCCCCGGGATTCACAGGCTCTGCCCTACCAGGACCAGAGGCGCAGGCCGCCCCCGCTTCCGCCTGGCGTCTCTATACGTGGGATCTGGGATCCGAACTCAGGACCTTCTGCCTGCAAGGCAGAGGCTTAACCCCTGAGCCACCTCTCCAGCCCCAAATAAGATATTTTTTTAAAAAGTATTAGTGCCACTAATATTTTTAGTGTCAGACCTGGGACCCCACTCCAGGTCTATTCAGCCTTGGAGCGCAAAGCTCCCGTCCAACTATCATGCACTATTTGGCTCTAAAAATGAATTTTTTTAGCCTTGGGCTGTAACTCAATCAATAGAGCAATTGCCTAGCACAGGAGATATTCTGGGTTGTATCCCTAGCACTGAAAGAGAGAGAGAGAGAAAAGAAGGAAGAAAGGAAAGAAGGAAGGAAGGAAGGAAAGAAGGAAGGAAAAAGGTTGTTTTAGTTAAAATTTTAAAAAATGATTTTTGGGACTGCACCTGAGTTTTTGTTTACTTTTGAGATAAGGTCTTAGGCAACCTCAGGCTGCATAGCTCCTTACGCTCCTGACCCTCTTGCCCCCACTAGGATTATAGGGGTGCACCACCCTCCATGTTTATGCAAGTGCTGGCAGCTAAATCCCCGGGCTTTGTGTATGCAATGCAAGTCCTCTACAGTTAAGCTACATCCCAGCCCTGCTACTGGAGTTTTCAAAGCACAATTGAACGTTTAAACTTTTCGACTGGAAGAAAGGGAAATGAATCTTCTTAGATGCAGGATCGTCGGCTTGCATCTCAGCTGCTCTTCACTAGTAGGGATTTGCTCAGAGGTTTCGGGCCTCCAGAGGGGAGGGGCGCGTCAAGTGCAGCTTCAGGAGGATGGCTTTCCATCCGGGCTTTCCAACATCTCCAGATGAGGCTGGAGGACAGAGGTGGGTCAGCTGGCTCAGGCGGATTCCTTCGCATTAAAAAGCCTGTGGTTTGGACGTGGAGGAGCTATGTCCTCTGGGGGCTACAACATTCAAGTTTAATCCTCCTGGGAGGAAATTGCCCAGCTATGGTATTTAGAATCATCCTTTGAGAGACACTTGGGATTAGATTAGGTAGGTTGGAGCCTCCAAGATTAAATGCTGGCGGACTTGTAAGAAGAAGGAGAAAGATCAGAACATACACACAAGGAAAACACACACACACACACACACACACATACTCTCACATACACACACTCACTCACACACACACATGTGTTCTCTCCCTGTCTCTTGTCATGTGGTGCTTGTATCTTGAGACTGTGTCAGACAGAGATCACATCCAGGGATGATAAAGGTCTCAGTGGGTAAATGTGCCTGCGTGCAAATCTGGGCACCTAGATCCCCAGAGGCCACATGGTGCACGAAGAAATCCAACTTCCAAAAGCCATCCTCTGATCTCCACATGTATGCCGTGGCCTGAACATATCTCTCTCTCTCTCTCTCTCTCTCTCTCTCTCTCTCTCTCTCTCTCTCTCTCTCTCTCTCTCTCTCTCGCTTACTCGCTCGCTCGCTCTCACAAAATAAAAAGGTCACAAGACCTTTTTAAAAACCAAAAGAGACCATAACCAGTTGGGAATCCTCGACATTGTCTCTCTAGCACCATAAGAAAAAAAAATCCACTTTTTGTTTTTTGTGAACTTGCCACAGGTATTTCATTATAGTGTCGCACAGCAGGCTGCTGTGGAAGCCTGCCTACACCAGAGAGAGGCATGTTTCTCATGCAAATCAGATTCTGAGAGGAAGAGGATCTGGGCGGGAACACCAAGCCTAGGAAAGAGAGTCAGGCCCCAGAGACCCAGCGGCAAAGGAAATAACCTAAAAATAAAACAAAGCTAAGGCTACACCCAAGGGCCTCTGGCACCATCAAAGCGGAATGGAGAATTCTGTTCCTCAAGCCGCTGTCTGAACAATTTATTTTTCCTACCTCTCGGTTCCCACGTGCCTCCCTCAGCCCAGATCAAGTGACAAAGGACATCTCAAAATACCCACAGCCAAAACGACTCAGCACATATCCCACCACGTGGAGACAGACAGCGCCGTTAGAGGCTTTGTCCTGACCCTCTTTTGGATCTTCCATGGTCCAGCCAAGACCTTGGGCATGCGCTGCCTGCAGTGGCAGCCGGACACAGCTCTCCTCTCTGATCCAGGAGCCCTCCCCGGCTCACAGTGACTTTCCGGAGGTGCTTTTTCATCCTGAAAACCTCCCATCCTGATGCTGATGAAGATTTTAGCTGGAGGGAAAGCGCATTAATGGCTGGTGTACTTCCGCCAATCCCCTACATTATAATTACGTTAGTTGTAAGTACAGCAGGTGCTGTAAGTCCCCTTGTTCGTGGTGGGCTGTTCCTGAGAATCTTGATGGACAATAAGAGCAGATCAGATGGGCAGGAAGATGGGTCCGAAACCCAGGTGGGGAACGTGATGCCAGACACAGCAAGACCTGTGTGCACTGCCCGGAAGTCCAGTGAATGCAAGAGGCTCAGAGCTCCAGGTGGGCTGGCATGGGAGAATAGCAAGCCCTTCTAGTTCTAGTTACTTCCCAGCTAATGCTCACAACGTGTAAGGGGAAGCTCGCTACCAATATGGCACCACTGTTGAAAGATGCGTTTTAGTACATTGCCCAGGGGCTGGCAAGGTGGCTCAGAGAGTAAGGTGCCTGTGTGCAAACCTAGTGAACTGAGTTCGATCCCCAGAAGCCCTCATGGTGGAAGGAGAGAACCAACTTCTGAAAGTTATTTTCTGACTTCTACTTGTGCACCATGGCACGCATGTACATGGGATTCTCTTTCTCTCTCTCATATATGTATATGTATATATGTATGTGTGTATGTATATGTGTATGTGTGTATATATATGTGTATGTATGTATGTATACATACTTGAGTATAAGTAAATAAAATCTTAATACATTGTCCAAGGTCCCATGATTAATAATTGAGGTCCCTGTTTTGATTTGATTTGATGTCATTTCACAGTCTACCTCATCTGCCCAAAAGCAGATCCCGCAGCCAGAGTAGATACTGGGGAAAGTTCTCTGGGATGGGTATTTTCTCCCCAAAACTGGCTGACAGAGTTAATGGCACAGTGGGCCAGGGGTGATAGATGAAGGGACTCATTGCAGTCTGGTTGAAAAAGACTTCCGTGTAGAAAGAAATCCTGCAGAACTTGTGAGGAATGGGGTTGAGGGGAAATAAGAAAAGATAGTAAAAAAAATATTTCGCGAAGTCCTAGAGAAAAACATCCTGCCCAGACACTTGCCAAGACGTGACCGTGCCATCCATCTTGGACTTGCTTTGCTTCTTCTTGTTGTAATGTAAATGGAGTTGCTGAGGATTGAACTCAGAACCTGGTACCAGCTAAGCAAGCGTTTTACTATTGAATTATATCCCTAGAATCTTTTCCAAAATCAAAAAGGTGGCCGTGGGGAGAGGGGTGTCTTTAGCTCGGGCCGGCATCAAACGCCCTATATAGTCAAGGATACCTTTGAGCTTTAATCCTCTTGCCTCCGCCTCCGAGAATTACATGTGTGCACCACCCCACCCAGTACTTTCAGTGTCAGAAATCGAACTCAGAGCATGGTGCCTGCTAAGCTAGACCACCACCAACTAAACCGCATCCCCAGCCCCTCTAAAGGCTTCTTAAGACCCGTGTTTATTTCAGCTAAGGTTTGTACGCGCAGGCTGGCGCCCCCTGGCCTGCCCCTGTAAGACAGGTGCTGGGTAAAGCTCCTTTGCCCGGAAGACTGCCTTCATCTCAGAAACATTTTTAAAGCCGAACTTCATTATGGAAAGGCGGCCGCAACCTGCTATCAGCAACCACGATATTAAACTGGCCCAGAGCCAAGGGCAGTGGCGTAAAGCCAGCGAGGAGAGATTAGCATCGCAAGTAAGATTTCAGGCTCCCGGCCAGGAGAGGTGCTGGATTCCCCCCCCCAACACACACTTTTTATTAAAAAAATAATAAAAGGAAGAGAGAGAAGGAAAGTTGCAAAAGAATTCGTACGTAGCACCTCTCATTCACATCACTCTCCTTGGAAGTCCAGATAAGTATGCGAACAGACCACTGACGTCAGAAAACTTGGCAGAGGCTTGACCTTAAAGTGGTCTCTGGAATAACCCCCTCCCCCTACCTCTACCGTCTCTACCCCTAGTCCTAGGGTACTGTCCTTGGTTGGTCCAGAGGACGTGGGTTACCTCCAGCACAAAGCAATGCGCGGGGTTCATGTGCATCTGGAGTTGAAGGAAGCCCCCCTGGATCCCAACTTGGGGTTCCTCCCTTCTTGCCTCGTGCTGCTCTGAGGAAGGGCTGTGTAGGGATTGGGAGCTTTTGTCGCCTGCTCCCCGCTGGTGGGGTGTCATTCCAGCACTCAGTAACATCTGTGCAAAACTGTCATAGTTAGATGTTCCGGGTCAACTTGATGGTTGAAGGTTCTGGGCACATTTGTAGATAAATTAGTAGTTAAGTCCAAAACGAATCTGCAAGAGAGTGTCTAGTTGCTGGGGAAGGCTCAATCCATGGTGAGTGGAACTAGGTCCTGAACAGGTGAATAAAATACAGAGAGCTGGCTGAGGAAGCTGGCATCCCTGAGTCTACTTGGCCAGACATGATGGTCTGGCAAGTGTGGACCATCCCTCTCTCAGTCCTTACGTGAATACTGTGTGGTCAGTTCCCTCCGCCCTTTGGGGATGCTGTCCTGCCACTGGACTAGGAACTATAACCTGACTATTGTAAGACAATTCATCTCGTGTTCTCTTAAGTAGTTTGATGATGATTTTATCAGCACCCATTCAGACAAACTGCAGCAAAGACTTGCATGTGTGTATGTGTGTGTCCATCTCCATGCATAGGCATGCACTGGTCAGAGCAAAACATCAAGTGTCTTCCATCACTCTCCACCTTAGCGCTGTGCGACTGGGTCTAAACTGAACTGGAAGCCGGCCGTTTGGGCTAGGCTGGCTGGCCAGCAGGGTCGCGAAATCCACCTCTCTCTCTGCTGGGATTCCACGCGGTCATGTCCTACTTTTTGTGTAGGTGCTAGGGATTCAAACTCAGGGCCTCATGCTGATCCTGCAAGTGTTCTTCCACACTGAGCCATCTCCCCAGCCCGCCTACCTGATTTTTTTTTTTTTTAAACAGGGTCTCTCCCTGACCTCAGGCTCACCATTCATCTAGGCCAACTGGCGAGTAGGTCCAGCCATCCACCTGCCTCCCGGTGCTAGGATTACAGACAGACACATACCCGGAAAACACTTTACACACCGAACCATCTCCCTAACACAAGACCACTTTTCTGTTAGTCCACTTGCTCTTTTTAAGGTTTAGCCTTCTGAGCGTTCAGGAGAGGAAGCCAAGCCCCCCAGAGTTGTATCATATTGCAAAGCCGAAGCAGATATTCCAGGAGAACTTTGGGGTATACCCTCGGCTTCTTATCCCAGACACACAGCACCAATTGCTCACACCTGGACAGGGGTCTCTGGTCCAAGTTACTCTCAGAAACTGGACAATGTGCCTAGAAATCCTGCCGTCCCCAAACCAGCACAAGACATTTTGTGAGAAAATTCTCAACCTTTAGCTTTTAAAAACTTTCAAAGCTTCCCAGAAGTTTACAAGAACAGTAACTGCAGTTCTACCTCCCCCCATTGTTAACCTTCTTCTCCATCTGCTTTGTCTATTTCTCCCTATAAATATGCATGCATTATCTTTCCCCAGAACTCTCTCAGAGAAAAGTTATAGAGACTGTGACCCTTCGCTCCTGAATACATCATCCAGGGTGTCCTAAGAACAAGGAGTTTCCGTTACATAACCACAAGGCCGGGATTAAATTCTGCAAATTTAATATTGGTACACCACCATTATCTGACATAGCACTTTGTCAGCTATCCCAAAATGTAAAAGTTATTAGTGTATCCAGACTTGGTGGTTGGTACCTGTATTGCCACCGCATGGGGTGTGCTGCATGGTTGCTGATAAATGACCATTAAAAGGCTTAAGGAAACAAGGGGTTTATTGTCTCTTACAATTGTCTGGTTACAGTTCTCAGTCCAACTTGACAGGAGAGATCACGCCCACACCAAGGCCGAGGGAACTGGCCACGCCATCTCTACATAATGGCTGTTAGAGGAACGATCCTTACTTGCCAGACCAGCATGTCTGGCCAAGTGTACAAAAGGATGCCGACTTCCTCAATCAGTTCTCTATATTTTATTCACCTGTTCAGGGCCCGGTCCCTCCCACCATAGGCTGGGTCTGCCCCATCAGCTAGACAATCTCCTGCAGGTTCGCTCTGGCCTTAACTCAACTACTAATTCTCCACAAATGTGCCCAGAGCTCAAACCCTCAACTGTCAAGTCGACACCTGTGCCTGACTAACCATGACAGGTGCCATGGTATATATCGAGGTCAGAAGACAACTTGGGAGTCTAGCTTCTCCCCTACCGTGTGGGCTCCAGGGTTTGAACCCAAGCCGTCAGGTTGAGGAGCTATCTCGCCAGCCCCCGGCGACTTCTATGGTAGATAGCAATGAGCCTGCGCTGGTACTTGGCCTTCCAATACACGCTCTCACGCCGACTTCACTCGTCACTTTCTTGGGCCTCTTTTGGGCTGGAGTGTTCTTGGTTTTTCTTTGTCTTTGCGAAAAGCACTGGTCGCTTCGTGGGTGTCCCTCGTTCTCGCTTCTCATTTGCATTCTCCACGATTAGATTCTGGGCACGTTCTGCAGGAATTCTGCGGTAGCAACATTTGGACTTTGTGTGCTTTCAAAACGTCCCTTCCTCCACGTGGGTGGCATCCTGGCCACTGCTGTCTGGCCTTCGAGAAGACTCTGGGCCTCCTTGGTTTCTTCATGCTGTGTTTTCTCACTGTCTGGGCTTGAGCTGTTGGAGGGGGTGGGGGTGGGGAGGGAGTCAGTATTGGCTGTCACCATCGGGGACTGGGGGGAGGGTTCAATGCCAGTTGGGGCTGGGAGATCTCCCATAACCCCCAGACCTTCATTACAAAGTCGCTCGAGAGAGAACAGGAAGAATTCCGAAGCAGGGCCCGCTGCGGACCCCTAGCCTTGCCCCCAACTCCTGCAGAAGGCTTGGAAGCCTTTGCAGTCATTTGAAATGTGACGGCAGCCTAGGAAGTCTGCGACTGGGAGGGTTACTGGAGCCTTGAGTTTGACATTTGCTTGGGTGACTTAGTGAGAGCCAATCTCAGAAACAAGGGGCTGGACAGATGGCTCAGGGTTTAAAATTCTGCCTCACAACTCAGAAGGTCCTGAGTTCAAATCCCAGGTCCCATGTGAAAATGCCAGGTGGAAACAGCAGCAGCCTGCACTTCTGGCCAGGTAGGAGGAGCATGGGAAATCCTAGAGGGAAGCAAGAAGGAGATAGAAGCAATCAGGAATTGATACCTGAAGTTACCCTTGGTCCTCCACAGGGACATACAGTACCCTCTGATACACACACACACACACACACACACACACAAAATAAATAGAATAATTTGTATCTAAAAAAACAAGCAGCAGCAGCAGCAGCAAAATAAACCACAAAACCCTGTAGCCAGGGCCTTCACGTATAGCCCAAGTCAGTCAAGTGCTTGCCAGGTATACATGAAGCCTCGAGTTTTTCCTCAGCACAACTGTGCATGCTGGTAAATTCCTGAAAGCTCAACACTCAGGAGGTAGAGGCAGGAGAATCAGAAGTCAAGATCATCCTTGGCTACACAGTAAGTTGGAGAACAGCCTGGGCTACATGAGACCCTGTCTCCAAAATCGACAATAACAACAAAACGCAAACAAAAAAGAAGCATAGGACTGGAGAGATGGCTCAGGGGTTAAACCTCTGCCTCTCAAGCAGAAGGGCCTGAGTCAGATCCCGGATCCTATGTAAAAACAGGCAGAAATGGCAGCGGCCTGTACTTCCAGCCCTGGAAGGTGTAGCCTGCGAAACTCCAGAACAAAGCAAAGGAGACAGCACAATCCAGGGTGATTCCCTGTATCTCTTTGGGTCTCCACAGGCACACACAGTGCTTCTGATACACAGAGACACACACAAAACAGAAAAATATATTTTTGAAATGTATTTTAAAAAGAAAAGAAAGCAGATGCAGATCTGGTTAATGACGAGAAACAGGCTTCGAATTTGCCCTGTATACCTAAAGTGGGCAAGTCATTGGCATGGTTTGATCTGGGATGCTTGGCCTAGTGGCTAGCTCAGTGGTCATGTGTGTGCATAGGTTTTGCAGTGTACTGGCTGCATTTCCAACTCTGTAAGCAGAGATAAAGATTAGTATATTTATCCTATTTCTCTATTCCAATGGCAAGATCCTAGTTAAGAGCTGATCTCTTTCTCTCTCTCGTCTTATCCATGTGTGCCGCGTGCACGTGTGTGTGTGTGTGTGTGTGTGTGTGTGTGTGTGTGTGTACATATGAGCATATATAGAATCAACATCAGGGGTCTTCCTCTATCTCTCTTCACCTTATTTGCTGAGACAGAGTCTCTCACTGAACCCGGCCACTGAACCCTGATTTGAGGTTGTAGACGCTCGTTTACATGGCACTGGGCTCCAAGCTCAAGTACCCCCGCTTATACAGCAAGCACCTTGCCCAGGAATCGTCTCCCCATCTTCCACTGCCTGAGGAGAGTAAAGGGTCTACTGAGACCAGGACCTGACCATTTCCAGGGACATTCTGGAAGTCTGAACTTTCTCCATTCCATGTTTCAGGCCTCGGGCTTCTATGTGTGAAGAAGCTGATGTTTCTAGACTCTTCTGGGACCTTGCTCCAGGTCCCGCCCCAAACTCACTGAGTCAGAACCCATGTTTAATTAAGCAAGCACAATTTCCCCAGGTGTTCTGTGCGTACATCAAAGCACACTGATAGAACATTCCAGAAGGGCATGTTCTGAGCAAGTTAATCCCTCACACTCTGTGATCTTTGTCACTAGAACATAATTCTCAAACTGTCCTATCAATAAATAACTTTAGCAGATAAGCTTTGTCTCAATTCTACTTTTCCTCTCACAAATTGTTTTAATATTTATTTATTTATTTACACTTATTTATTTATTGAGACAGAGAAAGAGTCATGGTGCGTGGAATGTGGTTTGATCTGGGATGACTGGCCTGGTGGAAGACAACGTTAGGAGTCAGTCTTCTACCATGTGTGTTCTAGGGATTAAACTCAGGTCACCAGGTTTGCATACAAATGCCTCTGCCCACTGGGCCGTCTTGCCAGCCCATCTCTCACAGTTTTCCTTTTCCAAACTTTGACGCGTTTTGCTGCTCACTGGCTCCTACGATATCATCTGCTAGCAGACAATGGAGTGAATCAACTATCAGGAAACAAACGCTGCCGTTCACACATGGCTTCGTGGTGTTGAGCTCTTCAACTCAACAACAGTGAAGCAAACACAAAAGTAACTGCTGAAGCTTTTTTGGTGGGGGGGCGTTGCTTTGCCTACACTATTAAGATGCTAAAAAAAAGGTGGTCTGGTGAGATGCTCAGTGGTTTAAGACTTAAGCAAAAGAATCAGATTCCACATAAAATGCCAGGATGATGGGGCACCATCTATAATTCTAGTCCTGGAAGGAAAGTCTGAGAATCCCCAGAGCAAGCTGCTTAACTAGACTATCCTAATGTCATGCTCTAGATGTCATTACAGACGCAGACTCACAATAATGTGCAAGAGACATCAAGGATGATTCTCAATATTACCCTTGGGCCTCCACAGGCACACACACTCAAATGCACCCACGTACATGCACCCACATGAAAACCACATACATGTAACATACACATGCATATATATACTCATAAACACATACATAAAAAAGAAACAATGATACTAAAAAGAATAAAGGGTACAGATGAGTGAGAATCAATGGTTGTCTAACATGGTCCCTGTGATCCTAGGGCCACACATTCTTGCAGTACTATTGAACTTTAGCAATGACAGTCCCGCCCGCAGAACCCTCGGGGCACTCACCATCCAGATGGGCAGAATTCAGTAAAACAACTTTTGCTGTCACCTGTTAGTGTATCTCACCCTCTCTGTCCAAACAGATGTCCAAGCTAGTCTAACCAAGACCTTCATTCTATCCCCAAGTTCATGGATGCGTGACTTTTTAAACAAAACCACAGTGAGTCTGTTGCCTCTTGTTAACATTTGACTATTCAAAACCTTAAAAGTCGATAGGCGATTACTTTCCTAGAGTGTTAGTGACATACAACCCCCTTATCTTAACATGTGACATCATTTGAGGCAACTTATTTACTAGAGGTAGCGTTGCTGTGGCAGTTAATCAGGGAGAGACAGGTTGGGGCCTCTGGGAGTCCAAGAACTCAATTTATAATCAAATGTTACTCCGAAAGTGAATTCGTGGTGGCATATTGTCGTTTACTGAAGATACTTTATTAAAGAGTGACTAAGATGCATTGGTGTGTGCCAGGCATGTGGGGTGGGAGGAGTCTCGAGGCAAGGGAGGAGCAAAAGCAGATGTAGAGGCCAGAAGAATGAGAAAGCGAAAAGGCTCTAGAGTAAGCGGCCAGAGCAGAGCCGGACAGACAAAGGGAATCCTCTCAGGCAGGCAAAGGCTGCGCAAAGGCAGGTTCACAATGGGGGCTTTGCAGAGCACTCTCTTGCCCTCACTCACTTCACAGGTCCTGGCAGCTGGGTGGAGGGACAGTACACGCAGATGGAGCACTGCCAGATGATGGGCTGGCCTAGCAGACTTCCTAGTGTCCCCCAGCTCCAGAGCCACGGAGCCGGGAGGGGAGAGGGGAAGGGAGGGGACCAGGGCTCTGCTCTACCCTGAACTGATTGCTTCAGGGACACCCAAAAAACCGGCTTAATTCTATTGGGAAGAAAATTCATGGCAGGTGTGAGGATAGATGGTTAGATGATTGGATAGATGGTTGGATGGGTAAGTGAGTGGCTGGATGGATGGATGGACGGACGGATGGGCAGATGGATGGGTGGATGGATGGGCAGATGGATGGATGGATGGATGGATGGATGGATGGATGGATGGGCGGATGGCAGATGGATGGATGGATGGGCAGATGGATGAATGGACGGGCAGATGGATGGATGATGGATGGATGGATGGATGGATGGATGGATGAGCAGATGGATGGATGGGCAGATGGATGGATGGATGGATGGGCAGATGGATGGATGGATGGATGAGCGGATGGATGGATGGATGGATGGGCAGATGGATGGATGGATGGATGGATGGATGGATGGATGGATGGGCAGATGAATGGATGGATGGGTGGGTGGATGGATGGATGGATGGATGGATGGATGAGCAGATGGATGAGCAGATGGATGAGCAGATGGAAGGATGGATGGTTGAATGGGCATATGGATGGATGGATGGATAAGTAGATGGGCAGATGGATGGATGGATGGATGGATGGATGGATGGATGGATGGATGGATGGATGGTTGAATGGGCAGATGGATGGATGGATAGATGGATGGATGGATGGATGGGCAGATGGATGGATGAGCAGATGGATGGATGGATGGATGGATGGATGAGCGGATGGATGAGCAGATGGATGAGCAGATGGAAGGATGGATGGTTGAATGGGCATATGGATGGATGGATGGATGATGGATGGATGGATGGATGGATGGTTGAATGGGCAGATGGATGGATGGATGGATGGATGGATGGATGGATGGATGGATGGATGGATGGATGAGCGGATGGATGGATGGTTGAATGGGCAGATGGATGGATGGATGGATGGATGGATGGTTGAATGGGCAGATGGATGGATGGATGGATGGATGGATGGATGGATGGATGGATGGTTGAATGGGCAGATGGATGGATGGATGGATGGATGGTTGAATGGGCAGATGGATGGATGGATGGATGGGCGGATGGCAGATGGATGGATGGATGGGCAGATGGATGAATGGATGGGCAGATGGATGGATAGATGGATGGATGATGGATGGATGGATGGATAAGTAAATGGGTAGATGGACGGAGCAAACAAGCATGGATAGACAGATGGATTGAGAAATGGTTGTTTTTGATCATCAGCATCTCAAGAAACAGTTAAGATCCCTGCAGTTGTCCAAGCGAGATAAAGATTAGAGAGCTTGTCATGGTGATGGGTTGGTGTGATCTAGAAGTCGTGGAGTACATAGAGCTTAGTACCTGGTCTAGGAGAATGACAAGAAGTGAGAACACAAGACATCACTCAGATGCCCATCTGGGGTAAATAAAGGACCACAAAGAGAAACCTTAGAAGCAAAAGAGTTGAGGTGAGACAAATGTATTACTGAATGTGCCAATTTCAGTCATCTAATGCCCACAAGGAGCTTGGCATGGTCAAGTCAAAATAAAGTGGGCTTTCTGGGAATGTTCTTGTAGAGCACTTGCCTGGCATGCCCATGTGGATTCCATCTCCAGCACTGCATAAACCCAGGTGTGATGGGACATGCCCGTGTTCCCAGCGTTATGCGAGTGAATGCAGGAGAATCAGATGTCCCACGTTATCTTCGGCTACAAAGCAAGTTTGAATCCAGACTGGAATACATGAGAACCTCTAACCCCATCTCAAAATATAAAATAGCTATCTCCACCTGGTGTCATTGAATCCTCGATGAAACTCAGGACCTTGTACATGCTAGGATGCTAGAAGAGCCCTCCACCATGGGACTATACCTGGCCCTGTATTTTCCATAAGAAAGAATTATGGGCTAAGGATATAGCTTAGGGGTAAAGTGTTGCCTAGCACGCATGAAGCCTGGGGTTCCATGCCCATCTCAGCCTGATGAACAAATTCCACAGAGTTGTCCTCTGACCTTTGCATATGCACCTTAACTCATGTATGTGCACACACACACACACACACACACACACACACACACACACCTTTTTTAAGTATTAAAATACATAGTCCTTGAGCTAAAGAGATGGCTCAGGAGGTAAGACTCTGCCTTGCAAGCAGAAGGTCTTAAGTTCAGATGCCAGGTCCTATGTTTAAAAAAAAAAAAAAAAAAAAAGTCAGGCTGAAAACAGTGACCTGCACTTCCAGCCCTGGTGAGCGGAGCCTGGGAAATCCTAGAGCAAAGCAAAAAGGAGATAGAAGCAATCAAGATGATTCCTGAAGTCTCCCTTGGTCCTCCACAGGGACACACAGTGCCCTCTGATATATATGGACATACACACATAAAATAAATTTTAAAAAATACATAGTTCAAAGTCGATTCACAACAGTTTATTTGAGAGTTGGTTTGTTGAGTCGAGGGTGGCTCCATCGAAAGGTGGTATATTCCTCCCTACTTAGGAAAACCAGAATGAAGAGGTCAGGGCTTGAAGTCTCACCATAGCTCTGCCTTGATCAGTGTTCTGAGCACCAACCCCACCTGCTGGCCCAAACCTGTCTTCCTTTGCCCAGGAAGCTCCTTCTGGAGGCTTCCGTGGCTCCCCGGGGTGGAAGGAAGTTGTGGAGTTCATCTGGGGTACTTTGTTTTGTTCCCAGCTTCTCTGGAGGTGTTCACACCCATCCACAGAGAGGGGAAGGACGGAGCCAAACACCACCTACCAGAACGGACAGCCTAACAGTTTGTTCCTTGATTTCGTTTTTCCTAACAGTAGATGCAATCTCTTCTGATTCCTAAGTGCTTTTGGGCTGGTGCCCACTGCATTGTTTGGCCCAGGGAGGCTGGCCAGGAAGGAGCTGGAAGGAGATGCAGGCTCCCAAAGCCCCTCAGGATGCTTGTCTGGCGAATGACAGAAGGAATCTCTCTGGTGTCCAGGGATCAGGCTGCTGAAGTGTCCCCCACAGGCCTCTGTCTCTTTTTACTCTCTCCCCGCTAGGCTAGGTTAGTGGAAAAGTACATACCCGTGATCTTTCCGACAGGGACTGGGCTGCTCTGTGCAAAAGATTCATTGTTCTGGGCTCAAAAAAAAAAAAGTTTAGAAACAAGAGGGTCAAAGTCACCGGGAGCAGACACCAGACACAGAGCTGCTGCTTGAGCCCCACGCAGACCTGGC
Source organism: Typhlomys cinereus (assembly GCA_023101885.1). Lineage (NCBI taxonomy): Eukaryota > Metazoa > Chordata > Mammalia > Rodentia > Platacanthomyidae > Typhlomys > Typhlomys cinereus. The sequence goes on along the minus strand of JALPQD010000229.1, from coordinate 3,316,493 downwards.
AGCATTTCCAAGTTCAGGATCGATTTGTCAACCTGCGAGAAAACCAGCAGTTCCCGTTCCCAGAGACCACCCTGAGAACTGCAGCTCCAAAGAACTGGGAGAAATTGGAGCTATTTTAAGCGCAGCTTCTGAGACTTATTTTTGGAGCCCTTATTGATCCTCCTGCGGGGAAACCATACACCAGCCTGGGGTCCAATATTCACACCTGCCCACGGGAGGTGCTGGCCCAGTAGCCTGGGTTCATCTGGGTCCAAAGGAGGTTATAGCCCACCCAGGAGGCAGGGAGATTTTATTATTATTATTATTATTATTACTATGGCTATCCTGTGCCAAAATTAAACCAAGCTTCTGAAAGAAGCCTTGTGACAGCTACCCTGGGAACTGAAACTTAACAAGTAGCTTTTTTTTTTCTTTTGCCTTTAAAAAGCCTTTTCAGTAAATGAATCCAACAGTAGCACTTGTGACCCCACGGTACGGCTTTAATGTCCTCTCTGTAATTAGTTGCCCGGGCCTAGAGCACCCTATGAGGGCATGGTTGTTGCCCCCCTCCAAGCCTCACCCCCCACACAGAATCTTTTTTCCCATCAGTCACTCTGTGACTTTGACTCCCCAGTGACCCACTTGGGGGATCACCAGGTCCCCTGTGGGGAACTTTGAGGCATAGGGTGACACTGTGATCAGCCTTCCTCCAGGTTAGCAGGACACAAACCCTTGTAGACCCAAACCGTGGAGCGGAGACGTCCTCTCCACAAAGGACCGTCTGCTGTGAGGACGCGCTGCTTTCACCCTCCAGGTTCCGCCTCACCATTTCCCCAGCGTCCTTTGCTCTTTGATCATACCGTCCCCATTCTCCCCTGGCGCATCTGCTGGTAGCTTTGTACATCGCCCCTCACCAAGCAGCCGTGCCCCGAGTTATTCCCGTCCTTCTGTCTCTCAGATGTAGCGTTTGTCCTCGGTTTTCTTTCTGTTGTTTTCAAACGTTGCCATCTTTGAGGTGGGTGCAGAGGGACCACATGTCTGCCATCGTGAGTGAGGACAAAATGCCTAGTTCCCTCCAAGGTAAATGTCTAGGACGACAGGAAGGTGTCTAGGACTGGTTTCAAAGCTGGACCAGCCACTGTGGCCTGGACAATGAAGAAAGGGGTAAAAAAAGGGTCTCACTAGGGGGGATTTGAGCTAACCCCATCAATGTGGGGGCCCGACACATAGAAGCCTTTTATGTCACTATGCTGGAGGCTACAGGTACAGCTCAGGGGGTCCACACGGCCACAGACCCTCCAAAGGGTCTCCAGAGGGTCCTTCCTTATCTCGTCCAGCATCCAGGGGCACCCCTCCAGTCTCTGTCTCTGTCTTTGTCTCTACAGGGTCTAGACCCTTCCCCTGGGTAGAATACCAGTTCTGAAGTTGAGTTATCACCAGCTATGAGATTGAGTTATTGGGGTTACATTCCAAGATCCCTTTACTAATTACATCTGATAAGACCCTGTTTCCAAACAAGGTCATTCTTGAGGCAGCGGAGATGGCATGGTCAGTAGGACCTGAGTTTGGCCTCCAACACTCACGTGAAAGCCGGGCCCAGCGATGAGCACCCGTAATCCAGCACGGGGAAGGCGGAGACGAGCGGATCCCTGGGGCTTCTTGGGCGGCTGGATAGTCAAGTACCAGGCTCAGTGAGAGACCCTGTCTCAAAAAATACAGCGGAGAGTAATTGAGGAAGACACCCAGCATTGACCTGTGATCTGACATGCACACACACACACACACACACTCACACACACACACACACACACACACACACACACCATTCTTGAGCTACAAAAAATTAGGGATGTCTCTACATTAAGGAAAAATCAATTCACATCAAGAACCCTACTCTTGTGTTTCAACCCTAGAGAAAGAGAAACTGGCGTTCCCACAAAAACACATCCACAAATGTTTTTAGCAGCTCTCTCTCTGTAGAACACCATTAAATAGAATACCACTCAGCACTAGAAAGAAACAAACTTTGAGATACGCAACAACAGGGTAACCCTTGAAGGTGACTAAGAAAAGTCAGTCTCCAACAGTTGCATTCTATAACATTCCACCTTGTTGGGGTTAGGGTAATGGCTCACCAGCAAAAGACAGATTCTCTTCCCTAGATCCCCTATAAAATACCAGGCAGGCACGGTGACCCGCCTATAATTCCAACTTGGAAGGTGGAGCCTGGAAATCTCCAGAGCCAGCTGACCAGCAGTCTAGCCTTATTAGTGAGTTCTGGGTGTGATTAGAAGCCCAGCCTCAAACCATAAGGTGAAAGAACAAACAATGATGACGTGCATACACACATAAACATTAAAAAATGTGTGGGAATGGCTGGAGAGATGGCTCAAGAATTAAGGCTCTGCCTCACAAGTAGAAGGTCCTGAGTTCAGATCCCAAGTGCCACGTAAAAACACCAGGTGCAAATGGCAATGCCCTGCACTTCCAGTCCTGGTGGGCAGAGCCTGGGAAATCCCAGAATAAAGCAAGAAGGAGGTAGAAGCAATCCAGGATGATTCTCAAAGTCACCCTTGGTCCTCCACAAGGACACATGTGCCCTCTGACACACACATAATGAATGAATAAGTAAAGTTTGTTTTTTTTTAAAAAAATGTATGTATGGGAAGGAAGGTCCCACTTGTCCGGAGTTTCTTTCTCATTTTTGAAGAGCTGAGACTTAAACTCATACGCCAGGTGAACACAAACTCATACGCCAGGTGAACACGTATCACTGAGCTATATCCTCACCTCCCATTTGAAACTCTTGCAAAGTCAGTCGTAGGAACAGAGAACAGATCTGTGGTTGTCGGGTGGAAAGAAGATGTACTCTGAATCTGGGATAACAGAACAGTTCTGTGTCACAACTGTGTCAGCGACTCAAGGAAACCATGCATGTGTTAAAATTCACGAATCTGTACATTCTCCCCCTCCCCCCAAAAAAATGTCAATGACTAAAGGCTTATTCCTGGAGCAGGAAGTTTGAAATACAAAACAGAAATCGCTGTCTCTTGCTAAAGGTGTGAGGTTGACATTTGTATTTGTGAATGACAAGATGGCACAAGATTTTGTACAAAATTGATTTTAAAAAGAATTTCATATAGAGTCTTGTGTAGCCCAGGCTGACCTCCAACCCATCTTGTGGCCTGCAATTAATTAATTAATTAAACTCCTGATCCTCCTGCCTCACGAGTACACCATCACGCCCACTTTTATGTGGTGCCGGAACTGAACCCAGGGCTTTATGTCCCAATCTTTTTCTTTTCATCGGTCCCATACTTAAAGGATTGGAGGACTAAGATACTTCGTAACCTTTAGCTAAGCTGCCAAATTCTTCCTTGCACTTGACTATCTTTCAAGTCCAAACATGTCTAGTTCCTGAGAGACTTTCAAAGTGATCATCAGAAGCGGAAAACAACTCTGGAGGGTGTGTCTGCTCCAGGTCTCAGTCGGTACGCAGCCAGACTTAATACTGGTCCCCAGTGTTTGTGTGTGCTCAAACCAAGAGCAGTCTGGCAGCACACAGCTGTGATTCCAGCTGTGAAGGGGCAGGCAGGAAGGAAGGAAGATCACAAGTCCAAGGCCAGACAGCTCTTTGTAATGAGTCCTTGTCTCAGAAAGCAATTTAAAAATTAAAAAAAGTGCAACAAGGAAGGGGCTAGGGAGGTGGCTCAGCAAGGTGCTTGTACAGCAAGCACCAGGACCTGAGTTCAAATCCCCAGAACCCATGTAAAAAAAAAAGGCGTGGTTACATACACTTGTGTAGCCCCAGCTCTAGGGGCAAAGGGGCCAAGAGGAGGATCACCAGGGTAGCTGGCCACCAGTCTAGCTCCAGGTCCAGTGAGACCCTGTCTCGAGGGAATAGGGCGGAGAGTGAAAGGTCAGCACAGGCTGCGTCCTCCTCTGGCCTCCGCATGCACCTGTGGACACCTGCGCACTTACGTGTGAAAAGAGATGAGGGGCTAAGATCAGTGGCAGAGCATTTGCCTATTTGTCTTGTATGTGCAAGACCCTGATTCCAACACCCAACACCTGAAAATGCCACTAAGCCACATTTCCCCCAACTCCATCTTGTAAGCCACCTTGGCCGAGGCCTGTTTGGGCGTTTTCCCGCCATTCAAGTGCCCGGCATAGGAAAGAGGTGAGCCTCTTCTGACTTCACTCGCAAGCCTGTCGTCGAGCCCGCCCCCGCCGCTCCCAAGGCAGGACACAGGAGGGCGTTCTTTTCTCCGGCTTCTGCTCCTGGGGACCCCTGGTGGTACCCTTGCTTTGGATGCTCAGCAATCCTCAGTGACTCACGGATGCTGGGGCAGCCATCTTGTCCCACCCCAGACTCTAACTCACCAGCAGGGACTTCAGCTTCACAGGCGAGGGCTCATCCTCTCCCTCTTTCTAACAACAGACCCTCCGCAGTGGGTCTAACAGACGGGCCCGTTAGGCCTTGGCAGTACCCCGTCCTGGAAGCAACAGTAATGCTGTTTTCCTTCCCCTCAGAGATGTCCTCACTGACCAACTCACACCCCTAAAGACTCTTCTCTTCCTCACACCCCTCCGCCTTCTCCCTGGATCCCAAAAGTGCAAGAATCTATCAGGATAACCTAGTCCTAAAGCCAGGAGCCAGGGATGGGGAGGAGGGAGCACTCAGGAAACGGAGATGGGAGGATCAGAAGTCCAAGACTGTTCTTAGCTACACAGCACGTTCGAAGTCAGCCTGGGCTACGTGAGATCCTGTCTCATACAAGGCAACAATGAAAGAAAAGAGAAAAAAAAAAAGGAAAAAAGGAAGGAAGGGAGGGAAGAAGGGAGAAAGGAGGGAGGAGGAAGGGAGGGAGGGAGGGGGAGGGGGGGGGGAGGAGGAAAGAAGAAAGGGAAAAGAGAAGGAAGGAAGGGAAAGGAGGGAAGGAAGGAAGAAGGAAGGGAGGGAGAAAGGGAAGGAAGGAAGGGAAAAGAGGAGGGAGGAGAGAGGGAGGGAGGGAAGAAGAAAGGAAGGAAGGAAGGAAAAAGAAGGTCTCTCAAAGCTAATACTCTGCAAGGTAATTGGAAGGTGATTAACCATCAGTGAAGCCAGGGACAACAGAATGAGCACAGGGGAGACCACCCGCTGGCCCTGGCATCCCCTGCCAAGCAGGTCCACCACCCTCTGGGAACAGTGTTTCCCAGACTCTCAGGACAGAACCCCTTTGCCACTCCTTCCTGGCATCTGTGCCTAACCAAAGGCCTGATGTTGCCACCCACCCCTAAAGCGCCGCCACCGCCCCAGCATCCCAGCTGACCCGCCCAGCCTTGATACCCTAAAGCCACTTGATGAGGATTTGCTAGCAGCAGCTCCCCAGGACCAAGGTCAGCTCAACAGGGGGTCACTTCCCCCCCCCAGGTCTCCTTGTGGCATCATAGTTCTCTGGGCACCCCAGATGGAAACTTTAGCAGCCGTGGGGAAGTCGCCAGTCCTTGGGCCACACCACCAGCTTATTATGGAGAGAATTCTTTCTTCTTGACACAAAATGGCCCAATCTTGAATCACTCTGCCTGCGCCAAGAAGGACCCAGGGCCCTGGCCACGGGCCTGTGTGGACTCCCTCCTTGCTGCGCTTGGACTGGATACTGTCATGCAAAGCAACAGCTTTTAGGACTCACTGCAGTTGGTCCTTGGGACTGGCAAGCCTGCTGCTCCTCACCAGCCAACTGCAGACCAGACCAGAACGATTCGGGGACTGGTGGGCTCGTTTGGTAGAGTGCTTGCCTGGCATCTGCATGCAGCCCTGGGTTTGGACTCCACAGCGTATAAATGAGGTGTGGTGGTGCGTACCTGTAATCCTAGCACACAGGAGGACCAAGTTCAAGTTTAGACTCAACCCAGGGAGTTTGAGACCAGTCTGAGCTAAAGGAGGCTCTGTCTCAAAAAAAAAAAAAAAAAAAAAATTGTATATTCCGGTAAAAAAAAAGTTATCTGCCCTAAACAAGTAGATTTTTTTTCTTATTACTCTTTTTTTAATTTTTTTATTATTTATTCAATTGTGCATATGCATGTGTGCGTATGTGTGTGTATGTATGTGTGTGTGTAGAACCATGGACGAATTCGGGAACTACTCCGCCCTACCAGGACCAGAAACGCAGCCCCCCCCCACTTCCGCCTGACGTCTATATGTGGGGTCTAGGATCCGAACTCAGGACCTTCCGCCTGCAAGGCAGAGGCTTAACCGCTGAGCCACCTCTCCAGCCCCTTTTTTTCTTATTATTCTTAATGCTGCAACTTAACAACTACTTGCATAGCATTTATATGGTATTGTGTATTATAAACAATTCAGGGATTGTTTAACTTGTACCAAAGAGTGCTGTAATATGCAAACACTGTGACATTTATATGAGGGACTTAGGCATCCTTGGGTTTTGGTCCCTGGGGGAGAGTCTTGGGGTACCAAGAGACAGCTGCACTTTGTAGGTGTACATTAGACATTAGGCGGAGCCTGCTGAAATGTATTCAGTCTAGTTCGTACGAAATTCTAAGCCCCCTTGAGAAAAGAAAACCTTATCTTCTACACTCAGGAACTGTAATAGTATGGAGCGCTGTAATAGTTGAACATATATGTGTCAAGTGGACATTTGAAGGCTGAGCTCAGGGTGAAGAATTAGTAGTTAAGGCAGCCCTGAGCAAGCTTGCAGGAGATCGATGTGGGAAGATCGTGTCCACAGTAGGTGGGACTATACCCTGGGCAGGTACATGATAAGATGGGGGAAGTTGGTTCAGCACTTTGGTGTTCGTCAGTCTACTTTGTCAATCTTGCCATCTGGAGAGTGAGGTTTGCTTCCCTCTCAGCAGTCCCTGTGGATGTGGTGTGGCCGATTCCCTTGGCTCCTGGCTAGCTATGAACTTTCCTGCCAAGCCGGACTAAGAACTATAACTGAGGATTGGAAGAAAGAATTAAAACCCCCTTGTTCCCCTAAACTCTTTGGTTGTAAATTCATTCACAACATGTAGGCAAACTGCAACAAGCACATAGTATGTGCTCAGAAAATAACTCTTTATTGATTGCTGTGCACCTGGCTCCTTTGTGTAAACTGTGTAATCTTCAGGACAAGTCACGGTTACCAAACTCACTCTGGACACTAGAGAAAGAATAGAGGTCAAAGGTGTCCATAAAGACCTAGGGAACAGCCACGCTTTTCACCCCCAGCTTGATGACAGACAGGTTCACATGTCCTCGGGCTGCAGTCTACAAGCATGCACGCCCAGGCGTGGTCACCATTGAACTGTGTGGCCTTGAGAGTATGCTGGCTGAGAATACCGGCAGAGACAGGGTCATGAGGTGGTCATCGCTGATGACCTGGACGAATCGTTAATTTCGCCATGACTCTGAAAGCTTTGCAGGGTCTCCCCCACCCCCCGCCCCGCCCCTGGAGGGGCGGCTCTGGGATATAATCCATGAATAGTGCACCCATCTCACCCCCAAGCCTCAAGCATCAGTCAGTGACCAACGTCCTCCTCCCTTCGCCACGCTAATTAGTGGCCACTCTGCTAATGCCCAGCATGGGTACACAAGCACTGCTGCCGCTAGCGTTGCTTCTTGCTGACCCTGTCCCTTCTCCGTATGTCTTAATTAATTGCTTCCCAAAGGCGGGAAGTAGAGAAGGGGACTACAGCCCGGCTGGGCCTGTCTGTCCTCCTGACCGTAGCTGGAGCATAAAAATGAAGTGATAGGCAGATTTTTTTTTTCCCCAAACCCCTAGCTCTGCCCACATCACTTCAGCAAATGGCAAGAAGATAAAATTCCACACAGTTACAAACAGACCTTTTTTTTTCTCTCTCTATCTCAATTTAAAAACAAAACAAAACACTATATTTAGAAGCACTTTTATGTTTATAGAGCAATTGGAGTGAATGGACATAGAGTTCTCATCTGAAATTTTCATAGAGTTCTCATCTGAAATTTTGGAAATTTTCTTCCCCCTCCCCCTTGGAGAGCTGGGCCTTGAACTTGGGGTCTCATTGCCAGACATCATGCCATGCCACGTTCCTCACCACACAGCTTGGATCTTGAGCCATGAAATGTGTTACTGTAGAGAACAGACTGAAGAATCCATGATTCCTAGGACTGTGGGTTATAGATGTATAAGTCATCCCCAACAGACACTAGAAATCAAAAAAAAAAAAAAAGAGTATAAAATCTCAAAAGATGATCCTATTCCTGGAGATATCTAGACTGGGGAGACGCATTCCATATTTATCTTTCTCCCTTCTTAGTTAGGAACACATAGTACAGTACTGGTTGATGAATGGATTTGTCCCAACTTCCTTGGCCATTCTTTCCTAGAAGGGACATTCAAGCTCTCTCCTTCCCCTTTTTTCTATCTTTTTTTCCCCTTTGCCATCGTGATAATGTTGCAATGAAAATCTTTGTACATGAAGTTCTTCCTTCATTTAAGAGTCTTTACTTAGAACAAATTCTCAAAGCATAAGTTTGCTAAGTCAAAATGTATGAAGATTTTTTTAAGATAATCGACCCTTGTTTACAATGCTTTATTAAGAAAAAAAGAGGTGGGGAGATTGCTCCTTTAAAAAACAAAACAAAACAAAACCTTGAGCTAGTAGTCTTCCAGGAGATGTGCCTTCTCACTATGGTATTGCCCGGTGAGTGTTAAAGAAGTTTGTCTTCTGAAGCCCTCCTTCGCTAGTCAGGGCCGGAGGTCAGAGGAGCTGACCAGATTGGCACCAGACTCCACCAAGGATGTGGCCCATGGATAGATGTCAGACGGGAAGGGGATAAACAAGTTTCCCCAGTATGCCTGCTGTAGTCCTAATGTGGTTTCCCTCAAGGTCTGTGAGTTGGAAGTAACAATCCATAGGGTAACAACAGTGTTGAGGTGCAGGGATGCAGAACCTATAAGAGAAAGAGGTCGTTAGGTCAGCCGGGGCTGTGTCCTGCAAAGGATTGTGGGAATGGAACTAGCTTTCTCTCTTGCTCTCTTTTTCTTTCTCTCTTTCTCCTCATCACTTCTCTCTCTCTCTCTCTCTCTCTCTCTCTCTCTCTCTCTCACACACACACACACACACACACACACACATACACATGCTCTCTCGGTTACCATTTGCCACAAAGGCCAGCACACTAGAGCCCAGCTGGTGGCAGCTGCATGCCCTTGAATCTCCCAACACTCCATGAATCTCTTTCGTTTTTAAAGTTAACTTGCCCTCAGTATCTCATTCCAGCCATGAAAACACACTAAAGCAGCATCCGTGACACATCCCCAAGGCCGAGACCATTACTACGGGAAAAGTAACTCGGTTACCTCCCAGACCCTAATCCCACCTCAGAAGGAGTCAAATACTACCCACAAAATCGGGCCTGGAGAGATGGCTCAGGGGTTAAGACTCTGTCTCGCAAGCCGACGATCCTGAGTTCAGATCCCAGGTCCCCTATAAAAATGCCAGACAGAAACAGCTATGTCCTGCGCTTCCCGCCCTAGTGGGCAGAGCCTGGGAAATCCCAGAGCGAAGCAAAAAGGAGGTAGAAGCAATCCAGGATGATTCCCAAAGTGACCTTGGTCCTCCTCTCTCTCTCTCTCAAATGAATGAATGAATGAATGAATAAAAAGGCCCTGTCAACAGCCATCCTACAGCCTTGGCCTACTAATGAGATGTAGCCCACATGAAAGCTATCGTGGCAGCTCTCTTTTCTTTCTTTTGCTTTTGCTTTTTCAGTGGGAGATGGATGTCAGAGCCTGAGCACGCTAAGCGAGCACTAGCTGTATACCCAGTCCTTCACTCAAAGAGCTGGCGTTAGAGCAGACCCCAAATACACACTGAGTGTTATCCTGTGAGGCCCGGCTAAGCCTCTGTCTGTCTGTAACAGTGTTGGGTTCTTTCTGGATCCTTCCTTGCCCTGGTTCTGCCCTCTACTTTACTTCATGCCATGACCATTCCACAGCCCTTCTGCCCACCAAGTCAAGCTAAGGACTAAGAAGACATAAGAGACCATAGGATCCAAAGACCTCCAGTTCCTCTGTATGCTGCTGGTTAATTCACAGAGAGACCAGATCGCAAGCCATCCAGTGGTCATCTGGTCCCTTGAGCTCATCTTCTAGAGCCACAGGTCTCTTGGGGAATCAGACAGATTTAATTTAAAAAAAGGGGGGGGGGACACTCCAGAAAAATTCACTTGCCCATATTTTGTGACTATCCAGAATGTGTCTCATAGAGAGAAGTTCTTAAGTGATTTCCTGTGCCTTTCTTCTGGTGGCTGAAACTCTGTCTTAAAGTTTTCACCACAAAGTTAAGGTCATCCAAGCCTTCCCACATTGGCCAATTCGCTCTGGAACAAGTTAAGCATCATGCTGGTGAAAAACGCGACGTACACAGGGTGTACCTGGGAAAAATGCCTTAGCCATTCGGCAAAGGAAGAAGAAAAACTAAACAAAACTAGGTTCGGGTGATGGCTACCAAGGACGCACATTTTATCGGTGGCAGGAGAACCAGATTCCTATTTCGTCTTTCTAGAAAGAAGCAGGAAGCTCGTTGGGCTGCTATTTGTCTTCTCAGTTGGCTGCCAAGAGGCAGCCTTTTATCAAGGGTAGGAGGGAGCCTGGTTGTGGAAGCTGGCGCCTCGCCCTCCCTCTGAGCTTCTCTGCTGACAGGCAGTGTAACCTTGAGTCAGGCTTTTTCCTCTGTGAACCTAAGCTTTCTTATCTTAAAACCAGGAATAATAGTATAACTTCACAGTGCTGCCGTTGAGTCAATATTAATGGCTCCTCTCCCTAGATTTATAGCACATGCTCTAGTCTGCCTCAGAGCTTTGGTAATAGCCTTAGTAACTTGTGTGTGTGTGTGTGTGTGCGTGTGTGCGCGCGGGCGTGCATAACATGTATGCATGTGTGGGGGCTGCACATGTGTATATTTGCATGTTCCCATGTGGGTAGGCACACATGTGTACACATGCATAAGAGGCCAGAAGTTGGCATCAAGTGTTCTCCCCCTTATACTGAGGCTTCCTCTCTCACTCGAACTCAGGGCTCTCCGATTCGGCTAGTCTAGCTAGCTAGCTTTCTTTGAGGACCTATCTTTGCCTTCCATACTCTGGGATTATAGGCCAGCTGCCATGCCCACCTGGCGTTCATGGGGGTGCTGGGGATCTGAACTCTGCTCCTCATGGTTGCGTGGCAAGCACTTCTAACCTACTGGACCCTTTCCCCAGCCCCTTGTTAACTTTTTAAAGGACGGGATTCAACCCACATTGTCTCCGTAGCCCACAAGACTTGCATGCAGTGAGTTTACCAGTCGGGGCCCGTGCAGGAGACAGAAACCACATGGTAGCTTGAACGGAAGAAACAGAAGAAATGACTAATCTTCGTTAAAGTTAAGATGGAAAGAGGACTCTTGAAGGGAACCCCAGGGCTGGGAGAGAATTCCCAAGGAAGGGTGAACGCGGAGCAGCCATCACTGGGGGAGGTGTGGTTGTGACCCACCAGGCGGTGGATCCACTAAGGTGCCTGAATCAGCTGGTTACCAGTCACTGGGCAGCAGGAAGGCTTCTGGAACACAGGCAAGATGAGGTGGGGGGACAGGTATGTCAAGGATGTGGTGGCACAGTGCCAGCACCAGGCTGGAGTGCCCAGTGCCTGGCCCAGGAAGGCCACAGTGAAGCAGTTCCCAGGCTCAGGTCAGGGCCCCAAGGTCACCGTGTAACTGCCCTCCAGGCACACAGCTAACTGCCCTCCAGGCACGCAGCAGAACCACCCCCCCCACCCCACCCCCCACCCTGCACACAGCCTTCAAGATCCAAACCTGGAAGAACGAGCCCTTCTTCCTGCAGCATCCCTCTGGTGCCCTCTACCGACCAGACTTGAGTAGTGCATGCTCTAGAAGAGCGCTAACAAAGGTCCTCCTCGCCCTCACCTACACCCTGCAGAGAGAGACTCCCGGGTGCATTTAAAGCTGAAAAGCAATGGCTTGATAAATGAGTGATCAAAAGGCTTATTTAAAGCCAGTGAGATCACAAACCTAGCAACCTGAATTCGCTCCCTGGAGTTCATGTGGTGGAAAGAGAGAATTGACTTCTGACAGTTGTCCTCTGACCTCTACCCATGTACCATGTCAAGCATGGACACATCTCTCTCTTTCTCTTTCTCTCTCTCTCTCCCTCAAAATAATTTTTAAAAGCTTAATTAAATGAATTAGAGTCCCAACCTATCACCTTAACACCTGCTTTATCCCTTCGAGTCCCCTAGATTTTGCCAGTGAATTCTCAATCTCTTTCCCATCTTTTGTAACTCGCCGTCTGGAAGCTCACCCCTCTCCGGGCTTCTGCGTTGCCTTCTTTCTTCTCTTGGCTTGCACGTGAGAGACAGTGCGAGACTGACTCTGACGCACACATCCAAGACCCAGTCTCTCCTTTCCCAACTCTCTTCTCCACGCAGACTTGAACTCGTTTATCCACCATCTGTTTCATCTCGGCAATCCCCCGCCCTTCCTAGGCACTTCACGAGTGCCCAGGGCACTCGGCATCCAGAGGCAGGAGCAAACAGCAGGCATCCAGGACAGCCTGGAGTCTGTCTCCTCTGACCAATCTGAAGACATTTGCCCAAGAAGTCCCCGAACGCTTTAAAATAGGCAATTAGGGGGCAAGCGAGATGGCTCTGTGGGTAAAGTGTTTGCTGCACACGCATGAGGACCTGAGTTCAGATCCCTGCACACCATGTTAAAAGCCAGGCAAAGCAGGAATCCCAGAACTGGAAGGGAGAGACAGAAGGAGCTCAGGGGTCTGCTGACCAGACAGCCTAGCTGGACTGGTGAGAGACCCTGCCTCAAAAAAAGAAGTGAAGTGGCTGGAGAGATGGCTCAGGGGTTATGACTTTGCCTCACAAGCAGAAGGTCCTACGTTCAGGTCCCATGTAAAAAATGCCAGGTGGAAAAGGTGGCCTCTACTTCTGGCCCTGGTGGGCAGTCTAGGAAATCCCAGAGGGAAGCAAAAAAGGGAGTAGAAGCAACCCAGGATGATTCCCGAAGTCACCTTTGATCTTCCCACAGGAAGAATACACAGTGCTCTCTCTCTCTCCCTCTCTCTCTCTCTCTCTTTCTCTTTCTGTCTCTTTCTCTGTCTCTCACATATATACATACACACACGTGCACACCTAATGAATAAATAAATAAAAATTTAAAAAATAGAGTAAAGAATATGTAGTAGTTATCTATAGGTATCAACTTGACAACTGAAGACTCATATTCTGGGCACATTAGTATAGAACTGGTAGTTAAGCCCCAGGCAAACCTTCAGGAAATTGTCTAATTGTTGAGGGAAAACCCAGCCCATAGTGGGCAGGATTAGTAGCTGGGCAGGTGAATAAGGTGGAGAGAGCTGGTTCAGGGAACTGGCATTCTTTGGTATACTTGGACAGACATGCTGTCTGGGAAGTAAGGTTTGCCCCTCTGCCGGCGATCCTGTGGATAGGATGCGATCATTGGCCTCTGGTATTGGTGTGGATTCTCCTGCCCAGCTGGACTGGGAAATGTAAGTGGACAAGCCCAAATGAAACCCCTTGTTCCTCCGTAAGTCATTTGGTCATGAAGTGATCAGCAACATACACACAAACTGCGACAGACTTAGAGTGATTGAGGAAGAGACTGCACATACCTGTGCACTCACACACATAGATGCATATGGGATACATACAGCAGAAAGATATGAGGAGAGGGAGGAAGAGGGGGAGGAAGGATGGAAATAGCCTATAGAGCCAGCAGCAGGCTTGGCAAATAATCACCGGCACAGGTACGATTCACAAGGAGCCTCAAACGTTCTCCTGCACTCAGGTGAAGAGCTGCCAGGTGCTGTCTCAGGAGGTCATGCTATTAATAGGCATCAAATGTGAGTCCTTCCAGAATATTCTGTGCTCTGCTGAAGAGTTGGTGTTAACTGATGACTCCCCCACAGGAACTGGCTCAGCAATGAGGCAGGGACAGGACAAGACTTTCTTCTAGGATCTAGTAGTTTTCCAAACCTAATCTGTTTACCGTCCTACAGAAATAGGCTCGTTGCTTGAGACGGGGAGGGGGGAGGGGACTAGAGCTTAATCTTTCTGCCAAATTTCTATCTCTGTTGTGGTGCCTTGCCCTTTTTTGGGGGAGGTGATTCATGGACATTCTGGACCAGTGGGACTTCCAAGTAGACTGACAGCAAGCCATCTAAGTATCCTAGCAAGCGGACCTTGTTTAATGTACCAGCGAGCGAGGAAAACACACACATCTGGACGGGGGTGTAGCTCATTTGTGGAGTATGTGCCTAGCCTGCCTGAGGTCCAGGATTTGATCCCCAACACTTGGGAAAGCCAGACGTGGTGGTACGCCCTGTCACCCCAGCACTGGGGAGGTGGAGGCAGGGAGCTCAGGAGATCACTGTCATCCTGGGCAACACTGAGACTCTGAAACCACACACACACACACACACACACACACACACACACACAATCTCAAAGATAAAGCCACAGCCCTGGGCACGGGGATTGTGGTTTCTTTTCTTATTTCACGCTTCTCTGTTTTCTGTAATGAGCATGTAGTATTTGCGAAACCGAGTGCATGTCAAACGGGAGAAATGCGCACAGATCTTCTCTTCCGTCTTGGGCTGTGGCTGCTTATCATCTCACTCTAACCAGACCCTTTTCCAGCCGCCGTTCAGATGAACTGCCAAGACTCAGCAGTCTTCGGTTTTTGGAAGAGATTTATTCCCTGGCTCCTGAACTTCTAAAAACAGCCCACTTTTTCTTCTACCCCCTCCACAGCAGTGACGGATGCTGCACCTGCTTCTTATGTGACAGAACCTGAGTGATGTGTCAATAAAAGGCCTTCCATGGTTCTCACACATTCCGTGGCAGGCGAAAACTGCAGCCGGGGGCTCAGAGCCTTGGGGAGATACAGTGGGAGGGCTCATTCACCCCAGGCATGAATGACCCTTGGCTATACTGGAAGCCTTCTTCTGACATTGGACGTGTTGCTCTGTCCTTTCAGATTTTTGACAACGAAGCCAAAGACCTAGAGAGAGAAGTCTGCTTTATTGATATTGCCTGTGATGAGATTCCAGAACGCTACTACAAAGAATCGGAGGTAAGCTGTCGACAGATGGTATGTGCAAGAGATCCCTGCATGCATGCATTCATTCGTTCGTTCGTTCGTTTGTTCCACAGATATTTATTAAGTGCTTCCTAGCCTGGGAACCTTCCGTTCGTCCTTATATTCATCCAGTTTGGTCTCACGTCTTGCTGGCTTCTTTTATACAGGGCTCAACATTAAGTCCCTGCTCCCCAGGGACCATCTCCAGCTGCCATGTCTTTCCATTTAGTTTTACTATCAACCCCAAGTCGATCATCATCTGATGAGACATCAATATTCACAGGGCCGAGCATCCCACAGACTCGCTTTCCTGAAAAACAGCAGCCTGCCTCTATGAGTAGGGACCATATTTTTCTTTTTACCATTTTTTTTACATCTATTTATTTATCAAGTGGCGGGGGTCACACTTGGTGTGGGGTGTGTGTGTGTGTGTGTGTGTGTGTGTGTATCTCAGAGGACAACTTGTGGGAGTCAGTTCTCTCCTTCTACCTTTTGGTAGGTTCTGGGAATTGAACTCAAGATGCCAGGCTTGGCGGCAAACATCTTTACCTGCTGAGCTACCTCGCCAGTTGAGTGTGTTTTATTCCTATCTTTAGGGTTTAACGGAAAGAAAAATCTTCAATCAGGCCTCAAAACTTTGATGGTTCCCGTTGGCCCAGAAACATTCTCTCAAAATAGCAAGCACCCTCATGAGTGCCTCCTCTTTCTTCTTGGCTGAGAACACCATTGAGGAGAATATCTTGCCCTCTGCCTTGCTCCCAACCAGAATCTGCACGCCGCCTTGCTTTCCTTCTCATTTTACTGTGCGAGTCATCAGGCTCTCTCAATGGCTGCTCGCGGAACGTGAGTGGCCCACTTGTAAATAATGGCCTTGCAGTGACGAGATGCGGGGCTAGTTTCATGGTATAGAAACATGCAGCCAATCACAGTGTTCTTGGGCTGTGGAACCCATGAACCTTGAGGATCTTCTCTCAGATTCATTAAGGTTGATTGAAGAAATCACGAATAAAATCATTCAAGGCGAATTCCACCAGCTCACACACAAACAGCACAACACCGTGTTTTCAATAATTCACCTCTCTATTTGGGGCTGTGTTTGGACAGAAAAGTCTTACCTAATCTCAGCAGGTGTGGAACTGCCTCTTTGCAGTGGCCTTATCAGCTACTGTCCCTTAAGGAGCTGGGGAGAGGCTGGTGTGACTCACTCTGTGTCACGCACATTTACCCAAAGGCTGAGTGTGATATCAGCATCTGTTGCATTTTGCAGTCAAGTACTCTTGCGCATTTTTAAGAAAATCAAAAGTTGGGTTGGCGAGATAGCTCAGCAGAAAAGGTGCCTGCCTGAAAATCTGGTGACCTGAGTTCGATCCCTGGAAACCCACATGGCGGGTACAACCTGACCAAGGAAGTATTTATCAACTATTTGCCAACTAACTTCTGAAAGTTATCCTCTGGCTTTCACAGGTGTGCCACACATACATGGGATTGGCCATCCCTTTCTATAACTATGAATCTGCTGTCAAGGGTAAAACAGGGTGAGGAGTTGACTGAGCAGGTAAAGACACTTCATGCCAAGCCTTGACAACCTGAGTTCAAGCCTCTGAACCCAGGAGGGAATAGATTCTTACAACTTGTCCTCTGGCCTCTACATGCCTATCATGGCCTATGTACACACACACACACACACACACACACATACACACACACATTTATACTTGCACATGTAATAAATAAATGTAAATAGAAGATGAAAATGGGGTCCCCATGACCTTCCCCTCAAAGATATTTGTGTGGTTTCTACCAAGTCTGCCAACACTTGAGGCTCTGAGATGCATTATCCAAAGTACCGAGAGAAGCCATTGCCCCAACTTTTTTGCAGCTGTTGGCTCAGGCCGCTGTAGCCTCTCTGGACTTCCAGGAAGGTAATACCACCCGAAAACCGAGCTAATTTCAGCTCTTCCTCCCAGAGTGCTTTGGTGTGGTCCTGCCTGGTCCCGGGGGAGCGATTCCTGATTCAGTGGAAAGTCTTGGGACAAACAGGGCATATTAACGAAGAAGCCAACGCGTCTCATTTAAAGTCAGTGGGAGCCCGATTCATGCCCCTGCATCCTGTGCTTCCATAATGGCTTCTAGAAGCTTCTTGTTGTTTGCAGACATGGTCACAGTCTACAGTTACTCATGGGCACATTCGTGTCGCTTTCCCTGAATCACAGCACGTCCTGTCATGCAGCCTGACGAAGGAAATGTTTGTCAGCCACTCACCAAGTGTTACATAGGAGATAAAGATAGAGAAATAGCAATGAACAAGAGACACTTGGGGAAGGGGGGGTCCCTCCTTGTTAAACCTTTCACCTAGCAAGGCAGTCAAACCACAAAGAGGTAGCATGCAGTTAAAAGTCATAGCATAAGCAGGAGGTACGAAGGAGAGACCGTGATAGGGAATTGTATTTATGAGTATGAGGAACTCTCTGTGTGAATGTTCTAGAAGAAATGACAATGATGCTGAGACCTGAAGGATGAAAAGAACTGAGGTAACCTGCCAGGGAGAGGGCCCTGGAGCTCCATGGGGACACCTGTAAAAGTGTGGCAGCAGCCTCAGTAACACAAGGAAAAATGATCTGGTGACAGAGCTTAGAAAGGAGAAGGGAGCCATGCCAACACTTGGGGTATTTCGTTGTGTTTTCAACACCTGTGTGTGTACATATATCATGGGGGTGCACATGTATGTGTATATGCATATGGAGACCAGGGGACAACTCCAGGTGTCCTTAAGAATCCTGTCCACTTTACAAATTAAATTTTATTTCCATTATTTCAAAAAAAAAAAAAAAGAATCCTGTCCACCTCCTTTGAGGCAAGGTTCTCACCAACCAGATTCAGCTAGACTGGCCAGCTGGTGATCCCCAGCAATCCCCAGCGATCCCCAGTGATCCCCAGTGATCCTCTGCC
Source organism: Typhlomys cinereus (assembly GCA_023101885.1). Taxonomy (NCBI): domain Eukaryota; kingdom Metazoa; phylum Chordata; class Mammalia; order Rodentia; family Platacanthomyidae; genus Typhlomys; species Typhlomys cinereus. The sequence goes on along the minus strand of JALPQD010000229.1, from coordinate 3,298,436 downwards.
TCCCTAGCACTGGGATTGCAAGTGTGTACCACCATGCCCGGCATTTTTGTGTGGATTCTGGGGATTGAACTCAGGTCCTTATTCTTGTAAGGCAAGCACTTTACTGACTTAGCCACCTCCCAGCCTGACATGTAAGTGTAATAGAATTCCTTTGAAGGGTTTGAAGCCAGTGTATCCTCGGATGATCTATCAGATGGTCTAACTGATGCTTTTCGAAGATTGCTGTGCATGGAGAATGTGCTGGAGAAGGGCAGAGCATTGAGGTCGCTGGAAGTAGTTTGTCTTGACCTACCTTGGCAATATGGTATCTTGAAACTGGGGTGCAGAAAAGAGAGGCTCCACCCACCAGGGCCAAAAGTGCAGGCTATCGCTGCATCTGCCTGGCATTTTTACATGGGACCTGGCATCCGAACTCAGGACCTTCTGCTTGTGAGGCAGAGTCTTAACCCTGAGCCATCTCTCCAGCCCAAAGTACATTTTGAAGATAGAATTGGCAGGGACTGGTCATGGGCCAGATGTGGAGGCGAGAGAAGAGAACTCGAGAGGTCCCTGTAAAACCTGATGAGGAAACAGGTAGGTGAAGCGTCATCTACTGAAATGGGAAGACGAGGAAGAAGAGCAGGTATAGAGGAAGCAGTGGACTTCGTGAAGCTCCTGAGACATAAGACAGATGAATCTGCTGCTTCAGGAGAGAGCAGGGCTGGGGACCGGCTCCCAGCAATCAGAAGGCACCTGGAATCCTGGGAATGGATGAAAGGATGCATAAAGCATTGTAGGAAAAGTAATCAGGACACAGGACAAAGATGAAACTCCAGCAACCTACAAAGGATTGGCCAGAGAGTTGGGACAAGGATGAGGCTGCTCCAAGGAGTGCCAAGTTAGAGGAGGAAAGCCGGCCATTGTTCTGATGATGCCGAGAGAGGCCCAGTAAGATGGAATGGAACAGAATGGAAATCAATGAAGTAGAACGTAGACCTGTCTTCTGGACTACTTCCTGCTGGAGATAATTCTGCCCCACAAGGATACCCCCCACAACGCTACTGGTTGTCAAAACTTGGAGCACGAAGCAGACACCTGAGGTTGGGGTGCAGCTAAATGTCTTATAAAGAACAGACATCCAGGACTGGGGAGAGGACTCAGCAGGTAAAAACACTTGCCATGCAAACCTACTACCTAAGTTCAAGCCTCGGAATCCACATGAAGGTGGATGGTGATAACCAACGCCCTTTGCCGAGTCCTGGATCCAGAGGATCTGGCCAAGGTCTGGGCAGAATTCTGTAGGGATAACTGAGAACCTGCAAAATAAAGAATGACAGGGAGCTCCTATGACCCCCATTCACCTTCACTCAACATTCAGTATCGCAGGCCGCAGCAGGAGCTCGCTAGCCGGCAGAGGGGGTGAATTCCTAAGCTGTTCTGTTGTGAATCTCCCATGGTGTACCAGGGACTGAGAAGAAGAGAAGTGACCAGTGTAGATAGCATGCTGCTTCCCACGGGCGTGTCCGCTCGAGGGTCTGCAAACCATGAGCTCCTTCCTCCCGTGCCCACGCTCAAGAAACTCCTTCCGAAATGAAATCTGACAGTGTCGCTCTGCCTAAGCCCATCATGGAGCTGTGTGTATTTGTCTACAACACACGCCCGTGTGTGTACAGGAGGAGGCCAGGAGTCAAGTGTCTTCCTCAAATAGTCTGCACCTTATTGTTTGAGGCAGGGTCTCTCCTGGAACCTGAAGTTCACTGATTTGGTTGAGCTAGTCTGCTCCAGGGAGCCACCTGTCTCAGCCCACCTGGTGCTAGGATTACAAGTGCGTATCATCTTGCCAAGCTTTTTACGTGAATGCTGAGGATCTGAACTCGGGCCCTTGTGCTTGCAGGGCAGGCACTTTACCGAGTGAACCACCTCCCCAGCCCCTGGGCTTCCTTCCAAGCTCGGCTCAAACCTGACTTCCTGAACGCACTCTCTAGGCTGTGGCTATAGCTCATGCTGGCTCGTGTTAGATCATGCTAACCCATGCGAACTCAGCCCTTAGCAAGAGCTTCAGGAAGCGCAGCGCCCACCCGCTCAATGCTCACCCTTCAGCTTCTTCGGCACCAGCACTGAGCAGGTGCTCGCTCCAACGGCTGTTGAATGAGTGAGTGAAGACCGAGGGCTTTGCGTTTGCTTGTAGCAACAATGTCAGAACAAGTGCCATCAACAAGAATGAGTTTGTTGCCCTTACATTCGGTCGTGAATCTGAGTTCCTGTTTTTTCAATCTAAGACTTACTGCCTTGTGGGCTTTTCCCTGCAAGTTGACTACGTGAGCATCCGAGGGAGAAGCACGGGGTGCTGGCGGGGCACAAATCTAGGGCGAGGCTTTCTTGATTCCGATGAATCCAGACCGGGCTTATCTGGGACATGCCTTTCAATCCCAGCTACCATCACATAATGCCACGCAGATCTAGAGGGAGATGGAAATGCTTTCTTTTCTTTTGCCCACCTCTCCCTGGAAACCTCTGTGCTCCACAGTCAAGAATGCTTGTCTCATTGAGGTAACCAGAGAATTTTCCACTGGCCGGCCTCCGCCTGACAACCCTCATACCACCACTAGCCAGGGATTCAAAAGGACACTTTGGGGACTCAGGACCAGCTGACAGCCCAGCCTCGAGCTCTGCTGATTCTCATTCTTGCAGGGCTCCTGTCTTGTATCCAAATTGAGAGTCTGAGCGGCAGAGCCCGAGAGCCTCTTAGACTCAAGTTTTTTTCTTGGAGGATCCTGCAAGACCATGCTGTACTCGTCTTAAAGCAATATATTTTCGAGCAATGAAAACACCTTCATGAACCCACATGGACACGGAGATGCAGGTCCCCGTGGGATTCAGAAAGCTCTTTGCACCAAGTCCCGCGACAGCTTCCATTCAGTACCCCCAAAGCAGAAGGGGGTGAAGCCAAGCTCCGTACAGGTCAGACTTGCTGTGAGGTTGATGTATGGCTTCCTGCTTCTGCCAAGATTTCCATCCTGACTCTGATGCTCTGCCAAGATCTCAAGGTGACGATCTCAGTAGAGATCCACGCAATCAGTCATCGCGCCTGCAGAGGACACAGGCAAAGAGACAGGCCTTGTAAAGCTAAGTTGGCAGTTTGTTGTACGTAAAAGCAGGAGTCCCCCATCCCAGGCAGTCTCCGAAGATGGAAACTGGAGAGATCTCATTCACAGACATGTGGTGTGTTGGTTCATGTTATGTTTCATACTCCTGCCCCCTTACTCATGGCCATGGTTCATGAGAAGGACTTCCATAAGGAGATGGCGTAGCCCAGAGAAATGGGAGAATTGGGACCTTTGGTGGCCTCCTCCCAGAGCCACAAGCTGATCTTGTGTGGGGGTGTACACTTCCCAGATTTCACACATGCTTCCAGTACAAAGTGAGGGAGGAAAGAGATTGTGTGTTGTGTGTCCTGCATAGGTGAATGTGTCTACATGAGTGCATGTTTGTACATGCATGCATGTTGTTTTGTATTTTTTCAAATCTTCATCATTTTACATAAATCCAAATCAAAGGAGTGGGGACAGTTTTACACCTCAGGAACATACTGGCAGTGTCTGGGAGATATCCAAATTTATTTACTATTTATATTATTTAGAGTGTGTGTGGTGTGTGTGTGTGCGCGTGTGCGCGCGCGCGTGTGTGTGTGTGTATGTACACATCTGTGCACATGTGTGCCAAGACACATATGCAGGTCAAGGATGACTCTCAGTTCTCACCTTCGAAAAGTGAGCGGAGACCAGAATTCACTGCCTCAGCTCTCCTGCCACCAATCTTTCTCTCACCATGAAGGAACTGCAGCTGAGATCAACCTTTTCTTCCTTCAGTTCTTTAGTCGGGTTGGTCTTTTGCCATAGTAACCAAAGCACATGATTCCCGTCAGGTAGGGGGCAGTGCAATAGGCAGGTTTTTTTTAAGGCTTATACTGATTATCTCCTCTCTCGAATACGTCTCAATAAAAGTTTTAACCACCTGCAATGCCGGTTGCCAGGATTGTTTCTGTGGGTTAAGAGTGCCTTGTGAGCAAACCTAGCAACCTGAGTTCAATCCCGGAGAGCCCGTTTGGTGTGAAGAGGGGAGCCTGATTTCTGGAACTTTATCTTTGACTCCACATCATGTACACCATAGCATGCGCGTGTCTGATCACGAAGCAGGAAGGGAACGTAAGGTGGTGGTCACACAATATCCACAGAAACGTAGAGAGAGATGATGCTGGTTCCCAGTTCCACTCTTTACCCCGTTCATTTACCCAGGACCCAGTTCCATGGGCTGGTGCCACCCAACCCCATGGGGGGAGGGGTAGGGGAGGGGTTTCCTCTCCGTTAAATCTCTTGGGAACCTCTCCTGAACGGGATAGCCGGATTCTAGGTGCATATCTAACACAGGAGGTTGACATATGAATATAAACACCACATAGGTTCTTTGGGTTCCCTGCCTTCTTTTGTTTTTTAAAAAGTGTTATTTTATTATATTACTTATTTACAAAAAAGAGGGAGACAAGGGGACGGAAGAGAGGAGAGGAAAAGAGGGAGGAGAGAGGGGAGTGGTGTTTGAGAGCACATGTGTGTATGCCACACCAAGGGTGGAAGAGTCACTGAAGGACACAACCTCAGAAGTCATGAGTTCTTCCCTTCCTATCATGTGAGCGCACCCAGTGACACTCGGTGCGTGCTAGGTTGCTGTAGAACATCGTCATCAGCCATCGCAAAACCAGCCCCGTCCTGCTTCCGTTCTTTCACAAGCTGTTTATTTTCTAAAACTCGAACTGGTAAGAAGGTCAGGCAGGGACAATGTGCCACAGACGGTCTTGGGTAGGATTCTGGCTCAAAAGTCGCCCCCGGGGGCCAAGTGCCGGACTCCAGTGGCATTTAATATTGCCATTGTAACAGAATTAAGAGATGGGGGGACCATCGAACGGTAATGAAGTTTGCCGATAATCACAGGCGTAGAGCAGGAGGGATTAGAGAAAAGGTGAGTGTTCCAATGTGGCCCCCAGATCGGGGTCCGCACGACCCGCCAAAAAAATCCCTATATGACCCTTAAAATGCTTAAAAGAAACCCAATGCAGCATGGAGCCATTCAAGCCCGTGCAGTTGTCCGGTAGCGCTTCTCCCTCGAGCCTGGCGCCAGGCAGAATTGTGAGCCAATGAAACTTCTACGTTGGTATCAATGGACCAGTCTGATAGGTTATATTTGTCAAAAAAAAAAAAAAAAAATAAAGATTCGAGAAACGAGCGACTAGTGTAAGTGTACCTTTCCGGGGACTCGACTCAATATCCGCAGCGGGGGCATGAAGGCAACGGGATCTAACCATGGTTCCCTAGAGATTGCAGAGCGTGCCGATTCTGTGCCGCTTGCATTAGGTTAACTGATTGGTAGTAACGAACCACCTTGCGGGTAACACCGTGGTGTCGCCACATCGGCCATCAGTTGAAGGACTTTGCATAACCCGCAGTAGGGTTGGGGCTAGGTGGGGCCCAGAGGGGCAACTATGCCAGTGGTGCAGAATCAAACACTGTGCCGGCCGTCTCTGAATCCCTTCCTTTCCTGCTGTGAAGTGCCAAAACGCCCATTGTTAAACAAGACAACTCCCAGAGGAGCCCTGCCTGGCAGCTGCCAGCCCCAGATGCGCAGCGGTTGGTCGACGTCGACACGGGCCTTGCAAAGTACGCCCACTGGAGATCTCAGTGGGTAACCGTCTATCAAAGCAAAAAGAAAGGGACCAAAACTCCTAGAAAGACGCGTGTAACTTGGGTGCCTGGGACTGGAGCCAGTTGATTTAGACGTTGTACCGTGCTCAGTGTAAGATCGAATCATTCTGCTGAGTGGGGGTGTGACAAGGCCAGAATGAGACGAATTCTTATTTATATTGCTGTTGGGAGGTCTTGAGGCAACCGCTGAGGGAGCGATTTTGATCCGTTAAATTTCTAGCAAATAACAGGGGAACAGATGACCCTGGCGGAAGGGAAGGGCAGGCTCTGGGAGATGTAATAGCCGGGCTGTAACAGGGACGAAGACGGTCTTGAACTCAATTGTCCTCGGGCGAACGGAAAGTGCAGGGGAAAAGAGATCAGTGGTCACGTCTGTCTCTCTGTCCCCTCACTAGAGATGAAATAGGTTGCCTTATAGGTGGTAGCCAAACAGTCTACAGCAAGAGGGCCGGTGAACCACACCCAATCCAGCAAATGGGAAGGTGGGTGGGGTGATCCCGGGCGCGGTGTAGATGCGAGCAGCTACGTCCTGTGGAACCCTTTCCCCAGTGGATCCCTCCCGTTGCTGGGCTTCCCGCCCTGAGGGGTTTCACAGATCCTCACAACAGTGGCCTTGTGCTGCTTCCTGTCCCCATGGCCAAAGGTGAAACGACTTCTCTTCATGTTATCCAGGAGGCTCTCGGATCCCATCCGCTAGACGACTCGCACGCTCACACTGCTGCGAAGAGCAGGAAATTCGAGAGCTTCAACAACAAATTGGGAATTCAAATAACCACGTTGCCCCGAGCAGCATGACAGGTGGCGGAGAGGGAAGAGGCGGTCAAGCGCTCAGCCAAACTACTCGCATTGGATAATTGAAAATCTTTAGCACACGCACAAACTAACAAGACAAAAAACGGATGAGCCAACGCCAAGACGCGATAATCAAGATGGATAAGGATATTTTTTAATTTTTGAGCTGGTCGGTTTGTTTGGAGGGAATCATTTGCTTCGCTTCTGCGTGGAGGGGTTGACAGCGTAAGACGAGCAAATTTAGTATCTGGAGGGTTTCCTGTTCGGTTGTGGAGGCGGCCCCCCCGCTCCTTAATCTCATGCGCTTTGTGATTAAGTTGGTTATTGCGAGGAACTTAGAGTCTCTCTCTGCTGTACTCTTTCCCTCAAGAGAGAAGTCATCTCAGGTTGTCATGAGTGGTGTGTGACCATTCTGGGGTGACCAATGAACTGGATTCCTTGGACCACAGAGAGATCTAAATCTACCAACACGAAGCCGAGGTCTAAAGTTAACTTGATCACCCAAGCCAAGGAGAAGGTCCTCTATTAGCTTCCACAGACGGAGTCCCCTTCTGCCACAATCAGACATCCTTCACACCATATGAGGGCCTGTTGTTACTGCTCGGATGACTCCCTGTGACTCTTCACTGTTGCCTAAGTTTCAAAACATTATAAACTCAGTTCTGTTCTTTTAACAATTATTACTTATTCATCATTACAATTCATTCAGACATCATCCTGGATTGCTTGCTTCTCCCTCCTTTTTCTTCCACTCTGGCATTCCCAGGCTCGCCCAGGCGAAGTACAGGCCCCTGACCATTCTACCTTGCATTTTTAACCGCGGGACCTGGATTTGAACTCAGGACTTCTGCTTATGAGGCAGTCTTAACCCCTGAACCACTCTTCAGTCCCACCTTCTGTTAAAATGACTTACTTTGGGGTCATTAGGAAGATAAAGCCTTCTTCCCACCCTCCGAAAGACAGGGGAAAGAAATTTCCTTTATATACAAAAGAAAGAAAGTCAAGTTCAAAAGCCAGTTAAAGAGTATGACCTCTGAGGGTTATGTCACCATGTTATCTTGTTTACACTCACCACTAAAAGAGCCCGAACACATAGATAGTCTTCATCAGTTCTAACTAAAGAAATCATTAGGGGCTGGTGAGGGTGAGAGAGTTTCAGAGAGTAAAGGTGCTGTCGTGACAAGCCTGACCACCTGGTTCAATCTCCGGAGTCTATATAAGATGGAAGCAGAGAACTTGATTTCCCAGTTAGTTGTCTTCTGAACTCCCGAGTAACTGGGACTGATTGAAACATGCCCTGCCCCACATCAAACACACACACACACACACACACACACACCCACACACACACAGAGGAGATGTAATAAGAAAAAAAAAAATTGCACTAGACACTGCATGATGGTGTCTGTAATCCCAGCACTTGGATGTTGCTGGCAGGACGGTAAAAGAGTTCAAGATCAGACTTGGCTACCCAGGGGATTTCAAAACAAGCTGTATAAATGAGGCCTGTCTCAAAACAAACAAAACAAAATCGGACCAAAACAAACAAACAAACAAAACAAACAACACAGAGAATGTTAGATCTTTACGACAGTGGTTTTTAAATTCTAGTTAGAATCTTGTTACTGATGGTTTTAAAAAAAAAAAACAAATTTCCGATTCTTGAGATGGCTCACGTGAGGGTAGTGGTCCAGCCAAAATGACATTTGGCTCAGAATTGCCTTATGGGATCTGCCCTAGGTTTATGTAGAGAGTCTATCAGTGATGGCACCGTCATGGTGGTGAACAATCAAAATATCCTCCAGGGGAACTCAGCTAAAGCTCGAGGGCCAAGTAGCATGGCCTATGCTGCAGAAGAAACAAGAGAGACCCTAGCCTCGAAAGGT
>JALPQD010000229.1:2985666-3285526 GCA_023101885.1 Typhlomys cinereus | reverse complement strand
TTTATACTTGCACATGTAATAAATAAATGTAAATAGAAGATGAAAATGGGGTCCCCATGACCTTCCCCTCAAAGATATTTGTGTGGTTTCTACCAAGTCTGCCAACACTTGAGGCTCTGAGATGCATTATCCAAAGTACCGAGAGAAGCCATTGCCCCAACTTTTTTGCAGCTGTTGGCTCAGGCCGCTGTAGCCTCTCTGGACTTCCAGGAAGGTAATACCACCCGAAAACCGAGCTAATTTCAGCTCTTCCTCCCAGAGTGCTTTGGTGTGGTCCTGCCTGGTCCCGGGGGAGCGATTCCTGATTCAGTGGAAAGTCTTGGGACAAACAGGGCATATTAACGAAGAAGCCAACGCGTCTCATTTAAAGTCAGTGGGAGCCCGATTCATGCCCCTGCATCCTGTGCTTCCATAATGGCTTCTAGAAGCTTCTTGTTGTTTGCAGACATGGTCACAGTCTACAGTTACTCATGGGCACATTCGTGTCGCTTTCCCTGAATCACAGCACGTCCTGTCATGCAGCCTGACGAAGGAAATGTTTGTCAGCCACTCACCAAGTGTTACATAGGAGATAAAGATAGAGAAATAGCAATGAACAAGAGACACTTGGGGAAGGGGGGGGTCCCTCCTTGTTAAACCTTTCACCTAGCAAGGCAGTCAAACCACAAAGAGGTAGCATGCAGTTAAAAGTCATAGCATAAGCAGGAGGTACGAAGGAGAGACCGTGATAGGGAATTGTATTTATGAGTATGAGGAACTCTCTGTGTGAATGTTCTAGAAGAAATGACAATGATGCTGAGACCTGAAGGATGAAAAGAACTGAGGTAACCTGCCAGGGAGAGGGCCCTGGAGCTCCATGGGGACACCTGTAAAAGTGTGGCAGCAGCCTCAGTAACACAAGGAAAAATGATCTGGTGACAGAGCTTAGAAAGGAGAAGGGAGCCATGCCAACACTTGGGGTATTTCGTTGTGTTTTCAACACCTGTGTGTGTACATATATCATGGGGGTGCACATGTATGTGTATATGCATATGGAGACCAGGGGACAACTCCAGGTGTCCTTAAGAATCCTGTCCACTTTACAAATTAAATTTTATTTCCATTATTTCAAAAAAAAAAAAAAAGAATCCTGTCCACCTCCTTTGAGGCAAGGTTCTCACCAACCAGATTCAGCTAGACTGGCCAGCTGGTGATCCCCAGCAATCCCCAGCGATCCCCAGTGATCCCCAGTGATCCTCTGCCTCCCTAGCACTGGGATTGCAAGTGTGTACCACCATGCCCGGCATTTTTGTGTGGATTCTGGGGATTGAACTCAGGTCCTTATTCTTGTAAGGCAAGCACTTTACTGACTTAGCCACCTCCCAGCCTGACATGTAAGTGTAATAGAATTCCTTTGAAGGGTTTGAAGCCAGTGTATCCTCGGATGATCTATCAGATGGTCTAACTGATGCTTTTCGAAGATTGCTGTGCATGGAGAATGTGCTGGAGAAGGGCAGAGCATTGAGGTCGCTGGAAGTAGTTTGTCTTGACCTACCTTGGCAATATGGTATCTTGAAACTGGGGTGCAGAAAAGAGAGGCTCCACCCAACAGGGCCAAAAGTGCAGGCTATCGCTGCATCTGCCTGGCATTTTTACATGGGACCTGGCATCCGAACTCAGGACCTTCTGCTTGTGAGGCAGAGTCTTAACCCTGAGCCATCTCTCCAGCCCAAAGTACATTTTGAAGATAGAATTGGCAGGGACTGGTCATGGGCCAGATGTGGAGGCGAGAGAAGAGAACTCGAGAGGTCCCTGTAAAACCTGATGAGGAAACAGGTAGGTGAAGCGTCATCTACTGAAATGGGAAGACGAGGAAGAAGAGCAGGTATAGAGGAAGCAGTGGACTTCGTGAAGCTCCTGAGACATAAGACAGATGAATCTGCTGCTTCAGGAGAGAGCAGGGCTGGGGACCGGCTCCCAGCAATCAGAAGGCACCTGGAATCCTGGGAATGGATGAAAGGATGCATAAAGCATTGTAGGAAAAGTAATCAGGACACAGGACAAAGATGAAACTCCAGCAACCTACAAAGGATTGGCCAGAGAGTTGGGACAAGGATGAGGCTGCTCCAGGAGTGCCAAGTTAGAGGAGGAAAGCCGGCCATTGTTCTGATGATGCCGAGAGAGGCCCAGTAAGATGGAATGGAACAGAATGGAAATCAATGAGTAGAACGTAGACCTGTCTTCTGGACTACTTCCTGCTGGAGATAATTCTGCCCCACAAGGATACCCCCCACAACGCTACTGGTTGTCAAAACTTGGAGCACGAAGCAGACACCTGAGGTTGGGGTGCAGCTAAATGTCTTATAAAGAACAGACATCCAGGACTGGGGAGAGGACTCAGCAGGTAAAAACACTTGCCATGCAAACCTACTACCTAAGTTCAAGCCTCGGAATCCACATGAAGGTGGATGGTGATAACCAACGCCCTTTGCCGAGTCCTGGATCCAGAGGATCTGGCCAAGGTCTGGGCAGAATTCTGTAGGGATAACTGAGAACCTGCAAAATAAAGAATGACAGGGAGCTCCTATGACCCCCATTCACCTTCACTCAACATTCAGTATCGCAGGCCGCAGCAGGAGCTCGCTAGCCGGCAGAGGGGGTGAATTCCTAAGCTGTTCTGTTGTGAATCTCCCATGGTGTACCAGGGACTGAGAAGAAGAGAAGTGACCAGTGTAGATAGCATGCTGCTTCCCACGGGCGTGTCCGCTCGAGGGTCTGCAAACCATGAGCTCCTTCCTCCCGTGCCCACGCTCAAGAAACTCCTTCCGAAATGAAATCTGACAGTGTCGCTCTGCCTAAGCCCATCATGGAGCTGTGTGTATTTGTCTACAACACACGCCCGTGTGTGTACAGGAGGAGGCCAGGAGTCAAGTGTCTTCCTCAAATAGTCTGCACCTTATTGTTTGAGGCAGGGTCTCTCCTGGAACCTGAAGTTCACTGATTTGGTTGAGCTAGTCTGCTCCAGGGAGCCACCTGTCTCAGCCCACCTGGTGCTAGGATTACAAGTGCGTATCATCTTGCCAAGCTTTTTACGTGAATGCTGAGGATCTGAACTCGGGCCCTTGTGCTTGCAGGGCAGGCACTTTACCGAGTGAACCACCTCCCCAGCCCCTGGGCTTCCTTCCAAGCTCGGCTCAAACCTGACTTCCTGAACGCACTCTCTAGGCTGTGGCTATAGCTCATGCTGGCTCGTGTTAGATCATGCTAACCCATGCGAACTCAGCCCTTAGCAAGAGCTTCAGGAAGCGCAGCGCCCACCCGCTCAATGCTCACCCTTCAGCTTCTTCGGCACCAGCACTGAGCAGGTGCTCGCTCCAACGGCTGTTGAATGAGTGAGTGAAGACCGAGGGCTTTGCGTTTGCTTGTAGCAACAATGTCAGAACAAGTGCCATCAACAAGAATGAGTTTGTTGCCCTTACATTCGGTCGTGAATCTGAGTTCCTGTTTTTTCAATCTAAGACTTACTGCCTTGTGGGCTTTTCCCTGCAAGTTGACTACGTGAGCATCCGAGGGAGAAGCACGGGGTGCTGGCGGGGCACAAATCTAGGGCGAGGCTTTCTTGATTCCGATGAATCCAGACCGGGCTTATCTGGGACATGCCTTTCAATCCCAGCTACCATCACATAATGCCACGCAGATCTAGAGGGAGATGGAAATGCTTTCTTTTCTTTTGCCCACCTCTCCCTGGAAACCTCTGTGCTCCACAGTCAAGAATGCTTGTCTCATTGAGGTAACCAGAGAATTTTCCACTGGCCGGCCTCCGCCTGACAACCCTCATACCACCACTAGCCAGGGATTCAAAAGGACACTTTGGGGACTCAGGACCAGCTGACAGCCCAGCCTCGAGCTCTGCTGATTCTCATTCTTGCAGGGCTCCTGTCTTGTATCCAAATTGAGAGTCTGAGCGGCAGAGCCCGAGAGCCTCTTAGACTCAAGTTTTTTTCTTGGAGGATCCTGCAAGACCATGCTGTACTCGTCTTAAAGCAATATATTTTCGAGCAATGAAAACACCTTCATGAACCCACATGGACACGGAGATGCAGGTCCCCGTGGGATTCAGAAAGCTCTTTGCACCAAGTCCCGCAGACAGCTTCCATTCAGTACCCCCAAAGCAGAAGGGGGGTGAAGCCAAGCTCCGTACAGGTCAGACTTGCTGTGAGGTTGATGTATGGCTTCCTGCTTCTGCCAAGATTTCCATCCTGACTCTGATGCTCTGCCAAGATCTCAAGGTGACGATCTCAGTAGAGATCCACGCAATCAGTCATCGCGCCTGCAGAGGACACAGGCAAAGAGACAGGCCTTGTAAAGCTAAGTTGGCAGTTTGTTGTACGTAAAAGCAGGAGTCCCCCATCCCAGGCAGTCTCCGAAGATGGAAACTGGAGAGATCTCATTCACAGACATGTGGTGTGTTGGTTCATGTTATGTTTCATACTCCTGCCCCCTTACTCATGGCCATGGTTCATGAGAAGGACTTCCATAAGGAGATGGGCGTGCCCAGAGAAATGGAGAATTGGGACCTTTGGTGGCCTCCTCCCCAGAGCCACAAGCTGATCTTGTGTGGGGGTGTACACTTCCCAGATTTCACACATGCTTCCAGTACAAAGTGAGGGAGGAAAGAGATTGTGTGTTGTGTGTCTGCATATGTGAATGTGTCTACATGAGTGCATGTTTGTACATGCATGCATGTTGTTTTGTATTTTTTTCAAATCTTCATCATTTTACATAAATCCAAATCAAAGGAGTGGGGACAGTTTTACACCTCAGGAACATCTGGCAGTGTCTGGAGATATCCAAATTTATTTACTTATTTATATTTATTTAGAGTGTGTGTGTGTGTGTGTGTGCGCGTGTGTGTGTGTGTGTGTATGTACACATCTGTGCACATGTGTGCCAAGACACATATGCAGGTCAAGGATGACTCTCAGTTCTCACCTTCCACCTTTTCGAGGCAGGGTCTCTCTTGTTTCTTCTGCAGCATATGCCATGCTACTTGGCCCTCGAGCTTCTAGCTGAGTCTCCTCTGGAGATATTTTTGATTGTCACCACCATGACTGTGCCATCTACTGATAGACTCTCTATAATACCTAGGGCAGATCCCATAATGCAATTCTGCAGCCCAAATGTCATTTTGGCTGGGATCCACATACCCTCACGTGAGCCATCTCAAGAATCGGAAATTTGTTTTTTTTTTTAAAACCATCAGTAACAAGATTCTAAGAATTTAAAAAACACTGTCAGTAAGAAGATTCTAAGCATTTCTCTTGTTTGTTTGTTTGTTTGTTTGTTTGTTTGTTCCGATTTTGTTTTGTTTGTTTTGGAGACAAGGACTCATTTATACCAGCTTGTTTTGAAATCCCTGGGTAGCCAAGTCTGATCTTGAACTCTTTTACCTTCCTGCCTGCAACATCCAAGTGCTGGGATTACAGACACCATCATGCCAATGTCTAGTGCAATTTTTTTTTTTTACTTATTACTCTCCTCTGTGTGTGTGTGTGTGTGTGTGTGTGTGTGTGTGTGTGTGTGTTTGATGTGGGGCAGGGGCATGTTTCACAGTGTACTCGTGGAGTTCAGAAGACAACTAACTGTGAAATCAGTTCTCTGCTTCCATCTTCATATAGACTCCGGAGATTGAACCTAGGTGGTCAGGCTTGCACGACAAGCACCTTTACTCTCTGAACCATCTCACCAGCCCCTAATGATTTCTTTAGTTAGAACTGATGAAGACTCTACTATGTGTCGGGCTCTGTTAGGTGCTGAGTGTACAAAGATAACATGGTGCATAACCCTCAGAGGTCATACTCTTTACTGGCTTTTGAACTTGACTTTCTTTTTGTATATAAAGGAAATTTCTTTCCCCTGTCATTTCGGAGGGTGGGAAGAAGGCTTTATCTTCCTAATGACAAAGTAGAGTCATTTTAACAGGAGAGTGTGGGACTGAAGAGATGGTTCAGGGGTTAAGACTGCCTCATAAGCAGAAGGTCCTGAGTTCAAATCCCAGGTCCCGCGTTAAAAATGCAAGGTAGAAATGGCAGTGGCCTGTACTTCCAGCCTGGGCGGAGCCTGGGAAATGCCAGAGTGAAGCAAAAAGGAGGTAGAAGCAATCCAGGATGATTTCTGAATGAATTAATGAATGAATAAGTAAATAATTTTTAAAAGAACAGAACTGAGTTTATAATGTTTTGAACTTAGGCAACAGTGAAGAGTCACAGGAGGTCATCCTAGCAGTACAGGCCTCATATGGTGTGACAGGATGTCTGATTGTGCAGAGGGGACTCGTCTGTGGAAGCTAATAGAGGACCTTCTCCTTGGCTTGGGTGATCAAAGTAACTTTTAGACCTCGGCTTCTGGGTTGGTAGATTATAGTCTCTCTGGTCCAAGGAATCCAGTTCATTGGTCACCCCAGAATGGTCACACCACTCATGACAACGACGACTTCTCTCTTGAGGGAAAGAGAACAGAGAGAGAGACATCTAAGGTCTCCAATAACCAACTGCCAAAGCGAGAGATTACTGAGGGCGGTGGGGGCTCCCAAAAGGGAACAGAGACCAGTAAATATTGTCGTCCTTAAGCTGTCCCCTCCAGCGAAGAAATGCTTCCTCCAAACCACTCAGCTCCATCAAATTAAAAATATCTTCATTTGAGTCTGCATCTTGGCAGTTGAGGGTGCTAAAGATTTTCAATTATCTCCAAGTGGCGAGGTTTAGCGCCACTGTCTCGTGCTGGGGCACGTGGTTAAATTCAATTTGTTGTTGAGTCTCGACTGTCTGAGAGGTGTGCAGTCGTTTGCGGATGGGATCCAGAGCCTCCTGGATAATGAGAGAAGTCGCTTCCCCTTGGCATGGGGACAGGAGCAGGGCCACGGTGAGGATCTTGAAACCCAGGGGCGGGAACCCAGCAAGGGAGGGACCACTGGGGAAGGGTCCCCAGAAGCTGCTGCATCACAGGCCCGGAGCACCCCACCCACTTCCCATTTGTGGAGTCTGGGGTGTGGCTTCCTGGTAGACTGTTTGGCTACCACCTATAAGGCACCTAAATTTCATCTCTAGTGAGGGACAGAGAGACAGACTGACACTGACTGACTGAGTGAGATTGCAAGAGATTCTCTCGCCTGTTACAGGTAACATCTCCCAGAGGCCTGCACGGGTCACTGTTCGCTAGTAAATTTAAGGACAAATCTCTAGGGTGCCTAAGACTAAGCAAATAAATAAAGAATGTCTCATTCTGTGTCACCCCACACAGAATCGATATTACACTGAGCAGGTCACGTCAATCAACTGGCTCAGTCCCAGGCACACAGTACGCGTCTAAGGAGGGTCCCTTTCTTTTTGCTTTGATACGGTTACTGAGATCTCCAGGTGGGTCTTTGCAAGGCCCGTGGCTCGGTGACAGCCGTGCGCCTGGGGCTGGCAGCTGCCAGGAGGGCTCCTCTGGGAGTTGGTTGTGTACATGGCGTTTTGCACTGCACAGCAGGAAAGGAGAAGAGAGGCAGGTCACAGTGTGATTCTGACAGCTGCAGTTCTTGGGCCCCACCCACCACCCTCTGCAGGTTATGCAAAGTCCTTCAGAATCTGAGGCCGTGTGTGCTACCCAGGTGTACCCGAAGTGTGTCGTTACTTACACAATCGTTTAACCTAATGCCAAGCGGCACAGATCTGCTACTGCATCTCTAGGGAACTTTAGATGTTGCCTGCGCTGCGGTGCTATTGAGTCCCCGGAAGGTACCTACACTAGTCTCTTTCTCGATTTTTTTTTTTTTTTTGACAAAATACCATAGACTGGTTCATTGATAAACTGTAGAAGTTTATTGGCTCCCAATCCTGGAGGCCGGGGAGTCCACAAGCACGGCACTGGCCTCTGGTAAGGGCTCTGCTGCATTGCAACATTGTGTAAGGGCAAGGGAGGCGGGGCGAGACCCAGGGGCCACATCTGGAACACGTCTACTCTTCCATCCCTGATCTACTCCTGTGATATCGGCATTCATTACCTTTCGATGGTCCCATCTCTTAATTCTGTTACAATGGCAATTAAATGCCACTGTGAGTCCCGGGGTCGACATTTGAGCCAGAATCCTACCCAAGACAGTTTGGGCACTTGTCCCTCCTGAACCTTCTTACCAGTTCGATTTTAGAAAATAACAGCTTTTAAAGAAGGAAGCAGGAGGGGCTGGTGCGATGGCTGATGAGATGTGTCTACCGCAAACCTAGCAACCTGAGTTCACTGTGGGTGAGCTCACATGATGGAAGGAGAGAACCGACTTCTGAGGTTGTCCTCTGACCTCCACCCTTGTGTGTGGCATACACACATGTGCTCTCAAACACACTCCCTCCCTCTTTTTCCTCTCTTCCGTCCCCTTTCTCCCTCTCTTTTAAATAAGTAAATAAATAAAATACACTTTTTAAAAAACAAAAGAAGCAGGAACCCAAGAACCTATAGTGGTTTATATTCATTGTCAACCTCCTTGGATTTAGAAGCACCTAGAATCCGGCTATCCCTTTAAGGAGAGTTCCCAAGAGATTTAACGGAGGAGGGAACCCCTCCCCCCATGTGGGTGGCACCATCCCATGGACTGGGGTCCTGGGATAAATGAAAAGGGGTAAAGAGTGGAACTGGGAACCAGCATTCATCTCTCTACTTTCTGTGGATATTGTGTGACCAGCCACCTTACGTTCCTGCTTCGTTGATCAGACACGTGCATGCTATGGTGTACATGTGGAGGTCAAAGGATAACTTTCAGAAATCAGGTCCCCTCTTCCACCACCAAACGGGCTCCGGGATTTGAACTCAGGTTGCTAGGTTTGCTCACAGGCACCCTTACCCACAGAACCATCCTGCAAGCCTGCATTCAGGTTTTTAAAACATTTTATTGATACTTAATTCGAGAGAGGAGATAATCAGTATAAGCCTTAAAACCTGCCTATGCCCCCTACCTGAAGGGAATCAGTGCTTTGTTACTATGACAAAATACCCGACGAAAGTAACTGAAGGAAGAAAAGGTTGATCTCAGCTTGCAGTTCCTTCATGGTGGAGAAAGATTGGTGGCAGGAGCTTGAGGCAGATGAATTCTGGTACTCCGCTCACTTTCCTCTTTTTACATGGTCTAAGACCCCAGTCCATAGACCCATGCTGCCCCTATGAAGGATGGGGTCTTCTCACCTCATTTAGCTAGATAATCCCTCACAGTTTTGCCAGGTGCTTAACTTCCAAGATCATTCTAAATCCCATCGAGTTAATAATTAACACTCACGGTGCCTCAGGACGTGGCTATCTTGCCAGTTAATGGTGGTACGATGCGTAGGGGATCACAGCCGGCTTCTCTGCTGGCCACACGTGTTCGGCATAGCATCTACCTGGGCAGTGTTTCGCCTCAGCAGCGTCAAAGTCGGGAAATGCTCCAGAGTGACCCTCACCGACGTTCATTCCTTCCGATCTGCAGTTGGGACTCGGTGAGGTCGGAAATGTTCTCCCCCGCCCCCCCTTGAGTAACATGACCTGACCCAGTGATTGTCTCCTCCACTTCTATTTATTCAGACTCCAAGCACCAAAAATATCCAGGAAAGAATAGACACTATTAAGGTGCTTGTCTTCATCCTTCATTGTGAAGGGGCCCCCGAGAAAGACATGCAATTACTAGCTCATTAACTTGGGCCTTAGAATTTTCAACAGCTTTCAATCAGCCCAACTGATTTGGTAGGTGGAGGGTCTTAAGAAAAGCTAGAAGCCCAAGAAGGGTCTTTCCACCCCTTACCTGTCTGTTGTAACAGAAGTCCACTCACTGTCTTTGTGGGAAATATTTCCTTTTTTTCATGAACATTCCAAAAAATAGCCCATTGCCCAAAACATATCTGGGTCCAGTTTAAAAAAAAATGGTTTGGGGAGATGCCTCGTGGGTTAAAGCCTTTTTGACTTCCCAACAGAAGGACCCCTGAGTTCAGATCCCACATAATGCCTGGGGGACATGGTGGCAGCCTGTAGTTCTGACCCTGGAAGACAGAGCCCGGGGAACTCCAGAGCATAGCAGTAAGGAGGTAGAATTCCAGAGCTTGTGTGCACCCCACTTCCCCATTGCTGCAATGTGGAGCTGGGGCGTCCTGCAAAATGTGCTAAAGACTTGGCCTACAACTTGGCTCTCTGGGAGGTGGGACCTCGTGGGAGGAAGTTAGATCACTGGGGGCACACCCATGAGATGTATCCTGACCCCTTCCTATCTGTCGCTGCTTCTTGCTCTCCATGAAGTGAGCAGGCCTCCTCTGCCGTGCGCTCCCACCATGAACCAGGACCCCTGAAGCCATGAGCTGAGATAAACCTTTCCATCTTCTAAGTTGCTTACTTCAGACATCTGTTCCATGTCACAGGAAACTGCCCGACACCTGCCTTCCCAGGAAGCGAATATGTTCACTAACTCAGAATCTCTCTGAATCACTAATGTCAGTTGTTTCAAAGTCTTTCCAGAGCTCGGTCTCCAGGACTCCTCTCCATTCCCCCCAGAGGTCTGTGGGTGGGATTTAAGCACTCCACTATCCTGATAACCAGCCTAAGTCCTCTCAGTAGCATAAAGTAAGGCAAAGTGACGGGACTCTAGTCTCAGGACTCTCCAAATATTACAGGAGTTTTGCTCCAAGAACCACAGCCAAAGACCAAATACAGTTCTCGTTACACCACGTGGTTAAATGAGAGACTAAAGTATCTAAAGTGCCTGGCACAGGCTTCCCATACAGAGCAGACATGTGATAAACATTATTAGCTCATGAGGTTCTTTCCCCTCCTTCACCCCGGGCTTTCTCCTTTGGGGGGCTTTTTATTTGTTTTTTTTTTCCTTTAACCTTGCCCCAGGCCCTAGAAGACATCAATAGTAATCTTAGTGGACTATGAAATTCCTTATGTACTCAAATTTCCCATTTTCACATTCTCTCCCTTCTCAGGATAGTGACTGTCGAGTGTTTCTGGCCCCAGCTTATAATGAGAGACACACAAAGCTACTCTGAAATACCCTCCCCTTATTCTCCAGCTTTCTGCATAGCAGACAGAATAGGCACCAAACTCCTTCAAAAGGGACATTCACTTTGCAGAGAACAGTGTAAACCGCTGTGTTTGCAGTACGTCCTGCTGCCCAGAGCAATGGTGGCAAAAATAGCACTCAGGTAGTGACCGCTAACAGAGCAGGTATTCTCTCTTCTGACTGTGATTTGCACTTAGTTTAATTTGGGTTCTTTTTCTAACACTGATACATTACACTTGACCTTTTGAGTAAAGTCCTAGGTAAGTTCTCAGGAAGTCTAAAAGCACCATAGTTTGTTTTTATTTTACAGCTTATTTGAGCTATAGATCATTTACATGTCATAGGATTCACCCATTTGTTTATTTACTTATTTGAGAGAGAGAGAGAGAATTATATGCCACATTGTTCATATAGAAGTCAGAGGATAACTTTCAAAAGTCGCCTCCTTCGGGGGCTGGAGAGATGGATCAGGGGTTAGAGTCTTTCCTTGAAAGCAAAAGGACCTGAGTTTGGATCCCAAACCCCACATAAAAATGCCAGGTTGAAATAGCAATAGCCCACACTTCCAGCCCTGAAAGGCAGAGCCTGGGAAACCACAGAGCAAAGCAATAAAGAACAGCAATCCAGGATGATTCCAGAAGTGACCCTTGGGCCTCCAAGGCACACGCATTCAAAGTGCCCTCTTGTACACACACACACACACACACACACACAGAGTCAGTTTTCTCCTTCTACCACATGGACTCTGGGGATCAAACTCGGATCACCAGCTTTGCACACAAGAGTCTGTCCACTGTGTTCACCATCTCTCCAGGCCAGAATTCATTCATTTGGAGTGTACAGTTCTATTTACCTGTGCGCGACCATCGATACAATCAAATCTGAAACATCTTCATCTTCCTAAAAAGAAATGCCTATACTTCAGTCACACCCCCGATCTTCTTACCCCCACTCCTGTGGAAGCCCAAGGTTCCCACTCATCTACATTCCATAGATTTCTCCCGATGCCTGCATTTCATATGAATGGAATGACTTAACATGTGGTCCTTTGGGATTAGCTTCTTTAGAAGTGCTTGGGTCCCTCTTAGGATTTAAATCCAAGAAATCCTACAATAAATTTAGTGCTACTTTCGTGTTTCTACCAAAATGGGTTAGTCAGAGGAAGCGATTCCAATATCTAGGAGGCCGAGTCAGGAGAATAATTAAGTTTCTACACCAACCTGGACTACACAGTGAGATCATAACACTAAAACATAAAACATTAGAAGGGAACAAGGATTATATGTGCAGTACCTTGGAATGCCCTTTAGGAAAGCTTCAACCGAACAAGAGAAAAAAAAATATTCTTACATGTAGTTCCTGCCCCGAAATTCCTCCCTGCTCTGGGGCGGAGTAGGTACAGTTATATAATAACATAATTCCTGGCTGGGGCTCCTAATTGTCCTTCTTTTCATTTAGCATTTATCAAAAACTTCTCATTTCAATTAACAGGGCAAATCCCTGTTGGTTCTTGTCCTCTGTGGTTTAGAATGAAACATAATTAATGGTGAAGACCTTCTATCTCTTGGAACGTTGGCTAAAAAGAATTGTTTCTGACACAACTTCTGCAACAGCTGGGCCGAGATCTCCCGTGGTCTTTACTTTGTGCCTTCCAGGGGTAGCTTCCATTGTAACCCATCATGAAGGCCAATCGCTGTGGTCCTCCTGGTCCCCATGGAAAATGGTAGTTCCCATGGGTATGGCTAACACATACCTTCCTTCAGAGAGAAAGTCCTCTAAGGAAAATGTGCCACAGGGAAAGGCACAGCAATGCTGGGGCAATAGCTCTCCCCCCCCCCCATGACTCCCCACATCAGCCTATGTATAGATGGATGTATACATCAGCTGTGTGTAGGTGGATTTTTACTCCAAAGTTTTAATTTGCCCTTTGTGTAGTCTGGGGAGTACCAACATCATCCAAAGCTGGAGACCCCCCCTGCGGATGAACCCACAAGCTCTCTGTCAGAAGATTGTATAACCCCACACACTTCTAGCCAGCTGATTCCTGGCTAGCAGAGCTGGGAACACACAGAGAGCCCAGCTGCAGATACGCTGATGTTCAGAGCTACGTGACCGCAAGGGCGCATGCTGGAGGAGCTGCCAGGAAAATGGAAAGTTGCCTTGTGACTTCAAGGTCAACTCCTCCTGTGTTGGACGGTGCCTTCCGCGTGGGTTCACCATGCCAGAAGAGAGCCCGCCCTGGATGGTTCCAGGGGCCTCCCAGTGAAGTCCCTTCAGCAGCAGCCCATAACAAGGGCGACCCTCTGAGTGCCCCTATCTCTGAAACCCAACAGAAACTGAGAAATAAATGGTTTCTGGGCACGAGACCATCACATGTCCTTGGCCTAAGACATGACCCACTAAGGAGAACTTGTGTCCCAGTGACAAGAACACTTCCCTTGGAAGATGGACGCCAACAGGTACCAGCTTCCAAAAAGCAGAAACACCTGTTCAAACCTCTCACCCCCAACAGAGAAATTTACATCATTGCCAGGTGGTCATTGTTTGTTTGTTTGTTTGTTTTTCCCAATCATACGAACTCAATAGGTACCCCATCCTCTCCCTCCCTCCACCCTTCCCCAGTCCCCCTTACACCCTCTCCCTTTTCCCCTTTTACCCCCCTTCCTCCCCTTCTCCCATGTCTCCCCCTTCCCCCCTCCCATCCCTGGAGCATCCTTTTGTGTAAACGCCAAACTTCCCTGAGTCTTCCACTCTAGTGAAGTGTAAGGACTCAGTGGCATAGCCCCGAGCCCTTTCTTGGGCTCCCCTTTAGTAATTTTCTTGTTTATGTCTTCGTGTATACATGTATGTATGAATGTTCACAGGTATATGATTGTACATGTGGGTGCAGTACATGGGCATGTGTGGGCCTGAGCGTGGAGACCCATGATTAATGCCAGGAATCATCCCCAATTTCTCTTCTACCTTTTGAGACAGGATCTCTAATCAAACCCTGCGCTCGAATCTCACTAGCCGCCTTGCTCTGAGAAGTTGCATTCTCTGTCTGTCGAGGCTAGAATTCTCTGTAGGCTGCCAAACTCACCCATCATGTTTCAAGGGATCTGGGGATCTGAACCCTGCTCCTTCAGCCTTCTCAGCAAGCACATTAGCCCCTGAGCCACCTCCCAACCCCAGGTTGCCAGTAGTTTCTGATCTTCAGGTTTCTCCTGTCTTTGAACCTAGTAATAGTGACTGCCTCTTGTAAGTTGTTGAACACCTGGGTGCCTGACCCCCACCCCAACCCAAGTCCAGTTAGAGCCAGGCTCTGTGAGTTTGGCTTGATCTGCCTGCGCTGCCTCCTTTTGAGGGTTTTCTCACAGTTCTGTAGATCAAAATCAAGATTAGGCTCTGGAATAATCCTTCCTTTCTTCTTTCCGCTTCCAGTGGCTCCAGGAGGTCCCGGGTTGTAACTGGGGAACTCCAGTCTCTGCCTCTGTCCCCAAGTGACCATCTCTCTGTGTCTTCGCATCTGTCTCTTTCAAGGACACTTGTCGTTGGATTTAGGGCTCTTCCATTTCATCTAAGATGATCTCATCTCAAGATCCTCTGCTTAATTATATCCACAAAGACTCTTCCCTATAAGGTCACGCTCCTAAGTTCTAGGGGTGAGGATGTGGATATATTTTGGAAGGAACCACCAGACCACTGCCGAGAATGTTCAATGTATTTGCTCACAGGACTAGAACAGGCTTCTGTAGTCACTGCCTAGTGTCCCAGCTCAGGCCCGTGACCCCAACACTGCAACGTGCTAAGACAAGTGGATTGCCACAAATTCAAAACCCAGTCTCGGGGCTGGAGAGGTGGCTCAGGGGTTAAGCCTCCGCCTTGCAGGCGGAAGGTCCTGAGTTCGGATCCCAGATCCCACGTATAGACACCAGGCAGAAGCGGGGGCGGCCTGCGCTTCTGGTCCTGGTAGGGCAGAGCCTGTGAATCCCGGGGCAGAAGGAGGTGGAGGCGTCCATGGTGGTTCACGAATTCGTCCGTGGTTCTACACACACACACACACACACACAGACGCGCGCGCACATACACACGCATATGCACACAGTTGAATAAATAATAATTAAAAAAAAAAACTTAAAAAAAAAACCCAGTCTCAAAAAAAAAAAAAAAAAGATAAACAAGGGCTGGAGAGATGGCTCAGGGGTTAAGACTCTGCCTCACAAACAGAAGGTCCTGAGTTCAGATCCCACATAAAAATGCCAGGTAGGGGCTGGAGAGGTGGCTCAGACCTTGCAGGCGGAAGGTCCTGAGTTCGGATCCCAGATCCCACGTATAGACGCCAGGCGAGAAGCGGGGGCGGCCTGCGCTTCTGGTCCTAGTAGGGCGGAGCCTGTGAATCCCAGGGCAGAAGGAGGTGGAGGCGTCCATGGTGGTTCCCGATTCGTCCGTGGTTCTACACACACACACACACACACACACACACACGCGCGCGCACGCACACATACATATGCACACACGCACAATTGAATAAAAAAAAAAAATGCCAGGTGGAAACGGCAGGGACCCACACTTCTGGCCCTGGTGGGCGGAGCCTGAGAAATCCCAGAGCAAAGCAAGAAGGAGGTAGAAGCAATCCAGGATAGTTCCCCAAGTCACCCTTGACTTGGGACACATGCACCCTTTGATACACACACACACACACACACACACACACACACACACACACACACACTAAATGAGTGAATAAATGAGTTTTTTAAAAAGATAAAACTCAATCATGGGCAAGTGAAGTTTTATGTCCTTTTATAAAAGATTAAAAGTCCTCCAGCTCAGATGTGTGGGAGGAGGAGAGAGCAAAACTTGTAACGCTGGAGACCAAGGATGAGATTTAGAATCTTCATCTGGGCAAGGAGAATAAAGGGAATAAAGGTGCTCGCGGCCCAGCCTGACAGCCTGGATTCAGTCCCTGAGAGATTGAATTCTTGGGTTCAGAAATCCAAGTAGGAAAATCTGGGTGGGTACTGGGGTGGGGCTAGAATATGAAAAGAGAGGTTTGCAAGTGACCAGACTGTTTCAGTAACTCCTAATGATGTGTGGTGTGCGTGTGCGTGTGTTCATCACCGTTCAGCTGCATTTTGCTGCTGTTCTTTTCCGCTCTGGAGCTTTGATTAAAAGTGTCCCTTGGTAAGCCATTCCCTTACCTCCCTACAGCACTTTGAGAGTCAATCTCTAATTATAGGCCACGGTTGAGACTTACTAGATGAAATCAACAGCTGTAGATATGACACCAGTCTTGCAAAAAAAAAAAAAAAATCGACATACTGTTTCCATAAAAAGCCCAATTGTTAATTGCTTCTTTGGCATCTAGCTATGGCTTTTGGTGTTTAATATTAAGAGTAAATGTGGTAGAAAGAATATCTCTAAGAGGTTACAGTTGCTGTAACTTTCAACACCATAGACTAGTTTCCAAATTTCTGTTTAAATCCACAATGTATATGCCCTGTTGTGCCGGCTACTTTTGCTCAACTTAGCATCTACAAGATGTTTGTTGTTGTTAAGGTAGAGAACCCATGTGTATCCCAAGCTGACCTTGAAGTCTCAGTCTTTTGCTGCCACCTCTGGATAATTCATGTGTTGTAGCATGTGTTGGCCAACGTTCATTCATTTTCATCACGCGTGTGATCTATTGTGTAGACATACCCCAACTTATTTATCTGTTTTCCTGCAAGTGAATATTTGGACCATTCCCAGCTTTTGCCTGCTACATTTTTTACTTAATTTTAAAAAAAATGTTCCCGAGTTTTACAAGCATATTGAGTAATTATCCGTCCTCTTCTTCCCTCCTTCCCATCCCTCCTTTCATCAATCCATCCCACTCCCTCCCCACCCTCCTGCCTGTCTGCTTCTATGGGCCCCAGGGTTCCCTGTGGATCTTCTGCTCTAGTGGGAGTCCAGGCCTCTGTGACAGACCAAGTGGTCCTTCCTTGGGCAAACTCACTGATACAAATACTCGCCTTCACCTGTCTAAACCTAGCCCCTGAAGTTTCCACTGCATGTAATCATTTCTCCTGAGGGACATGTTGGTAAGAACAAGTCTCACTGCAATGAGTTGCAGCAGTCCTGCCTCAAGTGGAATGTCTTGTGGACTTTCCCATCTTTAGGCTCTTACAATCTTACCGTCCCCTCTTCCTCAAGGTTCCCTGAGCCTTAGGATGGAGAGAGATTTGCTTGGCCTGGTTCCAGGAGAGCATTGCGGGGTCACCTACTACATTTAAAAATGTATTTGAATATTCTAGCTAGTGTTTGGTGGCCATATGCACTCATTTCACCAGGAAATGAAACTGTCAAGCCATAGACAGGAGTATGTCTAACTTTGTATGTTTATAGATGTTGCTGAGCAATTCTCAAAAGATTTGAACTAATTTATAATCCCACTAATAAATGGGCAATAAGTTCTGCTTTGTCGTCTTGGTCTTTATCTTCATCCTCCCCTCCTTCTCCTTTTCCTTCTCTCCCACCTTGTCCTCCTTCTTCATCCTCATCATTGTCTCCTCCTCCTCCCCCTTATTCTTCTGTAAAGTTCATTACCTGCTAACTACAGTCAAGCAAAAAACACAGCGTTGTCAAGACTAGTTTAAATCACTACTTGTGACATTTATTTTTTTTTATTTGTGACATTTAAATAGTTCTGTCTGCTGCTAATAAATTGGTAAGATACTTTTACCACTTGTTACATTTCTAACACTGGGGAGCAAACCCAGGGCCTCACACATGCGAGGTGAGCCCTTAAGCCCTGCGCTGCACCCCAGCCCTCACTCTTGTAAGTAAACGTAGCAGTTCATTCTTTTTCTTCCTGTATTCCCACGGTTGTGCAGCCAACACTACAAGCTCCACCACATTTTCCTTGTCTTCATAGGAAATACTGTTCCCATAAGCAACTATCCCATAATCCTTCTTCTCCCTGTTCCCTGAAAAACCCCTAGTCTGTCTCTGGATTAGTTCATTCTGGGTATTTCAGATAAGTAGCTAATGTTGTTGTTGTTGCTATTGCTTTGGTTTGGATTTGGTTTGACTTGGTTTGGTTGGTTCCGTCTCATGTATCCCAGGCTATCCTCTATCCACGGCCGCGCCTGGCTTCCACTTTTGTATTCCCACTTCTCTGATCTGTCTTTTCTAGGATCCCAAGCACTTCAAGTCAGAGAAAACAGGCCGAGGACAACTCAGGGAGGGCTGGAGGGACAGCCACCAGCCCATCATGTGCTCCTACAAGCTGGTGACCGTGAAGTTCGAGGTCTGGGGCCTACAGACCCGAGTGGAACAGTTTGTACACAAGGTAGGTGATCGGTGCCCGTGGATTGCTGTGTTTATGGCGAGTCCAGGGCTTGACAAGCGCCCAGTGCCCACTGCTGAGTCAATGCCCCTTACCCGTGTCCAGAAGACCCTTTTTGGGTGAGAGCACGTTTTATTTATGGCTTTAGTTCTCTCCCACTACTTGATATAGATGTCTGACACTTCATCTCTCATTCTGTGGCTCGGCATCTGCGGGGCGAGTATCTTAGGGAAGTGGGGCTTACAGAACGTCCCCCTCACTCTGGCATCAGGCTCTTGGGAATACTCCAGAAGTTTTATGTGCACACGCACTGCTCCCGGGGATAATTCTTGCTCAGGAAACCTTGCAGACGTAGGCGGCCAAGGCAGAAGATGCCCCGAGAGACAGCGAGCTTCTGACAGCTCTGTTAGGGAGGCACGCCTAGTGTTTCTGCCCACTCCTTCGTCCCCTCCCTAAAGAATGATGCGCAAGCTCAAGTCACGCAGTTCAACAGGCTCCTCGCAAGGGAAACGTTCTGCTGCAACAAGCTACTTTGTGAGGAGGGACGATTGCTCAGGATTTCCAACGTGCCCTTTCTCCGTGTGACTCTGACATAATAGGCAGTGCCAGGTCGGACAATGTCCTTTCCAGCTCTTTCTTCTGCCGAAAGGCAAATAAATACTCCCTGTCCTGGTTACTCTGCCGCTGCTGGGGTTAAACACCCTGACCAAGGCCACTCCAGGGAGCAAGGGTTTATTCCGCCCACATTTCAAGGGTGCAACCCATGATGGTGGGAAGTTCTAGCAGCAGGCGCTGGGGAGAACTGGTCACATATCGCCCACAGTTGTGAAACGGATGTCTGCGTCAGCTCGCTTTCACCCTTATCCACTCTAGGACCCCAAGTCTGAGAAACAGTGCCCACCCACTTAGGTCAGGTGATCCCTGGGTTAATGTCATTAGGCCAATCCTGAACAGGCATTAGCCACCAGCAGCAGGCTGTTACGGGGGCCTGGCATAGCCCTCGGCTGGTAGAGGACTTGCCTGCACACTCGGGGCCCTGGGTTCCATCCCCGGAACCACATCTGCAGGACATGTTAGTACACTCCCGCAAGCTCAGCACTGAGAGGGGAAGACGGTAGGAACAGAAGCTCAAGGTCTTCCAGCTACATAGCGAGTCTGAGCCAACCTGAGCCTGCGCCTCGGACCATATAACGGTTGAGAGAGGGACGATCCTTACTTGCCAGACCAGCATGTCTGGCCAAGTACGTACAAGAATGCTGACTTCCTCAACCAGCTCTGTGTATTTTATTCACCTGTTCAGGGTCTAGTCCTACCCACCATGGACTGGGTCTGCCCCATCCATTAGACAGTCTCCCACAGGTTCACTGTGGGCTTAACTCAGAATTCACAGGCTCCGTCCTACCAAGACCAGAAACACAGGCCACCCCCGCTTCTGACCGGCGTCTATACGTGGGGTCTAGGATCCGAACTCAGGACCTTCCGCCTGCAAGGCAGAGGCTTAACCCCTGAGCCACCTCTCCAGCTCCAACGTTATCTATTCTTGCCTCCAGCTGCCAGCTGTATGGAATGTAATATAACAGGGTGGAATTCCCAGCACCTCAATGCTGCTCCTCATTCCCATGAATTTGACGTGCTCGGCCCTGGCACGTATGTGGTGGCGTGTTATTTCTTAGATTCATTACATGTTTCCTGCTTCCACATCATGAAGGGCCTCACTGGATATCCAAGCCTAGAGAACAAACGCTTCATTAGAAATGCTTCCCTTGTTTCTGACAAGCCACC
The DNA here is from genome assembly GCA_023101885.1 of Typhlomys cinereus. Classification (NCBI taxonomy): domain Eukaryota; kingdom Metazoa; phylum Chordata; class Mammalia; order Rodentia; family Platacanthomyidae; genus Typhlomys; species Typhlomys cinereus. The sequence goes on along the minus strand of JALPQD010000229.1, from coordinate 3,265,397 downwards.
ACATTAAAAACCCCTCATCCGTTGAAATACACTTCAGCCTTCCTTGAGAGGTTTTCGACAAAGGCTGGACATGGCTGGCAGGAAGAAAAGAAAGGAATGCTAGAGGGAATCTGGAAGTAGCCAAAAAATGTAAGAAGACATATTTAGGGGCCAGAAATGACACAATGGGTAAAGTGCTCACTGACACAAGCTGAGGACCGAGTTGAGATCCCTCGCGCCCACCTAAAAAGCCAGGTGTGGCTGGAGAGATGGCTCAGGGGTTCAGACTCGCTTCACAAGCAGAAGAATTTGCGTTGAAATCTCAGGTCCCATGTAAAAACGCCAGGCTGTACTGGCCCAGGTGGGCAGAGCCTGGGAAATCCCAGAACAAAACAAAAAGGAGGGAGAAGCAATCCAGGATGACCTTGGTCCTCCACAGGGACACTCAGTGCCCTCTGATACACACATGCAAAATTTAAAAATTAAAAAAAAAAAAAAAGCGAAGTGCATTTGGCATGCCCCTGTAATCCCACTCTGGGGAAGCAGAGACAGGAGGGCCCTTGGGACTAGCCTGGCACCCACATTCCCCAAAAGGTAAAGTAGAATCTGTGGAAAATAAATGGAAAACTTCAAAGTGACTAGCCTAGGTTCCCACTGAGTGACTGTTAAGTAATTGTCACTAGTCCATACAAGACAGAGTCACCTGTTTAAGACAAGTATACGGAAAGGGGCCTGTCTGTGTTCAGCTTAGCTATGTCACATGTTAGGAACAGGTCTGAATTTCCAAAGTTATCAAAATCCGTTTTATAGCATCTAATGAAAAATGTTACTATGAGACCGTTCTCATAGTTACATGCGGACAGAGATACTGAGGAACCCATATTTTCCAAGACCCTTAGAATCATAAACTACTCAGTTGTTCTTGGTTTGGGATTGTTTTTTCTTGGTGTGTGAATATGGTCTTTGTATGTGCATATGTGTACGTGGATGAACTCACCAATGTGTGCTCATATGGAAGCTAGGGTTTGGACAGTCGAGTGTCATCTTGAGTCATTGTCAGCCATATTTTTTGAGTCTGAGTCTCTTGCTGTCCCTGGCTTCCTCGTCAGCCAGCTCCAAGGATCCTCCCGTCTCTGCCATCCCGGACTTGGGGATATGCTGCCACACCCCTCTTTCATGCGGTTGCTGGAGATCCTAACTCAGGCCCTCGGGTTTGTGCATCCAGCTCCTTGCCACTGAGCCATCTTCCCAGCCTCCGACAGCTTTGCACACACATGGTGTTATCTCATCAGCCTCCTTCTCTTTATTTTTTAGGTGGTCCGAGACATTCTCCTGATTGGACACAGACAGGCCTTTGCGTGGGTCGATGAGTGGTATGGTAAGTCAGCCTCCCCGAAATAATTTGGACCCCAGTTTCATAACATGTAGGCTTGGACTTCCAGCCTGTCTGGTGCTACCTAGATGGACAATAAAGGCAGGTCCCGCTTCCTGAATTGAAAATAGCACTGCCCAGCGAGCAGAACCGAGATGTAATTATAGAAGCCCGCACTGCAGTCACCACAGAGCTATTGACTAAGTAGGGCCTCGGGGCGTTTGATGCTGATGTGGAGGGCTCTGTTAGTCTCTGTGGGATGGATCTCAAAACCGTTCTCCTTTAACCCAAATTTCCATTCAACATCAAAACTGTCTAAAACATCACGTCAGGTAAAACCTGATCCTGATGTACTTGAAACAACTCCTCACCAAATCCACGTGGGTTGCACAAGAATTCAAGGGCAGACAGAGACGCGGGGGCCCATCCCATCCTAATGGAAGCTATTATGCTAGATTTTTTTTTTTCCTCTCTCTCCCTCTCTCTTTCCATGTCTGGGGAAGATTTTAAACAAGTTCCACACATGGCTAACCAAGGAAAACAAAGATTGTTTCATCCCATGATAGATAGACCACCCTCTCCGGGCACTTGGCACTGTTTGCCATGTGCACATGAGTCCTCTGCTTGCCCAGCATCAGGCATCGAGTGGCTCGTGTCCTTGGCTATAAATAGAAACAAACACTCAATGGGTATCTTAGATTGGATCTGGTTTCCAGGTCCATTGTTCAATGCGATCCCAGCATCGTTGGCCTTTCCCTAAGTCGCATTACATTTGTTCTGAGTGTGCCCTAGACTGTATTTTAGTCCCTTTCCTTCTTTATTCCATCGCTGCCTCCCTTTTCTTAGCAGAAGCCCCCAACTTAAAGTGAAAGGACGCTTTGGACAGAACGGGCAACTGCAGTGACAGTTCTTCATGCTGCTAGCTATTGCTGGAAAGTTGTAGTTCTTAAAATTTTTTATTTGAGAGAGAGAGAAAAAAAACAAAAGCAAGTGCAGGCACATGCATACCATAGCTTATATGGCTGTCAGCCTTTGAATGTCAGTTCTCTCCTTCCACCATCCAGGTACTTACTGGGGGATCGAACTTAGGTCACCAGGTTTGCGTTCAGGCATCTCTTCTCACCGAACTATCTCACCAGTCCCGGAGATATATTTTGAAAGGCACAATTCTGTAGGTTATGGGCTGGGTTTTCTTCGTTTTATTTTTCATTTTTCCCAGGGGTACATCTTCATTTAGACATACCCCTAGGATGCATCTCAGTGTCAGGAAATACCCCCTCACCCCTAAGAAATGGAAAGTGGCCTGTGACTATTTCTTCTGATCCTTTTGGGGTATTTTCCACCCAATGGGAAGCTTTTCTCAGACTCCTAGAGGAAACTTAGGCCCATCAAAAAAAAAAAGTGAAAAAATAATTCTAGCCTCTCCTCACTCATACTCCTCAGACCTCCAAGATGGGTCCCATGTTGCTGGAGAATACTACAAGTCTATTCAAAGATAATAGGCCTGAGCTACTTAGGAGGCTGGCAAGAATACAAACACCTGGAGGCTAAAAGCTGGCCACCTTTGAAGACCAAGTGGCAGGCAGGGTGCTTGGATAGTATCTTCGATACCGGAATGCCACTAAGAACTTTTCAGAAAGGATAATACCAAGAAGGGGAGCTAGGGGCCAAGTTAGCCGGCTCAGTGGGTAAAAGCACTTGTCACAAAGTCTAATAACTTGGGTTCAATCTCTGGAAGTCATGTAAGATGGAAGGAGAAAACCAACTCCGCAAAGTTGTCCTCTGACCTCCATACATACTCACCCTGGCATACACAGTCTGCGTGCGTACATCATAAGTACACTCATAAAAGCAATAAGTACAATTGTTTTAGAGAGTGAAAGAAGCTGGACTGTCATCCAGAGGGTGAAACGTTTCCCTCAGGGGAAAAAAGCGTCCGATGGACAGGAATGAGGAAATAAAAACAAATGTGAGTGGGTATCCAATACGGAACACGTAGGATGGGGCTGATTCTTTTTAATCTGAGCTGAACCTGAGGCAAGGAAGAAACAACTTAGAGGTATTTAATTAAGAAAGTGGGGTAGAACTTGCCTATTGTGTACAAGGCCCCGGGTTCAATCAGAATTCATATTATTACAAGAGCCTGAAGCTAGAACAATATACCAAAAAAAGATATGGAGTCTCCATTCTGAAGACCTTTAAGAATTCATACCTGAGGATGTTATTAGAGGAGTCCATTGAAAACAAAAACCTTGTCTGTGACAGAGGTGAGGAGTAGGGAAGTACAAAGTGTAGGTTTTAGTGGGTGTAACTCATCGGGGTACCTGTGCACCCCAGAGCAGATCTCCGGGGTTCATTTCTCACAGTCACAGCCCCACGCAGTCTTTTCAGGCATCAAGAACACACCATCAGTTTCATGTAAGTTTCTGCAGGCCTCAGTGGCCCAGCTGAGCTGCTGGCCAAAACCACAGTGGTCTCTTCATTACCCAATGCAGAGTCTCAGGAGCTTAACTTCAGTGGAAGCAATCGCTCTACCATGTCTCCTCAGACACCCATGCCAAGTCAGATTGGCAGCTGTGTGCCTTTCCTGTATCTATAGCCAAGGCCAGGATAACCCTTCAGTTTGGGGTACCTGGAGCTGCTTGTTTTTCTTTGTACCATTCAGTGAAGCTCTCATTAGTCAGCACAGACAAGATCCAAGCAAAGAGACCTTCAACTTGAGTCACAACTTTCAGCTCTTGCTCTCCTCTTTGTTACGTACTCATTAGAGAGGGAGAGAGAAAGGGAGTAGGAGGGAGAGAGAAAGGGAGTAGGGGGGACAGACAAAGCAGAACAGGTTTTGGAAGTCAGTTCTCTCCTTCTACCACGTGAACTCAGGTCGCCGGGTTTGTGTGCAGACACTTTCCCACCAGTGAGTTAGCTCACCCATCCTAGATCTGGCTCTTAAAAATTACAGTCCTGGGGCTGGAGAGGTGGCTCAGGGGTTAAGGCTCTGCCTTGCAGGCGGAAGGTCCTGAGTTCGGATCCTAGACCCCACGTATAGACACCAGGTGGAAGAGGTAGTGGCCTGTGTTTCTGGTCCTGGTCGGGCAGAGTCTGTGAATCCCAGGGCAGAGTAAACAAAGAGGAGGCAGAGGCGGTCCATGATAGTTCCCGAATTCGTCCGTGGTTCTACACACACATACATATGCACACACGCATACACGCACAATTGAATAAATAATAAATAATATATATATGCAGTTAGTCAAAGAACTTTAAAAAAAAAAAAAAACTATAGTCCTTATACCGGCAATACATGGGGCCCTCCTTGGGTATTTGTTAGAAATCTGTACTCCCAAATCCCCAGCGCCCGTGTGGCTTAGAAACTCTTCCAGATGATTCCAAGCTAGCAACTCACAGCATGAGCTGTAAACCAGATTGGATCACAAGAGCCGTCTAAATAATTCAGTCCAAATAGATTAGAGAGCCATAGATGTTTTTAGGGCCCGCTGCTGCTAAGTTCTCCTGCTTTGAGGGAATTTGAAGTTGGGGGGGGGGAGACAAAAAAAAAGTCCCTATAAAATAGATAAATCAGAAAAGAGTGCCCCTTCTGGCCAGATTCAGAGGCGCTGTGTTCTCAGAGCAATGTTTTGGCCCCATTCACCTCTTGAGCTGGGAGCTCGCACAATGCCCACAGTGTGCCTGCCCCCTTATTACCACCCCTCTCCATCCGTGGCAGCCCTGGCTGTCTTTCTCTCTAATTACACTGGCCACCTCCAGTGAGTAATTATGAGTGAAGGAAGGGGGCGCCATAAGGGTGGTGGTCTGTTCTCACTCCGGAGGGTTCATTTCGCATCTCTTCCGAGTTCCAGCAGTTTGGCTGTCACAAAACTTATGTCCGCACACGGATTTTATTCTGGTCATGTTCGTCGTAAAGCATCACCAGCTCATGTTGAAGGAGCTGAGTTTGTCTGCCAAAGCCCTGATTGGCCTTTATCCGGGAGTCCTGGGCTTCTGTGCACGACCAGAACACTAATCAGAGAAGCGGCGACGCATTTCAGAAGATGGGGCAAGAGGGGAGCTGGATAAAAATAGCTGGCCGGGTTTCCAAAAGCCTGGCTTTGCTTCTCAAATCTGACAGTGTTTTCAGAGAGAAATAGTGAAGGTTGCCCAAGGGTCCCTGTGGCTGAGGGGGACCTCAGCAATGTCTTTGAAATGAAAGAGTAGGAGAGAGGATGCGTTCCGGCCGGCAGATGAAACCATCTCATGAGAGTGACTTAGAAGCCAGTTGGCATCTTCTCTAGAGCAGGCTGGTCAGTGGGTGCAGCGGGCTCGGCTGGAGAAATGGGCCTGCTGGGGGCTAGAATTAGCCGGGTGAGTTCACCGCGCCAGCTTTTTCCACTGGCCACACCTTATCCAAACATCAGCTCCAGTGCTGGGGAGCTTATACAACAATTTGTGTGTGTGCGCGCTAAGGAGAGAATTTAAAACTTTCCATCAGATTCTCAAAGGAATCTGTAAAGCCATCTCCTGCCCACACTGCAGCCCTAATTAAAACTGCAGGAAAGCCACACCTGGCTTTCCACTAAATAGAAGGACCCCCCCCATGTTTGAGGACAGCCGAGGCTATACAGGGAGTTTCAGGACAGCCAGGGATACATTAGCCAGACCCTGTCTCAACACAAAATAAAACAAACCAAAAAAAAAAAAAACACACTTTAATTTATAGGAAAAAGTCACAGCCATAGATTACATTTCTAGATCTTCCGTAGTCTAAATTGCACAGAAAGGGTATGGGTGAAACCTTGAGGATTGGCTGGTTAAATACAAAGATGGTCGAAGCACCCTGAGTGTTGTCTAGCATGTATTAGATTATAATAATTCTAAAGAGTTGAAAAAGTAACACGTCCCCGCTAGGTCCAGTGGAGCACACATGTAGTCCAAGCACTGAGGGGGTGAAGGTAGGAGAATCACCAGGAGTTCAAATCCAATCTGGATTTACATCGTAAATTCAAGGCCAGCCAAGACCTCTGTATCTCAAAAAATTAACAAACAAAAACTACACATATGCTTTTATGTTGAATTTATGTCCAAATCGATCTTGTTCAGTGCACTACATAAAAGTTGAAAATTAGTTTCGGTATGAATGTGTTTTCACAGAACTATGGTCATGGAAATCAGCTTGCTCCCATGTTGTTGTTATGCACAGCGATTAAAAAGAAAAAGGAAGGGGGCTGGAGAGGTGGCTCAGGGGTTAAGCCTCTGCCTTGCAGGCAGAAGGTCCTGAGTTCGGATCCTAGACCCCACGTATAGACGCCAGGCAGAAGCGGGGGCGGCCTGCGTTTCTGGTCCTGGTAGGGCGGAGCCTGTGAATCCCGGGGCAGAGTAAACAAGGAGGAGGTGGAGGCGTCCATGGTGGTTCCCAAATTCGCCCGTGGTTGTACACACACACACACACACACACACACACACACACACAATTGAATAAATAATAAAAAAAAATTTAAAGAAAAAAATTAAAAATAAATAAAAAGAAAAAAGAAAAAGAAAAAGGAAGGACAGGTGAGATGGCTCGGTTGGTAAAAGCGCCTGCCCACAACCTGGACAACCTAAGTTCAATCCTTGGAAGCCATGTAAAGATAGAACCAGTTCCACAATGTTTCCTCTCCAACCTCCACACGTGCATTGTGGCACATGCATCCACACTCACACATCAGCACGTGACAATAATATCAATAAGAAAAAAATTTTAAAAATAAGATAGTCCTAGATAAAACATACATTTTCCATTAGTAAAGAACAAATAGACCACAACTACTTTCAAATATGATACAGTAATTACAGGATGATTCCACCTATGTAAGAACAAATTAGAGCTGGAGAGATGGCTCAGGAGTTAAGACTCTGCCTCCCAAGCAAAAGGTCCTAAGTTCAGATCTCAGGTCCCATGTAAAAATGCCAGGTAGAAAGGGTGGCGGCCTGAACTTCAGGCCCTTGTGAGTAGAAACTGGAGAATCTCAGAGGGAAGCAAAAAGGAGGTAGAAGCAAAAAGGATGATTCCCGAAATCACTCTTGGTTCTCCACAGGGACACATGTGCCTTCTGATACACACATACCCACACACACACACACAAATCAATGAATAAATAAAGTTTTAAAAGATTAGACTGCATATGTGTGATAAAATGCATATGACTTCATTAACTAAATGAGCATCTTACCAGTGGCTACTCAGAAAACACGATAGGATTGACTGAAGAAGCTAAAAGAAACACTTTTCCAATATAATTCAGGACTATTTGAATTATCTCCTGTTGCAGTTCGCCTGCATGGTTGCTGATAAATGACCATCAAACAGCTTAAGGGAACAAGGGGTTTACTTCCTTACAACAGTCCGGTTACACTTCTCAGTCCAGCTTGATGGGAGAGCACACACCAACACCAGGGCTGAGGGAACTGGCCACACCATCTCTACATAATGGCTGAGAGAGGGACGATGCTTACTTGCCAGACCAGCATGTTCTGGCCAAGTGTAGAGAAGGATGCCGACTTCCTCAGCAGGCTCTCAGTATTTTATTCATCTCTTCAGGGCCTAGTCCCACCATGGATGGGCCTTCCCCATCAGCTAGACAATCTCCTGCAGGTTTGCTCTGGGCCTGACTCAACCACTAATTCTCCACAAATGTGCCCAGAGCTCAAACCCTCAACAGTCAAGTTGACATCTGTGCCTAACTTTGACATCTCCATTTAGATATAATTTGATCGCTTCTCGGCCTTTTGGCTAAGATCAAGTGTAGTATAATTTGAATGACTAAATAAATAATAATTTTTAAAAATATTTTAAGTAATAATAAAATAGGGCTGGAGATGTGGTTCAGTCGGAGTGTTTGCCTAGCAATGGGCAGAGCCCCGAGTTCCATTCCCTGTGTGAACCAGGCTTGGCGGTGCACCCCTGAAGTTCCAGCATTTTCTAAGAAGTCTGTAAAAGGCCAGTCTGTAAAAGGCCAGCGCATCAGAAGTTCAAGATAACCCTCAGCTGCTTAAGGAGTTAAAGGCCAGTGTGGGATACATGAGACCCTGTTTTGTTTGTAGTTTTTTTTTTTTTTTTAAGGATTACTTACCAGCTCCTTTGCAAAATAATTGACAGAGGGTTTTGTTTTTATTTCTCGTGAAGAGTTTGTCTGGTGCTCTTGAAAAGCATTTGGCAAGCATGAATCTAAATTTTTGGAAGTTGCTCTGATCATTGAAAAACAATCAGTAGTGAAGATGAATTGTCTCTGGAAGTATGATCTGTCATTGAGCATATGTAATTGGATTTCCTGAGAAACTGATTCGCATTTGAATTTGGAGGTAATATGCGTAGCAAATGTAAGACGTGGCACATCTTACCAGATAACCTGAATAGATCCATTCTCACTTGGCTAGGATCCCCATAAATTACTGAGCCATGTTGCAGTGCTTATATCCTGTCTGTGTACTTTTAGGGGGCACTTCAGGATTTAAACAAACAGGTTTTGCTCCATGGGATGGAGCTCATTTGGCAGCGTAATCTCTTAGCATTCATGAAGCCTATGTTCCATCCCCAGGCCTTTTAACCCCAGGTGTATGGTATTGTTCACCTATAATTCCAGCATTTAAGACAGCAGCCTGCACCTCTGGCCCTGGTGGGTGGAACCTGGGAAATCGCAGAGAGAAGCAAGAAGGAGGTAGAAGTAATCAGGATGATTCCTGAAGTCACCATTGGTCCTCCATGGGGACACATGTGTCCTCTGATGCACACACACACACACACACAAAATATATATAGAGAGAGGCAGGAGCAGAAGTTCAAGGTCATCCTCAACCATATAGAAAATTGAAAGCCAGCCTGGGATGCTTGAGGTTCTGCCTCAAAAACAAGTAGACAAACAAACAAACAAAAATGCAGGACCTGGTGATCATCAAATAGCTCCTCAGCTAGACCTCATTCTTGTGTGTTCTATTTAGATGGAATTTTTCTGAAGTCTTCCTTTCCTCCTCCCTCTGCCCTCCCCTACCACTTTTTTTCAGGGGTGAGGAAGGGCACTGGAGAACAAATGCTGGTCTAGCACTTTCACTGAACTACATACTAGCTCTAAAATTGTTTCGTTTCTTTAAAATCTCCAGCAATGATAATTCTAGGGCAACCAGAAATTCTAGAAAAGAGGATTTCTTCTTATCAATTCCAAACTGGTGGTATTCATCTTCAGGGACCAAAAGAAAACATTTTTTAAAAATAATTTTTTCTTCCTTATACACGAAATATGTATTTGGTGTAGAAGACAGAAAGTACAAGACCTACATAAAACTAATCTGTAATTTCAACCTCTCAAAATAGTCACCCATGCGGCTCAGGATATAGCTCAGTTAAAAGCAGAGAGCTTCCCTAACATGCACAAGGTCCCCAGTTTGATCCCTTAACACTATATAAAATTGGGTGTGGTGATGTGCACCCCTAACCCCAGCACTCAGAAGGTAGTGGCAGGAGGATGGGAAGTTCAAGATCAGCCTGGACTACATGAGACCCTGGAAAGGGAGGAAAAGAAAGAAAGAGGGAGGGAGGGAGGGAGGGAGGAAGGAAGGAAAATTCTTTGTCCTACCCATGAAACTGGTACCTCATTGTAGCCCATAGTGGCACTGGTTCTTCACACTGAGCTAATTTAACATAAAGAATGATTTCTGTTGGGATTCAATAGAGCAAAAACCTAAAGCTCCTTTAGCCTTTGTTTTCCCAATTAAGTGTCTAATGATAGGTGTACAAAGAAACTTCTTTCCATTTTAAACTTTTCCGTTAAAGGTGACCTCTGAATAGTCTTCCTGGTGTGTTTGTGTTTAAGAAATGTTGACAATCAGTCATTGTAACTTAAGCAATTGTACTGCGCACTGTTATTATTAACGAAGACGCATCTGTTTCCTCAAGCCGCATTCCTTTGTTGCTTTTCCGTAACTTCTGTTTTCTAGAACAAAAGCCTGTTCTTTGCTTGGCCGGCCCCTCTGCTCCCCGTTCTTCATACTTACATTGCTTGTAGACAGCCTTTCGGAAGGATGGTTTTCAGGGTGGGAGAGGCTTAAATAAAATAACCTCAGGTCTGAATTTGGAGCCGTACCTAGGCTCGGGCCCCCAGATTACGTTGAATTCAATCATGAGCTCTGGCTGGCACGTCTGCCCTTTGGAAGCGAAGAGAATCTCACATGACACAGGGATTGATATAAAAAGATCTGGGGTCACGTGATCCAGCAAATACTTAAGGAAAAATTCCAACTGGGAATACACAGTGCAAATCCCTCACTAAGCCAATTAGTGATCTGGGGGCGGGAGGGGATGAAGCTGTTTATTCCACATACCTTGTTGGTGCAGAGGCACAAAGTGACACCCCAGCAAGACAGACATAGAGGGGGGCCCCACAGGGAACCACTCTTGATAAAATGCTGTCAAATAGCTGGGGTGAGGTGGACTGAGTGTTAATTAAATTGAGACTAGTGCACAATGTTAAACAGGTCACTGGTGGAAATGGACTGGACCCTTGTGTGATTTTCCTGTTTGTTTCTTTTGTTTGTGGGGGATGTTTTCTTTGTTTGTTTGTTTGTTTGTTTGTTTGTTTGTTTGTTTGTTTGTTTTTGCTTTTCAGCAACAGGGTCTTACTATGGAGCCCAGGGAGGCTTTCAACTCATAACCATCCTGCCTGGGCCTCTCAAGTATTAGTACTACAGGAGTGTTTGCCAGGCCTGACCACCTTAAGTTTTATTTGTTTGTTCGTTTGATCAGTTGGAATAAGACAACATTTCTCATTCTCTTGCTGGTATTTAGGACCAGGTCATTGTCTATTGGGCTAGGAGGCTCCTATGGAACATGGTCTAGATAGATTCTAGTCGAACCCCTTTTCCACAGTTCCAATAACCCAAACAAACAAATGACAAACAAGAGTCACAAAACCAGTTCTCCTGTGGGAAACTGGGACCAATTAGGTCGTTTTCCTGGAAATACTGAAAATTTGCAGACTTGGGTCAAAAATCATGTCACATTGCCACTTTATTTCTAGCCCAGTGTGGGTGGGTATAATGCTAGCGGTCTTCAAGCTTAGGCTAGACTGGAAGGTATGGCCTTCCTGACATGCAAGGAAACAGGTCTCGGTGTGACGGCCACGGCAGCTGGATCGTGGCCTCCCCCGTCACAGCAATGAAAGTGTCTTTTCTGTCCTCTAGCGCCCTAACTTTAAAATTGTTCTAAGTCTCTTTGAGAAGTCCTCCGAAGGTAAGTATAAAACCAAAAAGTCCCAACCCTTTGTTCCCAAGGGATCTTCTAACCAAGGATTAGGAGATCCCAGGCTATGCAACTGCCCACACGCAAATACTTTCTGCCCCCAAGCTCACTCTACAAAAATCACCTCTAAATAAATTCTGTTCTTCTCTGTTCTCAGTCTATTTTGACTTAGCCTCTTTGCCCGACTTCCTCTCTGGCTGGTTTAGCTAACTTTATGATCTCTCCCATAAAGTTAGTCGGTCCCCTGCTTCTTTAAAACAAACAAACAAACAAAAAAAGAAAACCCTCTTTGGCTACTGCTAAGCTGCTGTGTCTCCCTAAAGTCTTCCCCCATTGAAAATTTAATGCATTGAATAACGGAAGTTGCCAACGTCTTGACCTCTTTCAGATATGACAATGGATGATGTTCGGGAATACGAGACAAACATGCACGAGCAAACCAACATAAAAGTTCGCAATCAGCAATCCTCCCCTGTGGATGACATAGACAGCCATGCCCAAACAAGTGTATGTAGAATTTTTCAAACATGTTCCCCGCCTTGTATGAAGCAGACACGTGAAACTGATCTTTCAAGCTCCCTTCCCCCCCAATACTCCAATTCCAGCCTTCCCCGTAGATACATCACCACCCAGAGGCTATTGGTGAAAGCTCCCCACTGGGTCTTCTAGATGTTTCCATTCTTTAAAGCAGCTTGAACTTGGTGGTTATTTCTGTCCTAAAATAAATAAATAAATAAAATAAAGCAGATAACTGCGCTAGTAAAATGGCCTGCACAGACCACAAAAGAGCAAGTGGGTGATAATATATGTAAGCTAGAACAGCATGCCAGAGACTTTTCAAAACATATTTAATGCACGCGCGTTCAAAGAAGGACTGCAGGCTTATCATTTTCATTTTCCTTACATGTGGGTTGGAATGCTTTCCAGGGCTCTTTCTGGCTCTTTTACCCAATCACTTCCTTTTTATTTATTATCTCGAGACAGAGCTTCTTCAGTCTTTTCATCCATGCATCCTGATAGTGTAGGGGTGATGAACTGGGATTAGGGGTGCCAAGTAACGGATCTAGCCTGGGATTTAGCAAAAGGCTTGAGAGCTTGAAGAGTGATTGAGAACTGACCTGCATGGCCTATGCCAGAATTTAAATACAGTTATTTCTCAGTCATTCTTGCTAATGAAGAGATAATAGAGGTGGCAAAGGAAAACACAGTCACGGAATCATTCATCTGGGTCGTCAGCCAGAGCTGTGATCTCTGTAGGTTCTCCTATCTGCTAGGCCCTGGGAATGATATATACTAGATGTTGAAGAATCAAGAATGTAGTTGTAACATGGCTGGTACTTTATATGATTTTTTTAATGTGAATATAATTATAGAAATTTGCGAGGCAGCTGTTGTGATAAGTGAATGCTTTAGAATTGTGAATTCTGGGAACCCTTTGGAGATTTTCAATCACGTTCTTAGAACATGTCTTTAGAGTCCTCCCTGCCAGGCCTTCAGAAGCATGCGATGGCCTTTGAATCTGCAGGGGTTCCCAGCTCTGCCTTCCGCAGACCACAACCCTCCTTTCCCAGGGCCCCAACTCTGCTTTCCCCATGTTGCACGTACTGATTGGGTTTGTAGAAAAGCATGTGGTGGGGAGGGAACTCGCCTGCAGGGTTTGCTCTCTACATGCGAGCCCATTTTGTAAAGACAACCCCCTCCTCTTTTCCTGTTCTAAAGATAGAAATGTTCTTTGAGGAGACTGTTCGTGAATTTCCATCACTTTCAATTACCTTTTCTTTTAGGAATGTTGGATACGGTGCTCATCAGCTTCTTTGAAAGCTGCTCACTGTAAATCCAACCAGACAAAGGAAGCTGCAGAGAAGGAGGTCGTAGGGGGGTGGGTGGGGAGGTGGGCACAGGATATCTGAAAGGCTCTCAGCAGTTCTTTCCATAGTTTTAAATTCTTCACTTTGACAGTTTAGGTCAGTTTAGGTCAGGCATGATAACTAACATGCCAGTAATCCCAGTACTTGGGAGGCTGAGGCAGGAGGATTGCCTTGAGTATGAGGTTAGCTGGGTCTCCTAATTCTACGGCCTGGGCTATACTGTGAGACCCTCTCCCAAAGCTGGGGGGGGGATGCTTACACCCAGGCTCTTTGTGTGGTGCTCTGTTTTATTCTTGTTGTTGTTGTTGTTGTTGTTGTTGTTGTTTTTCTTTGTTAAGTCAGTTTGCTATGCAGGTTGATGAAAGGGATCATTAAATGATCTCCTGTCCTCCAGAAAGTCTAGTGCATTCTCTGCTGCACCCCTCCCCCCAAGTAAAGTTTCAGGGAGTGGTTTATTTTGAATTCTTGTGACATTTCTCACATTCTTTGGATTTCATGAAATTGGGGATCATTTATTTTTCCACAGTCTTTCTTCTCTACAGTTAAAGTCAAGAGCCTGTGTGCATCTCAAATAAAAATCTGTGGGAGCGGGGCTGCAAAGGAAGGCTGAGAATGTAGCTGAGTTGGTAGAGGGCTTGCCTAGCATGCCCAGAGCCCCAGAGCATCTCTAAACCAGGTGCCAGTCATCCCAGCTCTTGGGAAATGGAATTAGGAGGAACAGAAGGTCAAGGTCATCCTTGGCTACGTTGCAAGTTGGAAGTCAGCCCAGGCTCCATGACAGAGGGCCTTAAAATTTTTTTTTTCTTTAATGAAATCAAAACTTGCCTGGGTCCTAAAATGATGTTATCACTCTGAACATGGATAAATCAAATTGAACATATGCAAAACTGATATCTATGAACAGAGCAATAGGTAAAGGTAAATAACAGTCTCGTTTTCAATCAAGGGCTTTTAAAAGCCTTGCAGGAAGGGAACTTCTAAGATACTGTAGAACTGGAAAAATGAAAATCCTGTGCTCTGGGCGGTTGCTGCCCTCTGCTGGATTTAGAGTGTCAATTTTATTTTCAAGTAACTGCTGCTTTCAAAAACTCAATTTTTATTTCTTTAGTTTAATAGTCTTAATATTCTTATAAATGTGGTAAGTTTATGGGTACAATTTTTTCTTCCAATTAGTCTGAATTTTACAGTGTGTCAACACAATTGTAATTCCTTATCTCCCATTTTTTTCTTACAATTAGTCTGAATTTTACAGTATGTCAATATAATTGTAAGTCCTTATCTCCCTTGTAAAAGCTTTTTCCCTTTCAGGAGATTTTTATAATTTTTTCACATGAAAATTCTCATGGATTTTTCCATTTTATGTGTAATGCTTTTTGTTCATTTGTTCATATGAAACCTAATGGTGGACCTGGGATTGTGGCTCAGTGGCAGAACTCTCGCCTATCATGCTCAAGGTTCAATCCCCAGCGCACACGCACACATCAAAAGAACCAATAATTAATATTGTGCTATAAATATTCATTGCATGTTTAACATTTCTGAGGTGGCTGTGCTATTTAGTCACGTACTATCATTTAAGGGAATTTTAACTGCTAAGTACAAGGCAGACAAGAAAGACTGAAAAATGAGTCTTTGGGAAGTCAGAATACAAGAAATCCCTTGAATGGCTTCTAAGTCCTTGACCAAGTTTTTACTTAGGGTTTTAATATTCCCAGTTACCTGCTTTTATAAATAAAAAGGGCAAAGAATTCCAGGAACCATCAGCTTGTCAAGAGTTAATAATAACAATCTCGGTGCTGATACCATTCCTGAGACAAAAATAGTGAGTTACCAAGAGCGAATAAAACCCATCAGCACCATGTTGCACGGTGATACAGTCTATCTCCCACAGGTAATAAGCAACGCCAGATGACATCAGTCATGTTGGGGAAACACTTAGCTTTTAAAAATACTGCTGGTATCGTCCCATAACATTTTAAACCAGCCATATTCCAAAGTCCCAGCACTTGGAAAGTGGAGGCTGGAAGATTAGAAATTCAAAGTCATCCTCAGCTATATAATGAGTTCAAGATCAGTCTGGGTTGCATGTATCCTGGCTCCAAAAAAAAAAATAGATATTTGGAAAAATCTCTATCTTCTGACAATACCTGTTACACAAACCATGGCTGACATCTGAATTCCAAATAGTGTTCTTTTTTCCTCTTAAGTCCTCAGTTATTCACCGATTCTTTTTCCATTCTCTTTTATTCTTTTTCTTTCAGTTGCCTTGAGAAATTGTTTTATTTACTTGGGCTTGTGGTAGTCAGGGTCTTAAAACAAATTACAATGTAGTCTCTGGAGCTATGGGTGGCTATGCGGTCAGGAGCTAACAGTAGCATCCCGGGACCCTTCACAATGCAAAGGATACCTACATACACACACACACACACACACACACACACACACACACACACACACATACACATACGTACCCATGGGCTGGAGAGATGGCTCAGGGGTTAGACTTCTACTTTAAAAACAGAAGGACCTGAGTTCGAATCCCAGACCCCCACATAAAAATGCCAGGTGGAAAGGGTGGCAGTCTGCACTTCTGGCTTTGGAAGGCAAAGCCCGGAAAACACCAGGGCAAAGTCTAAAGGAGATAGAGAAGCCCAAACGATTCCCAAGTCACTCTTGAACTTCCACAGACACACACACACACACACACACACACACGCACACACACACACAATCACACACTCCCAGATCTAGTTCTAGGCTCACCCGTTCAGTCCTTGTACGGAATACTTAAAATATTAATTGACATGCTCTTGGGGAATCTGGGCGGATCCCAAAGAAGTAGTTTTCAGAGTGATGTCTCAGTAACAGTGGGAAAAACGCCAAGGATTTAGTGTCTCGGCCGATGTGAGTAGTGGGTCTCGGGGTCCTCTTTAAGGGATAGGGCGCCACGGTCCAGGAGCGTGGCAACTGGGTGGGCGCTTCTCATCCATCGGTAACCACTGGTCTCTCTCTGCCTTTCCTCTGAAGACATGACAATGCATGAAGTCCGAGAGTTCGAACGAGCCACTCAGGAAGCCACCAACAAGAAAATTGGCGTTTTCCCACCTGCGATTTCAATCTCGAGCATCGCCCTGCTGCCTTCGTCAGTGCGCAGCGCCCCGTCCAGCGCCCCATCTACCCCACTCTCCACCGACGCCCCAGAATTTCTGTCTATTCCCAAAGACCGACCCCGGAAAAAGTCTGCTCCAGAAACTCTCACGCTTCCGGACCCAGAGAAAAAAGCCACCCTGAATCTACCTGGCGTGCCCTCTTCAGAGAAGCCCAGTCGGCTCAAACCAGAGTAACTCCGCAGGAACGTCCTGTGGGGTTTTATATTTTCATCTGAGTCTTTTTTTTTTCTTTTTTTCTTTTTTTTTAAAAGAATCTTCTCATAATATAGGAAAAGACTGCCTGTCACACAAACATGTTCTTTGGTCTCTGAGTGTGCATGTGGTTAAGTCATTTCACAAATAATAAGAAGCCCTTAAGTGTACCACCCTAGTACTTGCAAGATATATGAGACTTGCAGAAACCAGGAGGAGGGCCTAGGATTAGGGCTCAGTTGGCAGAGGGCTTGCTTAGCATGCTCCAAGCCCTGGGTTCGATTCCCCCCGCACTGCATAAATGGAGTGTGGTGATGCTCACCTAGAAAGCCAGCACTCTGGAAGTGGGGGCAGGAGAATCACGGGTTCAAAGTTTGCCTCAGCTACATAGTGAGTTTGAGGTTGTCCAGGATTACATGAGAACCACCTCAAGCAGACAACTCAGGAGTCCTCTGTAGTGTTAGCTATGAGCCAGGGAACATTTGTTATTGGGCCCTCGACGAGGTTGGCTAGAACTTTTGGCTTGAACTTCAGGGTAAACGGATAGAAGCCCCACACTACTCTGTGGAAAGGTGTGGTAAAATAGCAAAGTCAATTTCCTCCCATCCAAGCTGAAATTCCAAACACTCTCTCAGGTGTCACATGCCTACCTAATTGTTCAAAGTTTGGACTGCTGGCCACCAATACTTGAATTCCAGTTGTTACCAAGATTCCTATTTTGATTAGAGTCTGACTCAGGATTTGGGGCCTAATTAACTATTTAAATTTTTGAAAAATTTTAATTGCCAACTTCTAGAGGCCCCAAGTGTAATTAACAGCAACTGATATTTCTACCTTTCACAGAATTTAATACAGATTCCACTTGTTTCCCTCTTTTAATACTACCCCGTGCCTCCTGGTGCACTTGGGGCCTGAGAAACTCTCAGAATTATGTGGATGACTCTGAGCATAGCTGGTAATCATGGGATGGATTTGTGTAGGAACCAAGAGGTCCGGGCGAGACAAACATCGTGCGTTTGCTACAGGTACCAATCTTGACTTGTCAGTTGCCGTCATCCATTAATGATTCTTAGCAGTTCAACTATCTGAACAGAGTTCATTGACGCTATGCCCATTTCAAGATGTTCGGGGTAGACTAAGCTAACTGGGCTTTATCACTGCCCAGGTGTCTGGCATAAGAGCCATGCAAAAGAAGAACCTCCCCTCTGGGTTTTACTCCTAGTGACACCCTAGCTTCCTTGGAATAGCCTGCCCATCAAAAGACCTTAGAAAAGACTGTTCTCCTTGTTTTGCCCTTGATATATGAATATCGGAGGCTGGGGCATAGCTTCGTGGGAGAACACTTGACTAGCATGTAGAGGCCAGGTCCAGTCAACAGGGCTTGAAAAGAAAACTCAAGCATCATAGGAGTGGGATAGACTGCCAAAGTGGGAGGGACTGATGAATGGGAGTGCTGGCTCCTGTTCATCAAAAAAGGGATCATATGCCCCCTGGGTCCTGCTTTCATTGCTACAAGGAGTGTGAATAGAAGATCCAGACTCAAGGTTGACCATACTGCCTGTCAGCACGGGAGGCAAGCAGGGTACCCATGTCCACATTTGCCCTTCCAAAGAGGAGAAGGGGAAGGTAAACTGGGCATCTCCCAGGCTCCAACAGTGCCCTTGTTAGCCCTCCTGACCTTACCCTCCAGCCCAGGAAAGGGACTGATTCCCAACAGATTCCAAAGGAAACAGTCACCCCTCCCCGAACACATCCTGGACAGTGGACCCTGCCTGCTTCCTCTAAACCTTCCCCCAAGGGGCAGGGGCAGGCTTAGAGTTGTCTACATCTTTTCCATATCTACAGATGGACATTTAGCTTAAAAGAAAAAGAAGAAAAAAAAAATAGGCCCAGTACTCAAGGGAAATCAGTTACCAGTCACTTAGATCCACGGTGCATCCATCCTCACTTAGGAATGATGGTGTTGTAGTCTGACACCCTTTTGCATGGTATGGAAGCATGAATTCTGCTCGTGGGAAAACTTAATCTTCTACGGAACCCTTTGGACTGCTCAATGGCTCTCTCTCCATGCAATAGTACTTACCGAGAATGTTTGGCTTTAGAAACTTTCAGATTATGTATATGCTTTTACCATTTGCAAGCTGAAATAGGGCTGGGGCGGCCAGTCTGTAGAACAAATTGATTTTGCTTGGGCCATTAACTCATCTTGCAACTCTTCTCCCCCACCCCCCATTTACCCATCCTAACGTCCTCCTGCGAGGAGCTTCAAGATTGACAATTCAAACGCTTTCAAAAACTCCTCTCGTTCATCTTTTGTGGTCAGTACAATCTCTAAGACGCCCACCGCAGCGCTCCGGATGAGGTTGATTCTTAACCAACACGTGTGTGCGTACGCCTAGAGTCTGCTGTCTTCTGCCTGTGGTGTGCGTGTGTTGCACAGGGGGGGTGCAGATATTGCTTCAGCCGCTTTGAATATTTAATCCAGCTGTTGTCACAAGACATGCGCGACTGCAATCGTTTCTACATCTTGGTGCCAAGTACCATTTCACTTCACCCATCCACGGACCCATCATTCACAGGATGTAAGCCTGTGATGAATGTGTACATAGAGCACGAGGGACGGAAATCCAACGGCTGTCTGAAGGAGATTCAGATGACAAGAATCAGAAACTTGACTCTGCTAAGCATGTTTGAGGGAAAATAGAATCTTTAACTCAGTGCCTCTGTCTGCCATATGGAAACTTACTTTGTTCACCAAAATTGTATTATACCTGTGTGTGTGTGTATATATACACACACACACATATATACATAATATAAACATAGTATAGGGACACACTGCCAACTTTAAATCTCTGGTAGCCAAATTGAAATAAGTAACCCCTAAAAGAGCAACCTGAGTTTCTCGCCTCCCTCCCCGCCATCCTGATGTCAGTGGACACTGTCCCAAAGGTCACACATTTTGTTACTTCTAGGGGCTTTCAGATAGGAACTGTTCCTGAGATCACTGGCCTAGCTTCTCACATCCTGTCTGTTTTCCTGGGCTACAGAGGTCTCTGTATTTTTATTGCATAAACCTTGTGAGGAATAGCATTTCACCTTGAGCTGAAGAACGATAATGCTGAGAAAAAGGAAAATCATGAAGGAAGTGGTGACATCACTACGATTGTACCGGAAACTATGCTGGTTCCCTGGTCAACATTAATTTTTTAAACTCTTTCCCCTCCACGCCGCTCCCCACCCCTAGGGTTGCATCTCCGCTCGTGAGGGGGAGGTGTTCTGATTTGCCTAGAGGTATACGTACCTATGTTCTGGAGTGTGGAAATAAGCGTGCTCAATCGTTGGTCGATGTAAATGAAAACATTAAAAATAATAGTAATATTCCCAGAAGGAATTATGTGGTTTTCTTTCAGAACCCTATAATAAGAGAAAGCTAATTGATCATCTTTCATTGAAGTTTCAAAGCTGATGGATTTACACATATTTTTACATTTCACTTTCTTCAATATCTCTTTGTGGCTCAGAGACAAGGTGATGGGCCGCCACTCAATGGAAATTTTATTTATGAGAAAGTCCTGAGTAAAATGGACTTTAAAATTCATCACCAGGGGCTGAAGAGATGGCTCTGGATTAAGACTCTGCCTCACAAGCAGAAGGTCCTGAGTTCAAATCCCAGATCCCATGCCAAACCAAAGCAAAAAGGAGATAAAAACAATCCAGGGTGATTCCCAAAGTTACCCTTGGTCCTCCATGGGGACCCACTGTGCCCTCTGATACACACACACACACAATAAAATTTTAAAAAATTCATTGCCAGATAACCATCCAGAGAAGAACTGTCCAAACAGTCTCTGTGGTTTTCTGGTCACCCCACTCATGATGTAGATGATAGACTGCCGACTGAGCCATGGTTTTGAACAGGAAAAAAAAAATGTGCTAAGCTGTGTTAAGGCCCTCGTTTCTGCTGGAAGGAATGTGTTATACACACATCGGCTGCTTCTGTGCTGTACGTTCCAAGCAATCTATTTGTTTGCAACCTAAGCATTCAAGGTTTGTAGGAATTTGTGCAATAAGAGAATGTGACTGCTGAAATGTCATTATTAACTATGAGGTGGTTGTGATATTAACAAATGCTTTTAGCGGAAGCCTCTCCATTCCCCCCCTCTTTTAAGTAGAATCCATGTCTGTTGAAATCTGGGTCTCCCTTCAATGTCTTCGTGTCACCAAGAAAAGAGGTCCTTTCCAGTCGATATTAATCCCTGGGTCACTGTGCGTATTGCTTCAAGTGTGAATTTGGTGTCTATATTTTGAGCTGGGTTCTTAATTGGTTAACTTAGTCAAAATACCACTGCCACAGCTGAAGGACCAAGTGTTTGGAATGCACATTATCAAAGCAACAGGAAGTTGATCTTCACCTAATGGCATCTCTCTGTATCCTTGTATGGCTGTGCCGCGTCACCGTCGTCCCCCCCCCAGTTATTTATTATTGTTAATAACTTACTTTTTCTTACATTCTGTTGTAAATAAAGTGCAAAGCAATCTTCTTTCCAAGTGCAGCTCTCTCTTTGTGTAGCTCTCTTTGTCTTTCTGGGGGGGGGATGCTGGGCGGGGCTGGAGGAAGCCAAAGATTGCTACATAGTCTCACTTGCAAGTCCTTGTGCACAGGGATCTGTCACCTCTTAAAGGGTTCCTGGTGCCCTTGGGCCAGGACCCTTAGGTAGAAAAGGTGGGGGCACGAGATGGGGGGAGGCGGACAGGAGGATCCTAGTTCTGCTGTCCAAAAATAGTCACTGTGACTTTATAACCCCAAAGGACTCATGCATAGTCAAGAATCCATCTAGCAAGTCCTTGGAATTCAAGATCATATGCCTCATGGGAATCCATGGGACTATCACCATGGGGAAACACTAGATCAATTTCTTTTTTTAATGGCAAGACTAGAACCCAAGACCCTTGAGCTTTAGCCCCAGCTGGGCATTTTCCTGAGACATGGTCTCATGTAGCTCCAGCTAGTCATGAACTTGCTAAATTGCCAAGGATGCTCCTGAACTTCCAATCCTCCTGCCTCCATCTCCCCGGTACTGAGATTATAGGTATGCACTACCATACCTGTTTCACACGGTGCTGGGAACTGAACCCAGGACTTCATGCATGCTAGGCAAGCTCTCTATCCATTGAACTGCATCTTCAAACCCCATCCATGTAGTTTCTCCATCTCTGGTAGCTTCTGTTGTTTACAAAAGGGTCCTCTGTGAATGGAGAACAAGAACAGAAATGCTTTCTCACCCCTGCCTTCCACCAAAAAAATGTCAAGTGGGTGTGGAGGCCCATCTCTATGTCTAGCTCTGGAAGATAGAGTCTGGCAATCCCCCAGAGCAATCTAGCCTAGCCAGATTACCTTTAATGGGATGTTCTGGGTTTAGTTAGAGATTCCGGCTCACAGCAATAGGGTGGAAAAATGATCAAGGATGATTCCCAGTGCATGCACACTCATAAAAAACACACTCCACACACATAGATGAATGGAGTGGCATAATCACAGCATTTGGGGTAGAGTGAAGAAGATCAGAAGTTGAAGGTCTGGCTGGAGAAATGGCTCAGTATTAAAATGCTTGCTGTGCAAGCGAAAGGATGTGAGTTCAGGTCCCCAGATCCCACATTAAGTGAAGGATGGGTGTCGAAGCCCATCTGTAATCCCAGTTTAGGAATCTCCAGAGAAAGCTGGCTAGCCAGTCCTGCCCTGTTAGAGCTCTGGGTTTGATTAGAGACCCTGTCTCAAAAAAATAAAGTAGAAAGGTGGGAAAGCAATTGCAGATGAATCCTGATAACAATCTTGGACCTTCATGCATACATGTGTGTGCACTTACACAGGTAAACATACAACACACACCACAAACACACATGAAAAATGGGAGAAAAAAAAAAAAGGTTCAAGATTGTCCTTGGCTACATTCTAGGCCAGTTTGGGTTATGCTAGATCTTGTCTCAAGCAAAACAAAAACAAGTATGTGTGTCTGTGTGTCTGTGTGTCTGTGTGTCTGTTCCTTTAATATATCACTTACTGTGTCCCTCTGATGCATCAATAAATATCACCAACTGCCAACCTTTGATGAAGAATCCCTAATGGGCAGCATCTTTTCATCTAAAAACAGGCAAGCATCACTTCACACCCATTTTATAATTAACAAGCTTATTGCATACTTGTTACCTGGTTTTATTCTACAAGTTGAATGTGAGAGGCAAGAGCTTTCCACGGCCTTCACTGTTAGGCAGTCAACTGCATCAAGATGCCTCCGAGGAGCAGATCCTAGCTGTCTCAGAAGACTGTCGCTCACCAGACAGGCCCTGCTTTTGGTCATTGATTTTAGCGGATACAGACTGGATGCAGAACACAGTGATCCACCCCTTGCGTTAGACACCCTTATTGCATGGGCTGATCCTTTCAGAAAAGATGGCGACTCCTTTAATAGGTGGGCCAGTCCATCTCTGTGATGAGTCGCAATACGGGATATATTGCATCGCCCACTGACAAAGGTTCTACAGAATTCAAAGACAAATCTTTGGTCACTTTGAAGGCCAAATGTCCTGCTAGCCATCTAGGAATTGACTCTAATTCTTCCCCAAGGGCCACGAGTTTCCCATTTTCCCAGCATTGTAATATTGTCTCACTAAGGAATCTACATTTGGGAGCTGTACAGATGTTTAAACTGAGAAATTTTGTAACACCTGCAAGAAACATTTCTGTACTAATTGTCTATTTAGTTTCTCCCTAAGAATACACACACACCTTTTTTTTTAAACATAATTGATTGAATTGCCCAAGTTTATGTTAGAAACGCCTCTCTTCCAGAAGAGAGCTGAGCCAAAATTGTCCCAGGAACCTTCAATTTCTTTTTGTGACAGCATCTTTCAATAGCCCAGGCCATGCCCAACTCATTCATATATATATATATATATATAAACTCATATATATACATATATGAATACATATATTTAAACTCAAACTAATATGAAAATCCTGAGGGCTGGAAGAGACTTCCCCACAAAATGTGCAATGAACTAAAGCAGACAGCGGAACCTTGGAGATTTTCACGTCCTCAGGGACTAAGCATCTCTAGAGACTTCTGAGCAGCAGGACCATTAGCCACTGAGAACTCATCTACAGCGACAAATCCTTTTTTCCTTGGTCTACTGGAGTAGGAATTCCTGGAGCTCACTAAGAATATTTCTTCAATGTAGTTTACTTACAGTAGGCCACTTTTCTAAACTCCCTCATCTCTCTCCATCAGTCGACTGACATACCACTTAAGTGGGTAAGAGGACAAGGAAGCTTTCTGAACTGCCTGGAGTACATCCGGGACTCTGGAGGGGAGGAGCCTAAGCCAGAGGCTCAGGCTCCGCCCCGCGCATTTTTGAGGTCCGCCAGGGGTCGCGAGAGCCGACTCTGCCTTCCGTGAGGCCCCGCCCCTCTTTTCCCGTCTTCGGATCTCGCGAGAGGACGCGCGAGGCCCGCCGGGAGGAATACACGGCCGTCTGTACGCCGGCCCAAGATGGCAGCGCTGGAGGAGGAATTCACGTTGTCCACTGGAGTCCTGGGCACCGGGCCCGGCGGACTCTTGGGCGTGGAGCAGAGCGACAAAGCGGACCAGTTCCTGGTGACCGACAGCGGCCGGACCGTGGTCCTCTACAAGGTGAGGCCGATAGGCGCGCGCCCGGCTTGCCGGCTCGCTCCGGCCGCAGCGCGCGGCGGAGGCTCGGGTTAAGAACTCGCGGAGCGGGCGGGAGCCGGGCCAGCCTTCGCCCGCGCGGGAGCCCGGACCAGGTCTGGAGCCTGCAGGCACGCGCTTGTTTCCGAGTTGTGACGTAGCGCGTCTGCAGACACGTGGGACAGACAGGGCCGGTGATGCCCCTCGAATCTCCGGAGAGCCTCGCTGAGACGTCTCTGTCTCCCTGCGGCTTGTCTGCAGAAGGGTCGGCGGAGGTGGGTGGGCCCACGAAGGATGACATTGACAGGTTGAAAATATGGGTCCTGCACTGCATTCCCCAATCCTTGGGGAGGCATCTTTTTGCAGGGGAAGCAAAGACGTCATGGTAGTCTGGAAAAAAGAATTCCCGATTGCAAATGATTTGAATATGGGCAACTTGCACATCGTGCGTGGTTTTCTACTTTAACCCTGTTTTTGTGCAAAAAGCAATTCTTTTTATCTGGGATGCTAAACAGGTGACATGTGTCATGATGCTTACCCATCTGCTTTGAAGTTTGGGGAAGAGCTTGCCAACTGTTTCTTGTGGTTTTTTTGTTTTTTTTTTCAGAACCCTCAGCGGATTTACTGTACATATAGAAATACAGTGGCTAATGGAAACCTAGTGGGTGGGGGGTCCCAGTTATTCCTATTTAATTTTCCAGACTTGTTAATGAAGCCCATTTTAAAATGCTCCATTGTTTATTAAGAGTGTTTTTGATCGTTTTATTAAAGAACTTAGTTATGTTTACATTTAAATTTAATTATTAAAACTTTTAAAAAATAGCCTGGCTATATAGCTATACCTGATTTTATGGTTCCATTATTGTGTATTCATCAACTCACAAAGTTAAATTCTCTACCCATTAAATAACTGCTCACGAGAGGCTGAGGCAGGAATAGAATTAGTGTGAGGCTAACTTGGCTGCATAGTAAGACCATTTCTCTAAAAAGTAAATAGCTGTTGTGGGGCTTGGGATGTAGTTCAGTTGGTAGAGTTCTTCCTTAGCAAGCATGAAGCCCTGGGTTCGAGCCCCAGCACTACATAAATAAGCATGGGGGCACACACCTGTATTCCAGCATTTGGAAGGTAGACAGTAGGATCAAGAGTTCAAGACCAGCCTGGACTACATAACTAGTTAAAGGCCAGTCAGTGCTATATGGGCTCCTGTCTCAAAAAAAAAAGAAATTCTCTCTTCCTCCCAGCCACTGGTCACCACCATTCTATATCATTCTACTACTGTCATTTCAATGGTTTCTTTTATTGTAAATCTGGTTATTTTAATGTCTGAAACTGACTTGAATAATGTGTTCATCTTTCATTAGGTTTCTGATCAGAAACCATTGGGGAGCTGGTCGGTGAAACAAGGTCAAATTATAACATGCCCAGCTGTGTGCAACTTTAATACAGGAGAGTATATTGTTGTACATGATAAAAAGGTAGGTTTGAAAGCCTTTAGATAGTAATGTATACATGATACAAATGTTGATGTATTAAGTATATATGTATATATGTTTATTACATATGCAAATAGAGAAAAGAACACTTTTTGACTGTTGTGCTTTGATTTAAGGTTTTAAGACTGTGGAATAATGAAGATATAAACCTGGATAAAGCATTTAAAGCTACCGTAAGTCTGACTTTTCCAACATGCTTATTATCGGTAGATGGAATCATTCATAGAGTTTCATGTTTTTCACCTTACCCATGTGCGCCTTTGGTTACCGACAGTTTTTCCTTCTGCTTATGTCCTAACAGATCTTGATAATGTAATTCATGTGTTAATAGGCTAGAAAATACAGACTTCATTATCCCATAAGATTGGTTTAAATAATCCATAACAATCAATTTGTTTATGTGTTTGTGAAAACAAGTAAACTTTCTGTGCCCCGACTGGCCTCAGATTTGCTGTATAGCCAAGGATGACCTTGACTTGAACTTCTGATCCTCCTGCCCCTATGTCCTAACTGCTGGAACTGCAGGTGTGCGCCAGCAGAACTGATCTATGTAGTGCTGGGGATCAAATCCAAGGTTTCATACATGCTAAGCAAGCACTCTACATCCCTAGCTCTCAAAGGTATTTTTTTCTTTTTTTTTTTAATTTTTATCATTATTATTTATTCAACTGTGCGCATGTGCATGTGTATGTGCGCACGCGTGTGTGTGTCTGTGTGTGTGTAGAACCACTGACGAATTCACAAACCACCATGGACGCCTCCACCTCCTTCTGCCCCGGGATTCACAGGCTCCGCCCTACCAGGACCAGAAGCGCAGGCCGCCCCCGCTTCCGCCTGGCGTCTATACGTGGGATCTGGGATCCGAACTCAGGATCTTCCGCCGCGGAGGCTGAACCCCTGAGCCACCTCTCCAGCCCCCTCAAAGATATTTTTTAATCCACATACAGGGACTAGAGATGCAGCTCAGTGTAGCTTACCTGAGATGTGGAAAGCCCCAGATTCCATCTCAGCACTGCTTTAAAAAAAAAAGTCTAACTCCATACAAGGTGTTTTCTTCTTGATCTAGCAGGCCGTAGTTAAAATTATGGTATCTGGAGGCTGGAGAGGTGGCTCAAGGGTTAAGCCTCCGCCTTGCAGGCGGAAGGTCTTGAGTTCGGATCCTAGACCCCACGTATAGACGCCAGGCAGAAGCAGGGGTGGCCTGCATTTCTGGTCCTGGTAGGGCGGAGCCTGTGAATCCTAAGGCAGAGTAAGCAAGGAGGTGGAGGCGTCCATGGTGGTTCCCGAATTCGCCCGTGGTTCTATACACACACACATACACACACACGCACGCGCACACACATACACGCACAACTGAATAAAATTAAAAAAAAAATTATGGTATCTGTTCTTAGCATCGAACTGTCTAGCGACTTTATTTATTCATTTTTCCACCCGTAGTTTTAAGATACTGGGGTCTAACCTAACCTCCCATATTCATAGTATGTAAAACAAAAATGGTTAGCAATAGAGGAAAGAAGTAGCCAACTACGGGGGACACTAACAGAGGTTGGACCCGAACGTTATGTTGTATACATTTAACTAAACACGGTTATAAAAATGAAATTTGATCACAATAAATATAGAGCTAGGGTATAGTGGTAGAATACTTGCCTGTCATGTGCAGAGCCTTAAGTTCAGTCACCGTACTGTAAGAGAAACCTCGTGACTAAGTCTGTCTCTGGAAATAAGCCTCTGAGCCAGGTCTAGTGGCCTGTGCTAATAATCTCAACCTCTCGGGGGCTGAGACAGGAGGACTATGAGTCCAAGAACAGTCTTTACAACCTAGCAAGGCTACTATCTCAAGAACAGAATATATCGTATTATATGTAATTTTTTTTTAATTTAAAATGTCCAACATTTTCCAGTTGTCAGCTGAAGTACACAGGATCCATTCCATACAAGGAACAGAACCGGTGGTGCTGTTCAGTGGCGGAGCTGTGCGAGGCCTAGAGGCCTTGCTCACAGAGCCTCAACAGAAAATTGAAACTGTTACAGCGGATGAGGAGGTGATAAGGTAAGTTCAGTACTTTATGCAGAGTCTTCGCAGAAAGAAAATGCAGGTAAACTGCGTCACTGCGTTTTTTACTATGTTTAAAAGTACCTTGTAAACACTACACTGTCAAAGTAACCTGGGGCTGGGGTGTCATTCAGTAGCAGAACGCCTACCTGATATGTACAAAACTCAAGAGCTCAGTTAAAAAGTTAATTTTTATTTAAAACCTTTAATTTGACCAGCCCAAATCCCCGAGAGCATGTGGGATGGTTGGCGTCTACACCTGTGCAGTGACGGGGCAACACAGTCAGCCCACGGACATGAACCGCACAGGCCCTGATCTTTTCAGTTCCATCGTATTGCCCTGACTGCCAGGTCAGCTTTTCCCCTGGAGAAAAGCCCACCTTGCTATTAGTGAAACCGGATGGTGCTTTAAGACCTCCGCTTCCCCGGATGCTAGAAGAGTGCTGGAAATGCACACCTGAAGGAAGGCTGCATGCTGATCCCACCTCAACATCCTCAGGAACCCACCATGCTTCTTAGCCACTTCCTGCCCTCCCAGGTCCACCTCATGGAAACTTGTGTTCTTTTTGAGGCAGGTCTCACTTTGTAGTTCAGGCTGTTCTTGGGGTCACTGTGTCACCGAGGCTGGAGATGAATCCTAGGTGATTCTGCTAGCTCAGCCTCTCAAGTACTGGGATCACAGGCATGAGCCACCACACTCGTCTTTGGAAATTAAATTGCTGAAAGCCAAAGCGAAGACTTGAACTTAGTGATAGAGACAGTGAGGAGCTTGCTCTAGGGCTGACCTGACGTGTGAGCAGCCAGTGGGGACCCTTTGGGTTCCGATCGCTTGTGCTTCCTCCTCTGTTGCTTCAAGAAGGTGGTAAGTATGAAAAGTACTTCTGAAGGCAAGGAAGTCAGCTGTGAGCACACTGCACACTGCCTGCCACCTGCTCCCGGAAGGCGCAGTTCATTGTTGCCTGGGAAGATCAGTGACCTGAGAGCATCTCCGTACTCTAGTGCACATTTAAACTACAGAATTAGATGTTCTATGTCTTTCTGGCTATAAAAAGTAATATTAGGTACAATATATTTTTCAACTGACTTCGCTACATTTTATGATTTTTATTTCCTTTTTTTAAAGGTGGTCAAGGTTTTTCATGGTGTTTAGGCATCCCGTTTTAGTCTTTATTACTGAAAAAGTAAGTGGCATCTTTAGTTCTTTTTTAAAATATTATTTGTTTGTGTGTGTGTACGTGTATCAGAGGGCATCATATGTCCCTGTGGAGGACCAAGGGTAATTTCAGGAATCATCCTGGATTGCTTCTACCTCCTCCTTGCTTCGCCCTGGGATTTCCCGGGCTCCGTCCACCAGGGCCAGGAGTGCAAGCCAGCACCATTTCTGCCTGGTGTTTTTACATGTAACCTAGGATCTGAATCCCTGAGCCATCTCTCCAGCCTGTTTGTTTGTTTGTTTGTTTGTTTGTTTGTTTGTTTGTTTGTTTGTTTGTTTGTTAAATAACATTTTAAGCCAGAATTGGTGACCAGCAGTACCAGCACTTGGGAGACCGAGGCATGTGGATCAAGAGTTTGCCATCAGCCTGAGCTGTATAGACACCAAGAAGGGCTGGGATGTAGGTCAGTGGTAGAGCTCGTGTTTAGTATTCATAAAGCCTTGGGTTCCATCCGCAGAATGGGAAAAACAAATTTTTTGAATTGGGCATGATTTTTTTATTCTATCCTGTCTGTCTGAAGTATAACATCTCTCTGCAGGTCTGCTTAGCCTGTAACCTACTGTCTATAGACAGACTGATCTCCGACTTGCAGTAGTCCTCTTGCCTCTGTCTCCTTAGTCCTGGGATTAGACGCCTGTGTTACTACACCCAACCTGGACAAGAGGTTTCTTAGGTGTTCACTGAAGTGATTAGATTTGAACAATTTCTGATTTTAACATTTAAATATAGTTAGTTAAAATGGGAATATTTATAAAGTCCTTTTCTTACAGCATGGAAATTATTTTGCATACATATATATGTGTAAGTCACATAGTCTAAGCAAATACACACTGTTACTTGGCCAAGAAGAAAAATCTGTTGCACTGAATTTCACCACATGTTCAGATCGGAAATTCATCTCTTTGATGTCATTAAGTAAGTTTTCTTTTCTCTTATTTTTCCAAGCGTGTGAGTGTGTTGTATGCACTCAGGGGCACTGGAGTGTGTGTGCCTGCGGAGGCCCAAGGACGCCATGTCAATCACATTGGATTACTCTACTTCTTTATTTGCTTTACTCTGGAGTTTCTCAGGCTCCACCTGCATTTTTATGTGATGTCTGCAGTTCCGAACTCAGATTCTTTTATTTTCACGGCAAAGTTTCTAACTCCCGAGCCACCTTCTAGGGTACAACTTGTCATCATCATCCAGAGATGGTAACAGATGCTGCAGGATCCTGCCTGGTTCTGAAACTTTGGGCAGTTCTCTTCATAGCCTTTCCTTTGCTGTGCTTCCTTAAAAGCATTCATGCTTTTATTTGATTCCACTTGGCCATGGCTGCTGACGTGTCTGATGAGTGATACTGTGTTCTAATGCAGCATTGGAATACTGCAGTAGGACAGTTTCTAAATTACTTCTATAACTTATGTCTTAGATTTACTATAAGCAACAAATAATACCATGATACCTATGAAATTAAGTCACCTTTCTTACAAGAAGGTCCAAGCTTTCTGCTAGTATAATGAACTAAAATATCTGCCTGAGATAAGTAGAGTGGTATATATCTGAAATTCTAGCACTCAGAAAGTCAAGGGGACCAGTCTTGGCAATCCTATCTCAGAAAACAAGGCCTGGGGTGTAACTAAGTGTAAAAGTGCTTGCCTAGCATGTACAAGGCAGAATGGGGAGGGGGAATCTGCATCTGTCTGGTTTTGGCTTGGTTTTATTGTTTTGTTTGAACAATACCAAGCTATATCTTCAGTTCAGGTGTTCATGGAGTTTTGATTTCTTGGCTCTTACATTTTTTGCTGTTTTATTTTGAGAGAAGGTCTCCCTGTGTAACCCAGACTAGCCTCAAACTAGAGATTCCTTCATTTCCTGAGCAGTGGGATTGAGATTTGTGACCCTATGCCCAGCTGATTTCCACATTTCTTACTTGATTTTATCACTCATGCTCCCTCCCTCATGTTAAGTTTGTAGTATTGGACAAGAGCATAGCGATTGCTGGATGTTCCGATTGGATTATTTGCAGGGTTGATGATGCTTTATGAACAACCTAAACGTTTCTTGAGGGAGTAAGAGGACGGTGTGAACCTGCTCATGAGTGTGTGGCTGTGAGTGGCTGTGTGCACAGATACAGAGACCTAGAGCAAGAAATCTGGTGTCTTTTTTATTGCTTTGAGACGGGGTTTGCCTGTTACTAAACAACTAACTCTTGTTCCAAACAGGCTCTGATGGGTGTATATATGAAACCTTGATACCGATATATTCAAGTGACACAGAGAAAAATCAGAGGTTAGTTAGATCTCTGTTGCTCAAGGCTGTTGTGTGTGGCAGTGCTCGGAATGGTACTGCACTCGCCGTCCTGGATCAGGATCACATAGCCATCTTGGGACCTCTGCTGCCAACTTCCAAAGGTACAGACGTCACTTAACAAGTCTCTGCGTTTTTCCTTCAAATTTAGTTTGTAGTCTTTAGTTTCTTTTCCTCGTGACTGTGTGTGTGTGTGTGTGTGTGTGTGTGTATGTGTGTGTGTGTGTGTCCCTGGCCCCCCAGTTTGACCTCAAACTCAAGATTCTCCTGCCTCAGAGCCATGGGCTGGGATTCCAGTGTGTATAACTCGTTGGTGCCGCTACTCCTGGGATTCATCAACTCAAGAATTCTCTTCGTCTATTTATTCTTCCTGACTGGTCTTACGGGGTTGAACCACCCTTCATCCCTGGAGCACATCCCACGTGCACATGGACTTAATATACTGTTTGGGTCAGCTTATCAATGTTTGTTGAAATTTTTCTGTATCTGTACTTATAAGGGATACTGGTCTGTAGTTTTGTAGATTGTTTTCATATTGTGATGAAATTTATTTTTTATTATTTTTTTCTTTCATATAAGTGTGTATGGTGTGTGTGTATGTTTGGTGTGTATGTGTTTGTTTGCTTGTGGGTGGGTGCATATGGGTGAGTGTATGTACACAAGTGTGCTTTAGTGTGTGTACCTGTGAAGCCCCAAGAGTGATATTGGGAATCATCCTCCATTGCTCTTCTACCTTATTGTTGTGAGTCAGGCAATTTTCAGACTCCACTTTCCAATGCTAAAATTGCAGGTAGGCCACTATACCTACCAGCTTTGTGGGGGAGGGATGTGGGGATCCAAACACTTTTGCTTTTGAAGCAAGAGTTTTCACTACTGAGTTATCTCACTAGCCCCCATTCTTATTATTACTATTGTTGTTTATTATTAGTGTGGCTGTGGGTAATACAGCAGCAGCACCAGTATGGAGGTCAAAGGACAACTTTGTGGAGTTGGTTCTCTTCTTTCTCCTTTATTTGAGTTCCAGGGCTGAAAGTGCAGCCCACTGCCATTTCCACCTGCCGTTTTTATTCAGGATCTAGGATCCAAACTCAAGTCCTTCTGTTTGTAAGACAAAGGCTAATCCCTGAGCCATCTCTCCAGTCCCAATGAGTCTTGTTTTTAATTATAAATTCGCATCCAACTGTCTGACCTTCCCTCAGAGCTCAGCCAGCCATTCATACTTGCCATGTGTTCTCATTTGATTATTTGAGTCCTTCAGCAGTCTGTTTCTTACTCACTTTTACACCACATTTAAAGCAAACCTTTGTGCTTGCCTCCGACTCCTTGTCCTGCTCCATGATGCCATGCATTTATTTTAGGTCTGCTTCTGAGTTTGTGTCTTATTTCATAGAGTGCCTCTCCATATGGAACATAAAGTTTCAAACATTGCAAACTTCCAAAGAGTTACCGCAAGGAACCAGTGGTCAAGTAAGTTTTTTTCTCTTGAGAACATGTAATTTAGTCCTGCTTTGTGTTTTGATGTGTTTTCTTGTTTAAGAGAGGCGTCACCATGTAACATAGTGTGGCCTTAAACTTGCAGCCTTCTGCATTGGCCTCCAAGTACTGGGATTGCAGGGGATTTTATTTTGGATCCTGGTAAGTTCTGTGAGGGAAGAAATCCCTCACATCAGATATGATTAGAATTATTTTTTACCTGAAAGATTAATTTTTTTATTTTAAATAAGCTTAATTTGTTTTGTAAAACAGTTTCCTAATAGTCTTTTAGGCTAGATAATAAATGTTACTATGGAATTAATTAAAGAATAAAAATTTCGGGGCTGGAGAGGTGGCTCAAGGGTTAAGCCTCTGCCTTGCAGGTGGAAGGTCCTGAGTTCGGATCCTAGACCCCACGTATAGACGCCGGGCAGAAGCAGGGGCGGGCTTCGTTTCTGGTCCTGGTAGGGCAGAGCCTGTGAATCTCTGGG
Organism: Typhlomys cinereus; assembly: GCA_023101885.1. Lineage (NCBI taxonomy): Eukaryota > Metazoa > Chordata > Mammalia > Rodentia > Platacanthomyidae > Typhlomys > Typhlomys cinereus. Next base: position 3,231,829 of record JALPQD010000229.1, on the reverse strand, counting down.
CAGAGTAACCGAAGAGGAGGTGGAGGCAGTCCATGGTGGTTCCTGAATTCGTCCGTGGTTCTACACACACACACACACACACATACATGCACACACGCATACACGCATACATGCACAATTGAATAAATAACAATAATAAAAAATTTTTTTAAAAAGAATAAAAATTTAAGACAACTATTGAACATTCTGCATCTAGCAAAAGTGCTGAGTAAATATATATTTGGTAATTAAATATCTATAGGCAAATAGAGTCAATTAGGGCAGTAGAATGTTGTTGATTTAATTAGAGGCTAGAGACCAGGTTTGTCAGTTTACAACTTAATTGGAATTATATTGGAACAAATGGTAATAACAAAATCAACCAGTCACTGCGGTGTCCACTTCACCCTCCGCGTGGCGTGTTTCAGCCCACTCACACACTCATTCACACTATTGCGCAGCCTGCTGGCTGCGAGGACGAAGAAAGGCGAAGTCCCGCTGTCCCCACCTCTGCCTCCATTCCCCAGAGACTTGGCACGGGACGGAAGTCTGTCAGGGCAGAACTCGAATTTATTGGGGGAAACAAAAGAGCTTATATAGACAAAAAACGAAAGGCCGCCAAACGGGCAGCCAATTGTGTCAAAGGTCAAAACAACCTACAGGTACCACAGGTGAAGTCCAATGTCAATCAGCACAGGAGGCAAGTCAATACCTGAAATCCAATTAGGGATCCCTGTAATGTGATCAGGGTAACGCCCAAGACACTAGCCCTCAGCACCATCTTTAGTCCCATGTGCTCGGCCATGCCCTGGGGCAAATCCTAGGCAGGCCCAACAAGTCACCATTTTACTACTTTGGCAAACTTATTTTCTTTTTCTTTTTAATTATTTTATTTATCGCATGTGTATATCAGAGAGCACTGTGTGTATCTGTGGAGGTCCAAAGGTGACTTCGGGAATCATCTTAAATTGCTTCTACCTCTTTTTTCTTTGCTCTGGGATTTCCCAGGCTTCACCCACCAGGGCTCAAAGTACAGGCCACCACCATTTCCACCTGGTGTTTTTAGGTAGGACTGGGAATCAAAACTCAGGACCTTCTGCTTGTGATGCAAAGGCAGACTTAATCCCTGAGCCATCTTTCCAGCCCTTCTACAATCTTATAATTAGAGTCATAGTATATAGGTATTGGCAGGCATGATAGAATGCTCTTGTGATCATTTAGAAGGCTGAAACAGGAGGATTCAGAATTTGTGGCTGGCCTGGGCTGTATTAGACCCTTATTTCAAAAAAAAAACAAATAAAAAAAATGTACTTTAACTTATGCTTCATTTAGATTTGATCCTATTAATAAGCTGTGTATATGATATTTCTAGTTGTGCTGGGAATATAACCCAGTTAACAGACTTCTTGCCTAGCATGCACAAGGCCCTGGGTTCAATTCCCTATGCCACATAAACCATGTGTGGTTACACATACCTCTGATCCAGCACTTGGAAGGTGGAAACAGCAGGATCAGAAATTCAGGGTCGTCCTCAGCTACAAAGGAAGTTCAAGGCCAGCCTGGGTACATGATCTTTGCTCAATAAAGAAGTAAATAAGGGGCTGAAGAGGTGGCTCAGGGGTTAAGCCTGTGCCTCACAGGCGGAAGGTCCTGAGTTCGGATCCTAGACCCCACATATAGACAGGGCGGGGGCAGCCTGCATTTCTGGTCCTGGTAGGGCGGAGCCTGTGAATTCTAGGGCAGAATAAACAAGGAGGTGGAGGCGGTCCATGGTGGTTCCCGAATTCGCCTGTGGTTCTACACACACGCGTGCGCACACACGCACACATGCATAATTGAATAAATAAAGAAAAAAATTTTAAAAAAGAAGTAAATAAATATAAATGAGTTGTGAGTTTAAATTGTGAATCATCCTAGTTGTCCAGCAGCAGATGAATAGATGAAGAAAATGTATTGTGTTATACAATGGCATTTTAGCTATGAAGAATTACAGCTAAAGAATAAAAGTACATCATTTGTATGAAAATGGATGTAACTGAAATCATGCTGTTAAGCAAAATAAGTCAGATTTTAATCTAGACTTCAGTGAACTTAAAACACGAAAGCAGAACAGGGCTGTTGGGAATAGGAAGGCGCCCTCAGGAGAGGAGAGAGGAGGGATAAGGCCTGACAAGGCACGCGTGAGCAAATACATGACGTGTGCATGAAGTCCTTCATCTTGTCAATAGGATATGCTATTAAAATAAGTTATGGGCTCTCGGGTCAGATTTCAGAAATGCTTACCTTTTTTCCAGCTCTGGTATCATGGGGAAATCTTATTTATGCTACATGGAAAGTTTCTGACTGTGATCCCGTACAAGTGCGAAGTGTCATCATTAGCAGGCGCCCTTGGAAAACTCAAACATACTCAAGATCCAGGTGAAAAACCACTTAAAAGACTTGTTTTATTAATACCAACCCATCATGTTAGCTCTGGTTTCCTGTGTGAATTCACACAGTCCTTTATTTATAGAGCCTAGGCTTAATTTTTAAATCTCAGTTGTTCATCGACATTTCTCTGACCTACGTAGCTACTTTGGTACTGACCTTCATCACAGGTGCTGTCACATCTACAGAAGCAGTAATGCCCCAACTTTTTTGCCCCCAACCTGAGCTGCTTGTGTAGTGTTGGTGGACTAGGTATATGGTCCTTGACTACATTATAATTTACCAATTTGAGGTTATTAATGGAATTAAACTTGGAAGTTTCTTTTGAATTGTTTGTTCATGGTTATTTTTGTTGTTGGTTGATTATTTTATTTATTATTTTGATTGGGGGTGTCAAATAACAACTTTTGGGAGTTGGTTCTCCCCCTATAGTGAGTTCCTGGGGTAAAACTCAGGCTGTCAGGCATGCTCAGCGAGCACCTTTACGTGCTACTGTGTTTTTATCGGATGGTGATAAGAAGTCAAGAGTGTTTCAGTACTTGCATCTTCCGTTTCTTCAGGCACTCACGCCGTGCCCCAGTTTGTGAACTGGGAAGCGTGTCAGGGATGCGAGATTGGACCCTACAATGCAGAGCAGTCAAGGAAAACTGTAAGTTCAGTAGTGGAAAAGGAACTGTCATGCAGACAGTGAAAAACAGGGAAGGCCAAGTTATAATGGTGCCTGTGTGTGCAACTCTCACAGGACTGATCCACATGTAACCTTGTGACCTTTATCCAGAATTGACACATGGAGCCTATTAGTTCATTTTTGTGAGTGTTTGCAGTATTGACTAAGTTCCAGGTAGGAAAAATAGGCTAGCTTCACGTGGCAGTGACTCTTCCTGAGTATAACGATTTCATTTTGTGTTTAAAAAATAAAATCAGCTGAACGTCATAGCTCTTTCTTACCTGTTAATTCCAGCACTCAGGAAGTAAAGCAGCAGGATTTTGAGACAGTTCTGAACTACATAATGAATTCCAAGCCACTTTAAGGTACATACTGAGGCTGTCTCAAAACAAGAACAAAGTATTCAAAATTTTTAATATGGGTAATTTCAAAATCAAAATAAAATCACTTCCTTATAGCAAAAAAAAATTTTTTTTAGTTTATTTGAGAGAAAGAGAGCACTCGTGTTTGCACACCTGACACTATGGTACACGGGTGGAGGTCAGAGGAACTTTCACAAGTCAGTCTCTCCTCACACTGCAAGGTATCGACCTCCGGTGCCAGGATTGCAGACATGCTGTGCATCTCACAGGCCTTCAAATTTATTTGTTAAGTAAGTGATCATGCCTAGTATGCTAGTCTGTTTCATATTCTGAGCATTTAATGGCATGTTTGTGTTATTTTAAGATTGTAACGAGTTTACTTAATTCCAGCCAAGGAGAAAAAAGCTCGAAACAAATTTACAGGCAACAGTTCCAGGAGCGGAGCAGCTTTTATCAGCAATAAAGGTAAATAAAAAGTACTGAAAATACAGGGGGAAACTAACTCAAGTGTTTAAAAGGAACACAGGTGCTTTCCTCCCAGCTCCTTTGATGTTTAACAATAGCTCAGTGCGTATTTGTCTTGTGATTCAGTGAGATGGTCAGAATTAGTTAGAAACTGGCCTGCTTTGGCTGTCCAGTGATATCAGTGCTGATCTTATCAATGCCACACACTTTGCACCATGCTTGTAGTTTGAACTTCTAAACCTTTGGGGTTTTTTTTGTTTGTTTTTCTACTTTACAGATTGTCAGCTTATTTCACAAAAGAATGCATGAATATTGCTAGTGTTTTAAGAAAATATTGTACTAGATTTTTTTTTATGTTTTAGTTCAGAGTGGTATTTATTGATTCTTCAATTGTACCCTTTCAGAAGGATTCAGAAAAACACATTGAAGTCGAACTACGTAAATTTTTGGCTAAGCTGACACCAGACGTTCATAGCATCGTTGGGGACATAGCGGCAGGACTGCTGGGGAGGTGTAGGGCAGAGCCGGCCTTTTATCCACGGAACTGTCTGGTGCAGCTCGTCCAGACGCACGTGCTGTCCTACAGGTAAGTGTCCATCAGCTGCAGTCGAGCTTCGCCCTCGGGTGTCCCATTTGTGTGTGAGACACAGAGCAGGCAGAGGACGGCGTCGGGAAGGCGCTCTGCTCCTTCCACCGAGTGGGCTCCGGAATGAAGCCAGGGACGGACGCTTGCCACACCTTCACCTAAACGGTCGTCTCACTGGCCTGTGAGCTTGTTTTCAGATTTTTCCTAACATGAAAATTTCAAGGTGGGCACAGCGGTGCAGGCCTGAAGGTCCCACTCTGGGAGCTGAAGCCGGAAGACATGAGTCCAGAGCCATCCTCGAAGAAGCCCCGTGTCAAGAAAATAGTCACTCTGGGGCTGGAGAGGTGGCTTAAGGGTTAAGCCTCTGCCTTGCAGGCAGAAAGTCCTGAGTTCAAATCCTAGACCCCACGTATAGATGCCCAGCGGAAGCGGGGTTTCTAGTCTTGGTAGGGCGGAGCCTATGAATCCTGGGGCAGAGTAAACGAGGAGGTGGAGGGGGTCCATACTGGTGTCCGAATTCGCCCTGGTTCTACACACACACACACATACACGCACACACAAGCTCAATTGAATAAATAAAAGTTTAAAAAAAAAAAAAAAGAAAAGAAAATAGTCACTCTGACTTTTCTTTCTTTCTCAGCTTGTGTCCTGGCTTAATGGAACTTGCCCTGGAGCACACAGATGTACAGATGTTGCAGCTGTGCCTGCAGCAGTTCCCGGACATCCCCGAGTCAATCATCTGCGCCTGCTTAAAAACTTTCTTGAAGTGAGTGAGGGCCCAGTGCTCATTTGCCTTCCCGGGATTTTAAACCTTGACAGTATTGGTTCCAAAACTTAGAATGCTTCCTGGGGAGACGACTCAGCAGTTAAGGGTCTTGCCATGCCCACAAAAGGATGGGAGAGCAGTCCCCAGATGCCAGATCAAATCCTGGCTGGGTAAGGTGACCCAGTCTCAGAACACAGTCGTGTTTCCCAGAGCAGCCTGGTTAGGCAGATTTGCTCTGTAAGTGAGCCCCATGTTTAATTAAACATCCAGCCTCACAACAATGAGCTGGACATAGAGTCAAGGATGATTCCCAATATCAACCTTGGCCTCTCTATGCATGCACATATATGTGCATACACACATGAAAATAGAGTAAAAATAAAACTTGGAATGCTTTAAATGAATATTGTTGCAAAGGTTCAACTAGTGATAAGAATTAACCTCTTGCTTTCAATTAACATCGTAGCATTGGTGAGGACACTCTTCAAGACATTAATATCAATATGGAGTCAGTTTTTGATTGTAGTGATTCTATACAAGATGAAAGTATGGAAGAACAAGCTGCAGTCGTTCAAAATGGCTTCAGTCCCAAAAACAGTAAGTGCACGAATGGAAAGCAGGAGTTAAGTGAACAGCCTCGGCATGCAGCAGAGACCACCCCGTGCCCTGGGACCTCCTGCCCCGTGACGCCCAAGCGAGCAGCTCTGCTGTATCCTTTAAAGCAGCTTCTCTTGTACTGTGCTTTCCCAGCATGCTCTTGCAGCCAAGCAAAAGCCAGGAGCAATTGGATCACGTGAGGGTTTGTTTTCAGACACTTAGAAACTGGAAAGTTTTTCAGCTTTTTCAATTTCCCTTTGACATATGTAGTCAAATGACTTTAATTATGTCTGTTTTTCTTTTTTTCTCTTTTTTTGGGGGGGCATTTGTATGTCTGTGTATCTGTGTGTGTGCCTGGAATTAAACCCAGTGTCTTATACACACACAGCAAGAGCATTAAATGCTCTACTTAAAGCCATGTCCCCAGCTATTTATAGCTATTTTCTTTGGTTTCGGGGAAAGGTTTATTTTGAAAAGTGATTACCTGTGGCCCAGGATGGCCTTGAATTCCTGGCCTTTCCGTTCCTGCTTCTCAGGAGCTCAGATCACAGCTGTGCCCCACTGCACTGTCTCACCTGTTAGCTCAGTGAGAAGCCCGTGAGAGCTGTGCTGGGAGCTGCACCTGCAGTTCACCTGGCCAGGCCGAGGCAGGAAGCTCACCGGTAGTGGACTGCACAGATAGTGGACCGCACCGCGAGCTCAAAGTACCAGTAGCCAGCAGCTATATCCAAGAGTGAGCTCTTTTTTTTTTTTTTTAAAAGAAAAGTGAAACAGTGTTTGGCGATAGATCTTCTAAATTTCACTAACTTAAGAAGGGAACTGCCATGTTTTCAGTAGAACACCCTTTTCCTATTTCCTCTTAAGTCAGATTTTCCTTTATTCCCGAGTAGAAATGCAGTTCTTCATTCAGCGTATAGTGAGACTTTTCTGTTGCCGCATTTAAAGGACATTCCTGCTCAGCACGTCACAGTAAGTGTTCCCAGAGTCCCATGGGGGTTTATTCCTGGCCAGCCACGAGGACATTCTGACCAATGTCAGGTTCTTTCATATGATGGAAAGAGACCCAGAGTGATTTGGACAGTGATAGACCTTGGTATGTTCCTTGCACATGCTTGGACACCAGGTTAGACCATTCTCAGTTGTGACTAGAAACTTAAAAGAATTGCTGAAGGCTGGAGAGATGGCTCATGGGTTAAAGCTCTGCCTCACAAGCAGAAGGTCCTGAGTTCAGATCCCAGGTCCCACGTAAAAACAGGAGGAACTTCCAGCACTGGTTTGTGGAGGCTGGGAAATCCCAGAGTGAAACAAAAAAGGAGGTAGAAGCAATCCTGGATAATTCGCAAAGTCTCCCGTAGTCCTCCAAAGGGACATACAGTGCCCCCCCCCACAAACACACACAATATAAATAAATCTAAATATATATTTAAAAAAAAAAAAGAATTGCTGAGAGAAAAAATTCTCTTTTCTACCTGTTATTTACAGACCTATGCCCATACCGATCCGTCCCAAACGAGAGAAATCCTCGGTGAAGATAGGAGTTTCATTGTGCTCATGTCTATGTCCCCAGATATCTGTCACATTTGTTTGATGTGTAGTCAAGTTGAACAACACTTGAAGTTTCTTTTTAGTATCTGCTGAGCGCCCATGTGGAGAAAAATCTTGCTACCAAAGTAATAAATTGCTCATTTGCTTTTTTTCCCCTCTGACCAGCTCTTTCTGCAGTATTTGTATTTCCTTTATCTGAAATGTAGCGGGAATGCTGCTCTGACTCTTCCTGGAATCCACCCTCCAACCCTGAGTCAGGTCAGACAAGTTTTTACTTTATACCTGAAACCTTGTGTGTGAGGTGTGTCTGTGCAGGACGAGGAGACCATGTAGGGCTCCTCCCTCCACTGATCAGGCCTCTTGATTTAGAAGGCAGATTCTCTCGACTGATAATTCTTTCGTGTGTTTATGTACATCAGAGGGCATTTTGCATTCCTATGGAAGCCCAAAGATGACTTCAGAAATCATCTCAATTACAGTACTTCCTCTTTGCCTTGCTCTGGAGTTTTCCAGGTTTCTGTCTTCTGGGGCCTGAAGTGCAGGCCACCGCCATTTCCACCCAACGTTATCACATAGGATCTGGATCTGAATTCAGGTCCTTCTGCCTTGGAGACAGAAATTTAACCCTGAGCCATCTTTCCAGCCCCTAGATTTATAATTCTGCACGATACAGTTTGAATTCACAGTTCTTCAGGATGGTCCTTTCAAGGACAAGGAGAAAAGAAGAGGGTGGATCATAGGTCCTTCCTAATACTCTCTGCAGAATAGGAGAATGGGGTCTGCAGAGATGGCTCGGCCTCCAGGCTTCTTGCATGAAGACCTGACTTTGGATCCCCAGCACCCATGTGAAAAGCCGGGCACTGCAGTGCACGCCTGAAATCCCTGCACAGAGAACAGGAAGACGGGCAGATCTGGGGCTCTCTGTCCAGCCATCCTGGCCACATTGGTGATCTGCAGGATCAGTGTGAGACATCTCAGAAAATGTGGTGGAGGGCTGAAGAGATGGCTCAGGGGTTGAAACTCAACCTCACAAGTAGAAGGCCCTGAGTTCAGATCCCAGGTCCCACATAAAAACACCAGAAACTTCCAGCCCTGGTGGGCGGAGCCTGGGAAATCCCAGATCGAAGCAAAAAGGAAGTAGAAGCAATCCAGAAAGGTTCCTGAAGCCACTCTTGGGCCTCCACGGGGACACACAGTGCCCTGTGATACACACACTGAAACAAAGTACAAAAATAAAGTGAGAAAAACATCTGACATTGACCTCTGGCCTCCACACGTTCGCATACATGCACTTACCTTCACACGCGCACACATGCCCTCACATGCATACATAAAGAACTAGAAAATGTAGCCAGATGTCGTACTACACTTTCACAGTCTCAGCAGGCGTGAAACTGAGATGGGAGGATCACAGATTCCAGACCAGCAAGACTCAAAAAAGAAATCAAATAAACTTCTTAAGTATGACACATGGGGGGCTGGAGAGATGGCTCAGGGGTTAAGCCTCTGCCTTGCGGGTGGAAGGTCCTGCGTTTCTGGTCCTGGTAGGGCGGAGCCTGCGAATCCCAGGGCAGAGTAAACCAGGAAGAGGTGGAGGCATCCATGGTGGTTCCCGAATTTGTCCGTGGTTGTGTACACACACATACATACGCACGCGCATACACACGCACAGTTGAATAAATAATAAATTAAAAAAAAAGTGTGATACACGGACTGACTGTACCACTGGACCATCAGGAAGTGTAAATAAATCTGAGAATGCAGGTAACGAAGCAGTGTTCACACATGGAACCTTAGGGTTAACTCTTCTTGAATACACTTTTATTTGACAAATAACATACTGAAAATTGTGGGGGCAGGAATTAATGGGGGACTAAAAAGAAGGCTCAATGGGTAAAGGTACTGTGTGCTGGGCTTCAGCCTGTGTTCAGTAACAGAAACACAGTAAGTTAATTCTGGCCTTACTGGCATTGTAGATACAGTCGGTCCTTTGCCGTGCAGCACCTGTATAATGGTTTTTGGAATAGAAGAGAAGGAGAAAGGGTCTTAGTCTTTAGTCAAGCTGGCCTGAAGCTCAAGCAGTCCTTCTGCCTTCTAAGTAGTCAGGTCGTTGTGAGCTCCCACACCAGCAAAACAAAAATGTACTAAACAAAAAGGCCAAAACTAACTCCCTCATATTAAATATTGTGGTTTTGTACTACTAATTAATCCTATAAAAATGCAATTCTTATAGCAGAAAAATTCTATTTCTTAGAAATTTCTCTATCTTTAAATTAAAATGTTCAGATTTTGATAAGAACTTTTTATTGAAATCATGGTACATTTGTAACATAAAGAATCTTTTCCCATTTATCTTCAGATTATGGATTGGATATGCTTACTTCTTGATGCTAATTTTACTGTTGTCTTAATGATCCCGGAAGCAAAAAGGCTCCTGATTAATCTTTACAAATTTGTGAAATCCCAGGTTTGTGATGATTTAATTAATACATGTTAATTCTGTTGGAACCTAAGTATCACCTAATTTAAAATTTGCTTTTGGGGCTGGAGAAGTGGCTCAGGGGTTAAGATTCTGCCTCCTAAACAGAAGGTCCTGAGTTCGAATCCCAGGTCCCATTTAAACACGCCAGGTGCAACAGGCACAGGCCTGAACTTCCAGCCCTGGTGGGCAGAGCCTGGAAAATCCCAGAGGGATGCAAAAAGGAAGTAGAAGTAATCCAGAATGAGTCCCAAAGTCACTCTTGGTCCTCCCCAGGGACACATAGTGCCCTCTGCACACACATGCAAAAGAAATAATAAAGTTAAAGAAAAGAATTGCTTTTGGAGGAGCCACAGTGGTCAGGAACGTCCTTGCCGTGCCGAGGTCCTTGGTTCCTTCCCAGTCCCAAGGAGGTTCAGGGAACAGTCCTTAGGAGCTGCTGCAGTGTTTGTGTGTCGTGTCGTGTGAGTTAGTCTGGAACTTGTCTTCCCAGGTGAGTGTGTACTCTGAGCTCAACAAGATTGAAGTCAGTTTTCGGGAGCTGCAGAAACTGAACCAAGAGAAGAGCAACAGAGGACTGTACTCGATCGAAGTGCTGGAGCTCTTCTGACGTTCATTTCCTGGTGATACTTCGGAAGCTCTTCCATGCGAAACTTCTTGCTCATCCTGGGAGAGGCTGTTTGATTGCTCCTGGCACCAAGAGGAAGGCATCCGTGAGTGCATCCAGAACTGATGTTCCTGTCAGCGCAACAGGTCCCTGAACCCTTTCTAGAGTGGACATTCCTAGGAGGAGGTGCAAGTTTTTTTAAATATGCGGCTGAGCTGATTTTAAGTAAACTTACTGTGTACTGATAAAAGTCTAATTTCCTATCATGTGTTCTGAAAGTTTCTCTTTTAATAAAAAGCAGCAGCCCTGAAGCAGCAAACCTAGGAAGAGTACTTTCATCAGTCACACCCACTGTTGGTGCGACAAGAGACCCAGGCCTCGTACTTGCTGCTGTCACGTCCCCTGCCCTTCACCCACTCCTTCTCCCTTCCTTACTCAGGGCTTGAGAGAGCCCTCCTTCAGCGCCATTTGTCAGAGACTGTGGCTGACAGTGGTGAAAGTCATCATAGCAATACCTGTCGGCAGTAGGGAACAAGTTTCTGGAAAGTAGTTCTAAGGTTGATCCACATAAACTTGCTAGTGTAAACAGTTTGGATCTAGGACATGAAAAGTGCAGGTAAGATTCCGAAGCCCAGACTTGCAAAGTCCTGACAGTTTCATGTGTGTTAAATTCAGTTGCAACTGTGGCAGCCGACAGCTTCCCCTCAGTCATCAAATCTCTATAACTTGAAAGAAAGCAAATGCCAAAGTAGCTTGGGTCCCCTTGCAGGCACTTGTAATCCCAGCTATTCAAACACTAGGATAGGAGAAGCCTGAGTTGGAAGCAGCCTGGGCTCTGTAATGAGATTTCATTGCAGGGAGAGGAAGGCAGAAGAAAAGGAGGGAAGGAGAAAGAAAATAGGACAGGAAGAGAAAAAGATGGAAAAGCCAGAATTCCAACATGTATTGACTTCCACGGAGCTTCTGCTGGGCCAGTTTGAAGGTGACAACAGTCCTTAGTTAAAAAAAAAAAATGCAGATTGCCACAGTATATACTCCCCTTAATATATTTTTCCTCACATTTTTAAATTTTTTTGCATGTGTATATTTTGTATCTGCGTTAGTGTTTGTGTGCATACAAGAGGGCACTTGCATGTGTGTCCCTGTGGAGGCCCAAGGGTGACTTCAGAAGTCATCCTGGATCGCTTCACTTCCTTATTGCTTCCTTCTGGAGCTTCCCAAGCTCTGCCTTCCAGGGCCAGAATTACAAGCCTCTGCTATATCCACCTGACTCTTTTTTTAACGTGTGTCTGTGTGCGCCTGATGAGGCCCAAGGGTGACTTCAGGAATCACCCTGGATTGCTTCTACCTCCTCTGTGATTTGCTCTGGAGTTCCCTAGGCTCTGCCTTCCAGGCGCCTTTCTGTCTGGTGCCTTTATGTGGGATCTGGGATCCGAACTTAGGACCTTCTGCTTGTGAGGCAGAGGCTTAGCCCTTGAGCTGTCTCTCCAGTGCCCACCCGGCATTTTTATGTGGGATTTCAGGGTCTGAACTCCGGTGCTCTTGACTTTGAGACAGAGACTTAACCCCTGAGCCATCTCCACAGCCCTTTTCTGCAGTTTAAGATTCATACAAACATGACAAGAGTTGTGGGCTTCCACTGGGGATGTGGCTAAAGGCAAATCTTACCCCACATGCCCACGGCCTGGGGTGGGCCTTTGAAACCTTAGTCCTTTTTCAGTCTTTTAACTTTAAGAACCCTTCATTAGAGGGAAATTCATTGATCTGTAAATTCTAACCTGAGGAAGTAAGCCACTGAAATTCAGTGGCAGTCAGTTTATGGGGTAACATTTGTTCTTCATAATGCTGCATAATGTTTAATGCTGCATGAAGATGGTATCTTGTGAAATAAACTTGGAGGCAGAAGCCAGGGGTCCTAGTGTAGCCTCTGACCCAGAGCTTGGGGGACTGGGAGTTTGAGGTCATCCCATCCTGGGCTACTCAGAGACTGTCTTAAAAACAAAAGCAACAGGAAGATCAAGCAAGTAGAAACCTCTGAAGGAGAGAGTCTCTGTGCTTTGACTACTTGAACCAAGCTTCTATACAGTCTTATTAAGTCATTTTAATAATTTGATTATAAATATTATGGACATTCTTAAGTTGTTTTCATAGAGATAATAAAATATAACTATCATAGACAAGAATATAAATGCTATTATGATTTGCAGAATGAGTGCCAGTTTAACTGAGTGGAAATTTTTAATTGGGTTTAAATACTGGCTGTAAGTTATTTCTGGGTTGCCTGCCGTTTAAGGCACTGAATTTAGAAGGGCTTTCTAAGGACTGATAGAACGGATTCTTCGAAGCAAGGCCTGTTTTCTTCTTCCACATGGGCACAGCACACACGTGTGTGAGGCGTCTGAACACCAGGGTCACCTCCATCTGACTGTCCAGCAAGGCTTCCTGTGCTTGTTCTGGAAGCGAGTCACTTGTGTTCACTTACAGGCAATGGTCTCTGACCTCTAGACTTTGATTTTTGTGGATTTGAACTGTAGTTCACATTTCTGTGTCTTTTTATTAGCATATATGAATTGTACAAAATAATGAGTTGTATTGTAATAGATTTATTTTTATAACACAATTTTGGATTTGTTTTCTGATTTCATATATATGCTCTCTATAATAAAAAGACAGTTCTTTAAACTGACATTCTGCATCTAGGAAATGACTTCTTGCTGTGACCCTTCTATTTTCTAAAGAAATATGGGTCAGTAGTGTGTCCTTCTTAACTACTTAAGATAAAGGATTTGTTTTTCGACTCCCTAGTCTTCCTTTTGTAAATATTTGGTACCACAGGTAAACACAGTGCCCTGTGATTCACAGACAACATGCAAAAAAAAAAGATGCAGATGCCCTTCACCCAGACTAGCCAACTGGTACCATTTCACCTTGATGATTTGCCCCTCTCTTTTTGGACGGTTTTGTTGTTCCTAAACCACATGAGTGCTGTTTGCAGACGTCTGCATGCTTCAGAAACAGTGGCGTTCTTCTGCATGACTACATCATGATGCAGTGATCAAATTCAGAAAGACAACCATCCACGTGTCCCCACAGTCGACCCAGGAATGCGTTCCTAGCTGGACTTTTCCTCCCTGTGATCCATTCAGTGGCTGGGAAGATGGCTCCGTGGAACAAGCACAAGGACCTGAGTTCAAAACTAAATCCTTGCGACGGCCAAGGCAGCAGCACCCTTCAGTGATCTCAGGGCTACTACAGCGGGGTGGGAAGTGGGGGCAAGAGGATCCCTGGAAGCTCATGAGCCAGTAGTCTGATGCCTGGACAGAATGACAGAGACCCTCCCTCAAACAAGCTGGAAGGTAAGGACCAGAACCTGAGGTTTCCTGTGGCATTGCGTTAGCGCTCATGTTTTGTTTTGTGTGTGGGTGTCAGAGGGCACTGTGTGTCCCTGTGGAGGAGCAAGGGTGACTTTGGGAATCATCCTGGATTGCTTCTACCTCCTTTTTGCTTCCCTCTGAGATTCTCCAGTTTCTACTCACAAGGGCCTGAAGTTCAGGCCACCACCCTTTCCACCTGGCATTTTTACATGGGACCTGGGATCTGGACTCAGGACCTTCTGCTTGGGAGGCAGAGTCTTAACCCCTGAGCCATCTCTACAGCCCGAGTTCCCGTCTTTTTAAAATCTGGAACAGTTCCCTAGATGTTGCAATTTTGAGGACGCCAGCCAGTTATTTTGCAGACTGTCCTTCAGATGGGATCTCTCCAGCCATCCCTACATTTTCAGATTCCCAATAAGCATTTTCGGCAATAGCTTTAACACAGCCACAGACAGCGCCAGGAAGCATGTGATGGGAATTGTCCCATCCCAGGTGATAAAGCATCGCATTGCTTCATGCACAACATCTACCAAGTTGGTCTGCTCCAAAGGTACCTTTTACTGATGTACTCCCTAAGTTTTGTGGGTGTTTTCTTACACTGTGTATTATTCATACAAAACGATTCTATTCCAACAGTCATGTGTGCCTGTAAGGTGCTTCAATCATGCTATGCCCAGCTCCCTCCCAGTCAGCTTGCTTTTTTGAGACTTAAAGAGACCGAATATCCTGCTGAGAATGTTATTTCCAAGCATTAAGTTTTTTGTTTTCTGTGGGGATTTATTTGTGTGTGTGTGTGTGTGTATCAGAAGGCACTATATGACTCCGTGGAGGACCAAGGGTGAATTCGGAATCATCTTGAATTGCTTCTACCTCCTTTTTGCTTCACTCGGATTTCCCACGTTCTGCCCACCAGGGCCAGAAAGTACAGGCCGCTGCCATTTCTGCCTGGCGTTTTTCAAGTGGGACCTGGTTTCCAAGCTCAGGACCTTCTGCTTGCATGGCACAGGCTAGACCTGTGAGACCTCTCTCCAGTCCTGCTTTACATTTTAAAATAAAATTTAGGGGCTGGTGAGATAGCTCGAGTAAGGCTCATGACACCCTGAGTTCAATCCCCAGAACCCACATAGAAAAGTCAGATGCTAGTTAGAGAGATGGGTCAGGGCGTATGATTCTGTCTTCCAAGCAGAAGGTCCTGAATTCGGATCCCAGGTCCCACCATAAAAACGCCAGGTGGAAATGACAGTTGCCTGCACTTTCAGCCCTGGTGGTTGTACCTGGGAAATCCCAGAGTAAAGTAAGAAGAAGGTAGAAGCAATCCAGGATGATTCCCGAAGTCACCCTTGGTCCTCCACAGGACCCTCTGCTGCACACCATGTGCCTTCTGCTACACATATAAATGAATGAATGAAATATTTTTTTTAAATCTGATGTAATGACTCTGCACTCTTCAGGCAAGATGAAAAGAGAGGAGAGAATTGACCAGAAGCTGTTTTCTCTGTGTGACTCTCTCTCTTCTCTTCTCCCAAAAATTAGTTAATTATTAATTAATTAATCTTTTTTTAAAACTGCCAGCATTTGATCAGAGGCTGACAGCCAGCAGAACCAATAGCTTGATGAAGAGATCATTGAGTTCTGCGTGCAAATGTCTGCCCAGTCAGCAGGAGGTGGAATGAACCTGTCCTTATGCCACTGTACCCGGGAGCCTGGGACTTTGGTAACCCAAGCAGGGTGGTCTCAAGTGTGATGGATCATTGTCACTTGACATCTAGGCGAGGAGCCCTAGCCCCGCCCCATCTGAAGGATTTTTCTAGACTTAGGCATGCCTATAGGAGACTGTCTTGGTTGTTTTACATGGGGTGGAAAGACCACCACCACTGCCACTCTACTCACCTCACACGTACATTGTGGACAGGATCATTTCCTGAGCTAGGGGAACCAGAACTGTATAGAATGAGGAGACCCCTAGATTGGACAAGCACTCAGCACTCCACCCAGAAGCCTTCTTCTGCAACAGAAAGTGTTTATTACGACTTGCCAAAATATAGAAAATAAGTGTCTGTGGACTGCTTGTCCCTAAACAGGGCATACAAGCCTCGTGGGAAGAACCTGATTGTTGTAAGAGCCTGAAGTGGAAGGCTTGGCCAGGCATTATCTCCTGGACGTGACGTAGACACGTAGACGTGACATGGGATTTCATGGCAGGTATGTGCACTTACACAAGAATTGCACGGGAATTGCTTTTCTCAATATCTCACCATGACATCAGAAAGACCTCAAGGAGCTCCACACCTCCCTGAGAGACTGACGAGGACTAATGCGGATGGGGAAGAAAGGAGGATGCTTTCCTCAGTGGTGCATCCACTGATCTAGGATGCTTGCTGGAGCATGAATCAGGTCAGACATAAGTCATCAGACTAGATGAAGCACAAGCTCCTATTTGAAAATAGGTGGGATGGCTCAGGAGTTAAAACTCTGCCTCCCAAGCAGAAGATCCTGAGTTCAGATTCCAGCTCCCACATAATAAAAATGCCTGTCAGAAATGTCTGCAGTCTGCACTTCCAGCCCTTGGTGGGCGGAGACTGGGACATCCCAGAGCAAAGCAAAAAGGAGGTAGAAACAACCCAGGATGATTCCCAAAGTGACCCACAGTGCCCTTCAGGACACTCACACACACTAAAGTTAACATAGAGTGTCTGGCAGGAGACATGAAGAGCTATAAGTATAAAAGGAGGGGATAGGATTTGGGACTAAGGGTTGAAAATATAAAGTTGCTATATTCATATATACAACACTAAAAATAAATAGAAAAGATAAAAAACTTAAGAAGAATGAAGAGCAGGTATGCGTTGATTTATTGCTGTCCGTTTCTTGACCATGGATGTGATGGGAGCTAATGCTTCTAGTTCCTGCTTCCAGAACTTCCTCACGATGATGGGCTGTGACCTGGAATTGGGGGCCAAGGAAACCCTTTCTTCCCTAAGGCTCTCGGGTCAGGTATTTTCTTTCTTTTTTTTTTTTTTTAATTTTTTTATTATTATTATTTATTCAACTGTGTGCATATGCATGTGTATGTGCGCGCGCGCGCGCGCGCGCGTGTGTGTGTGTGTGTGTGTGTGTGTGTGTGTGTGTGTGTGTGTGTGTGTAGAACCACGGACGAATTCGCGAACCACATGGACGCCTCCACCTCCTTCTGCCCCGGGATTCACAGGCTCTGCCCTACCAGGACCAGACGCGCAGGCCGCCCCCGCTTCCGCCTGGCGTCTATACGTGGGATCTGGGATCCGAACTCAGGACCTTCTGCCTACAAGGTGGAGGCTTAACCCCTGAGCCACCTCTCCAGCCCGGGTCAGGTATTTTCTTATAGCAACATGTAATGAAATTGAAACATCCACCTTCAAGCCCTTCAAGTTCCCCAAGATCTGAACTGAGGACCTTCTGTTTGGGAGGAAGGAAAGAGGGAGGGACGGAGGGAGGGAGGAAGGGAGGAAGAGAAGGAAGGAAGGAAGGAAGGAAGGAAGGAAGGAAGGAAGGAAGGAAGGAAGGAAGGAAGGAAGGAAGGAAGGAAGGAAGGAAGGAAGGAAGGAAGGAAGGAAGGAAGGAAGGAAGGAAGGAAGGAAGGAAGGAAGGAAGGAAGGAAGGAAGGAAGGAAGGAAGGAAGTCAAGGGACTGGGGAGATGTTTCATGGGTTAAGCCTCAAACAGAAAGAACTGAGTTTGGATTTGAGATCCCACGTAAAAATACAGGGTGAAAATAGTGGTTGTCTTCACTTCCAGCCTTAGGACTCCATAGGCACACAGTGCCCTTTTCTATACACACACACACACACACCAAGAACCACAGCTGCCCAAAGTGCAGAGACATTACTGTGAACTGCTCGGCTCTTAACAGGACATTTAATCACACTGCCCACCCCAGGAATGTCACAGAAGAGGGGGTGCTAAGAACATAAGAACCTGAGGATGGGGAGGGTCCTGCCAAGCAGTGTCCTCTGGTCGTCACAGGCCTGCTGTACCCGTGAATTTACGGCAGCCATGCCTACTTCCAATTCGGCTGTGGACATTTCACCATGGAAACGAGAAGAGGTCAAGAGGCCCCTCCCTCCCCGTGCCTCTGTGAGGGTGTAAGAGTTCATTCTGTGTGTCAACTGGCACACCTGGCACGCACTAGGATGGGCTGTGAGACCACACTACAAAGATCAGCCCTAGATCTGATTGGAAGCTCCCAATAGCCGACCAGAGAAAAGGAACCACAGAACATGAGGCAGGTAAGCAGCTATGCTGGGGTGGGTCTCTAAGGTCTCTAGGGTCTGTCTCTAAGGTCTTGGAATTCCTGAAGGTCATCCTCCACAGCTGGAATCAACCTGAAGGAACACCCCTGCTGAGGAACCGATTCCAGTCCTCCCAGAGATAAGATGGCCAACTTCCCTATGAAAGGATTATGGAGAAGAGCTCGCCATATCCAAAGAACATCTCCCAGAACTAACTGGGTTGGGCCCCAATGGGAGCTAACCAATGAGAAAAGGCCAGTTTTCCCCAAGCTTAGCTAGTTGTATAAATATGCCTGACCTTGGCAGCCATTTTTGACGCCCCGAGCCCCTGTGGCACTTCACATCTGAAGTCCATGAGCTCCGTCTTTCTGTCCTCTAATAAACTCTAACCCTCTACACGTGCTCTGGTTTCAATCTTGACTCCGGAACACAAGAACCCTGCAACATTGGGACGGTCGTTCCTGTGACATTTGGCCCCTGATCAGGGACCCTGTAACATATGGCCACACAGTCCTACAACAGAACAGAAGACTCTGAAGAAGAGACTCCACTTCGTGGACTTTCCAAGATGTCTGCAGTGACTTAGCTGCCTCCAGCTTCAGCCCTCAGCCTTGTTTCCTCCCATGAAAGACTTGTCTTCCATCTGGAGCCGTAAGTTGAATAAATCTCCCTTTAGTCACTATTACAGAGGGTTAATTCTGGATGGAGAGAGGGTTGCCTTCGGTGGAAAATCCGCAGATAGCCATGCACCATTGCCAAGTGCTCAGGCCAGGAGAGAAAACCCAAACTAAGTAGGGCGCACACTCACAAAGACGTGAAGGAAATAGGGAAATTTAGGAAGAAAGTTTGCAGTGTAACAAGAAGGTGGGATGGGATTGGGTAATAGAGGTGAATTGACACATTTATTACATTCATGTATGAAACTCTAAAAGCGTAAAAATAAATTTTTGGGAAATCAAATAGAAAACTTTAATATTGGACTTGGGAGTGGTTCCGTGGTAACACACCCAACATGTTCAAACCCCTTCTTCAGTCTCTCATTGGGGCCCAACCCAGTAGCTCTTGGGCCCACCTCCAGGTGGGGCCTATTTGTAAAGGAGATTTAATCTCCGGATCCTTTCTTAAGCAAAGGGTTGGGGGAAGCCGTCAAAGGGTGTGTTCCTGCCGGGTCTTCCCAGGGGTGGGGGATGACCTTCCAGATCTTCAAAGACCCTCCCAGCAAGGCTGCTCTAACCTGCCTTACCAGGGCTTGGGATCTCAGGGTTGGAGAAGTCCTGAGCCCTGGTCCCCTCCTGCACGTGCATATGCATTCTCTCATCCAGGACTTGGACAGGAAAATGAAGGTATGCTGAGGCCCAGACAGAATAATCCAGCTGGGCACCATTCCCAAGCCAGACATCCCCGTGCCCTGGTTAGGGGCCACACCACCGTGTCAGCCCCTCTCTCCCAGAGCCCCCCCCCCCCAAGGCATGCACTGACAAGACTCAGACACAAATAGAGAAGAAAAAGCTATTTCCTTCTGGCCAGCAGCCAGTTTCCTGGACAATCCTCCCTGCTTGCTGCTTCCCTACAACCGGTGCCCAGCCGTGTGTGTGTGTGTGTGTGTGTGTGTGTGTGTGTGTGTGTGTGTGTGTGAAAGAGAGGGGGGGGGCACTGTACCTCCCTGTGGAGGGCCAAAGGAGACTCTGGGAATCATCCTGGATTGCTTCTACCTCCTTGCTTCACTCTGGGATTTCCAAGGCTCCGCTCACTAGGACCAGAAGCATAGGCCTCTATCATTTCTGCCTGGCATTTTTTCGTGAAACCTGAGATCTGAATTCCGGACACTCTGCTTGTGAGACAGAATCTTAACCCCTGAGGCATCTCTCTGTCCCGCCCCTTTTTATAATACATATTAGCAGCTTGCAGAAGTCAGTTCTAATCCTTCCCCATGTAGGCTCCAGGGATGGAACTCAGGTCCCCAGGTGTGTGCGCAGACAAGCCGGCTTGCCGGAGTGCACCTTCAGCCAGTGTCTGGCATTGAAAGGCAGTGGACAGTGTATGTTGCCATCCTTTAAATGCTATACTTTTCCAAAATAAATAAAGAAATTGCATTTATTTATTGTGTATATCCGTATGCATGCTTTTTTTTTTTCTCATTAAACTTTGTTTTAATGGGTCTCAAAATTCTGTGACAGATTTTTTGGTCAAGTTGTTTCCATTTAAAAAGTACTGATTTTAAAAACTAATAACGACACACACATACATACACGCGCGCACACATGCACAATTGAATAAATAATAAACAATAAAAAAAAATCTTTAAAAACTAATAACTTAAAACTGCCACACACACACAAAAAATGGTCCACAAAAACATTCTCCTTTCCTTCTGAAGGTTTTACGATGCACTGTTATCATTAACCAGTCTTTCCGTATGCATGCTTATGTGTGCACATTCTGCAGTGTACATATAGAGGTCAGGACAACTTTTAGGAGCTGTTTCCAGGGATCGAACTCAGGCTGTCAGGCTTGGCAGCAAGCACCTTTACCAGCTGAAGCATCTTTCTAGCCCCTAATGAGTATGCTTTTACTTCCAAAACCAACAGGTAGTTTCAAAATCACTTTTAGTTTAGAACTGGTATTTATTCACTTATCTAGTTATGTTTTATCTCCACTTATTTGTGGTTGTTTGAAGCAGGGTCTCACACTGTAGATAGACCCAGGTGGCCCCATACTCCTAGAGCAGCCCTCTGGCCTCAGCCTCCTAAGTGCTGGAATTACAGGTATGAGCCCCCACACCCAGCTGTATTTATTTATTTTGTGTTTACACGCTAAAACACACAGAGGTGCATTCTAACTTTATTTAGTCATTCATTCCCTGTGTGTGTGTGTGTGTGTGTGTGTCTCAAGGGCATTGTGTGTCTCCGTGGAGGCCTAAGGGTGACTTCAGGAATCATCCTGGGACAAGCTCCCATTCTAGAGGCTGAGGCAGGAGAATCTCAAGGTCAAGACCAGCTAGGCTATGCAGTGTGAGCTTTCAAAAACCCAGATACAGCTGGGGGTGAGGTTCCGTGGGAGCCGTGCCTAGCATGCATGAGGTTCTGTCAATCCCCAGCACTGCAGAAACAATAAGAAAGAAAACAGTGTGAAGCACAGATTCAAAGCCAGGGATAGAGCACTACGGCAAGTGCACTTGCCTAATTTAGTGCATGAGAACCTGGGCTTGATCTCCAACAAAATACAGATTAAAACTAAAAATAAAACAAGCCAGGTGTCATAGTTAAACACTGGGCACATTTGTAGAGAATTGGTAAAGTTAAGCCCAGAGCAAACCTGCAGGAGATTGTCTACCTGATGGGGAAGGCCCAAACCATGGTGGGAGGGACTAGGCTCTGAACAGGTGAATAAAATAGAGCCGGTTGAGGGAAACGGGATTCTTTTGTATGCTTGGCCAGACATGCTGGTCTTGAGGCAGGATTAGAGCAGCTATGCTGGGATGGTCTCTAAAGTCTCTCAAGGTCTTTGAAGGTCTTTGGAATTCCTAAGACCATCCCCACTGCTGAAGGAACACCCCTGCTGGGAACTGACTCCAATCCTCCCAGAGATAAGATGGCCAACTTCCCTATGGAAAGATTATGGATGGAAACTCTCCGTAATAGACAACTTAATCTCCAGCCTACAGGGCCCAAGAGCTACTGGGTTGCGCCTAGTGGGAACTAACCAATGAGAAAGAGCCAGTTTCCCAGGCTTGTCCAGGTGTATAAATATGCCTGACCCTGGCAGCCATCTTTGGCACCCTAGCCCCTCATGGCAATCTAATGCCATGAGTCCGTTTCTTGTTCCTTGTTCCTCATGGATTCCGTGCCTAGAGTCCATGAGCTCTCCAGGGCCCTAGTCCCTCCTGGCATTTGGAGTGCCATGAGTTCTTTCTACCTCCATGCCTGCTTCTCATGGATTCCATGAGTTCTTCCTAGCTGCCCGCTTCTCATGAATTCTCCAGGACACCATGAATTCCCGCCTTTCTCTCCTCTAATAAACATCTACACGTGTTCTGGTTTCAACCTTCGGCTCCAGAACACACAAACTCTGCATCATTGGGACAGCCTTGCAGGCAGAAGGTCCTGAGTTCGAATGCTAGACCCCACATATAGATACTGGGCAGAAGCGGGGGCGGCCTGGGCTTCTGGTCCTGGTAGGGCGGAGCCTGTGAATCTTGGAGCAGAGTAAACAAGGAGGTGGAGGCATCCATGGTGGTTCCCTAATTCGTCCATGGTTCTACACACACACACACACACACACACACACACACACACACACACACACACGCACTCATGCACAATTTAATAAATAATAAAAAAAATTTTTTTAAAAGATCTTGTTTTAGTGTTTTGAGGCTGGGTCTCTTTAAACCCAGTGCTCACTGAAGCAGACAAGGCTGAGCTGGCTAGTCCATTTAGCTCTGGGGATCCCCAGGCTCCATCTTCCAGGACTGCAACTTCAGGGGACCACCAAAACCACCCTGCATTTAATGTCAGATGGGGGGATCTGAACCCAGGTCCTTTTGCTTGCATGACAAGCGCTTAAACCACTGAGCCATCTCTTCAGCCCTGGATCACAATTTAAAAGAGCTGGGCTGGAGAGGTGGCTCAGGGGTTAAGCCTCTGCCTTGAAGGCGGAAGGTTCTGAGTTCGGATCCCAGATCCCACGTATAGAGTTCGGATCCCAGATCCCACGTATAGACGCCAGGCGGAAGCGGGGGCGGCCTGCGCTTCTGGTCCTGGTAGGGCGGAGCCTGTGAATCCCGGGGCAGAGTAAACAAGGAGGTAGAGGCGTCCATGGTGGTTCCTGAATTCGCCCGTGGTTCCACACACACACACACATTCATAATTGAATAAATAATTAAAAAAAAAAAAGAGCGAACTTTGAGTATATCTTATGTCTGAACCAAAGCTGACTTGATTAGATATATGATCTATGGATATATGGAATTATTTTTATTTTAACTACTTAGTCTTTAAAATTATGTTTATGGGATCACTCTGTAAGAACACCCCCTACAGATAGGGAGGAACTGACTTGAATCCTCCACAGATCAGATTAGCTCTGGTTTGCAGATAAACTTAACCTTGAGGTAGGCTCTACTGGGTGAGCCCCAATGGGGCTAATACTCCCCACCGCCCTACCCTACTTGCCTAAGTGTGTAAATACCTGACCTTGGCATCCATCTTTGTAGTCAGCTCTAGTCTTTAAGAAATAAATATTAAAGTACTTACGCAAGGAAGTATGTGATTTCTAGTATTTACTTCGAAATTATGTGGCAAAGGATTTGGATGTAGCTCAGTCCTTAGAATGCTGGCTTTGCATGCATGAAACCCTGGGTCCCACCCCAGTCACTCCATGAGCCAGGCTGGTGGTACTCATCTGGGATACCAAGACTTGGGAGGTAAAGACCAGAGGATCGGGAGTTCAAAGTCATCCTTGACTACATAGGGAGTTTAAGGCCAGCCTGGGCTAGAGGAGACCCTGCAGTTTACTAAAGATAAGGTGTGTTTTTCTCAATCCCAATGTCTTCTCTCTCCTCCTCTTTTTCTTCCTTCTCTTCTTTCTCTCTCCTCTTCCCTTCTACCCTCCCTCCTTTCCCCTCCCTCTTTCCTCCCTCTGTCCCTTTCCTCTTCCCTCCCCTCCCCTCTCTTCTTCCCCTCTGTTCTTTCTCCCCTTCATCTCCTCTCCTCTCTTTTTCTCTCCTCTCTATTGAGCTCTTCTTCTCCTTTCCTCTCCTCTCTTCTCCCCTCTTTCTCAAGTGAAATATGTAAAAGAAAAAGAAATAAAGACAAAACTATGCTGGCACAGGACAATCAGGGAAAGTGTTTCTCCAAGATCCCTTTGGCCACACTCAGCCGTGCGGTTGCTGGGGCCAGCGCAGGGTGTCTGCTGCTCAGGCCGACTTGGTCCCCCGGCGTTGGCCTCGTGATCCCGGTCTTGCAGACTGCAAGCTCCGGGGTCGTGAAGATGAAGGCTTTCACTGAGCTGTCAAAGAAAAGCCCAGGATGCCAGGCAATGAGTGACCAGGGCTCGGCTGCCCCCACAGGCATCTCCTAAAAGGGTGATGCGGAAAGTGACCCAACGAAGCCTAAGCTGCAACCCAGACCTCAGAATATGGAGGATGCCAGGAACACGGAACATCTGCCAAGAAAAGCCACAG
This sequence comes from Typhlomys cinereus, assembly GCA_023101885.1. Lineage (NCBI taxonomy): Eukaryota > Metazoa > Chordata > Mammalia > Rodentia > Platacanthomyidae > Typhlomys > Typhlomys cinereus. Next base: position 3,207,524 of record JALPQD010000229.1, on the reverse strand, counting down.
GCAAGGAGTAGAGCCAGCTTAAGAGGGAAGCCGCGTGGGCCGCCCAAGTCTGTGGCTTTTACACCGCCTGCCAGACATGGTGCTACCCAATTCAGTGTTTGCCCAGCTGGGCGTGGTCTGGACCTGCTTTGCTAATGCCCCTGCTGGTCCCTTTTGGAATGAGAATGTTTCCTCCGTGTCACTGAATCTCTGAAGTACGCGACTTTCCTTCTTATTTTATCTTTTAAGAAATATTTTATTATTCATTTATTTGAGGGAGGTGCACCTATGCATGCCATAGTACATGGGTAGAAGTCAGAGGACAACTTTCTGGAAATCTATTCTCTGAGAGCAAGCACCTTATCTTACTGGACCCCTTTCTATCTTTATTTGCTTTGATTTGATTTTTACCTTTTTTTTTTTTTTTTTTTTTTTTTTTTGCTTTGCTCTGGGATTTCCCAGGCTCTGCCTTCCAGACCCTGAAGTACAAGCCATTGCCATTTCCACTCGGCATTTTTGCGTGGGATCTGGAATAGAACCAAGTCCTTCTGCTTTTGAGGACAGTCTTAAGAATCCTTGAGCGGGGCTGGAGAGGCGGCTCAGGGGTTAAGCCTCCATCTTGCAGGCGGAAGGTCCTGAGTTCGGATCCTAGACCCCATGTATAGATGCCAGGCAGAAGCGGGGGCGGCCTGTGTTTCTGGTCCTAGTAGGGCGGAGCCTGTGAATCCCAGGCAGAGTAAACAAGGAGGAGGTGGAGGCGGTCCATGGTGGTTCCTGAATTCGTCCGTGGTTCTACACACACAATTGAATTTTTTAAAAAAAGGCTCCTTGAGCCATCTCTCCAACCCTTAAGTTTATTTTTTTAAAAACAATATTATCTAAAAAAATAATAAAATCTCTTTAGCTGAAAAAAAAACTATTATCACTAATATTGCTTATTGATGTGAGTGATTTGTGCATACAGATATCTGTGCTAATTAGATATATAGGGGTTGACTTGACAATCTGAAGGCTGAGCTCTGGGCATGATTGTGAAGAGTTAGTATTAGGCATACCCTTGAGCAAGCCTGCAGGAGATTGATTGATTGATGTGGGGAGACTCAGCTCATAATGGATGGGACACATTCCTTGGACAGGTGGATAAGACGGGGAAGCTGGTTTGTTCTTTGGCTTTCTTCAGCATACTTTGGATGGATTTGATATCTGGCAAGTGAAGTTTGCCCCTTTCTCAACAATCCTATGACAATGGTGTGACCAGTTGTTGGTACAAACTCTCCTGCCAAGCTGGATTAAGAACCGTTAATTGTGGGCTGGAGAGGTGGCTCAGGGTTTAAGTCTCTGCCTTGCAGGCAGAAGGTCTGCCCGGGCGAAGCTGGGGGCAGCCTGCATTTCTGGTCCTGGTAGGGCGGAGCCTGTGAATCCTGGGGCAGAGTAAACAAGGAGGTGGAGGCGGTCCATGGTGGTTCCCAAATTCGCCCGTGGTTCTACACACACGCACGTGCACACACGCACACAAGCACAATTGAATAAAATAAAAAATAATAAAAATAAAATAAAAATATTTAAAAAAAAAGAACCGTTAATTGAGAATTGTAAGAAAGAATAAAACTGCCTTTTCCCTCAGCTGTTTGGTTGTGAATTTATTGGTAACATGTAAAGTAACCGCAATAGATGTACATGTCATAGTGCACGTGCGGAGGTCCTTCCCATCCCTGAAGCTTTCTGGCTCCAGAACTCTCTACCACCGTCCTCAACTTTGGAGACATTACTCTCATTGCAGAAAAACCTAGTTTTTTACACTGGAATGGTCAGAGCGATGATTGTCATCCTGTGGAGAGTTCATGAAAACCCAGACTCCTTTAGGGGAAGAAAGCCTAAGCTGTAGCAGCTTCTTAAACCCTTTGAAAGTTTCGGTTGCCTAGAGAAGTGCTTTTTTCCCCACAGCACATGCTGATGCAGCTGTGGTCATAGCTCAGCCTCACAGCAAAATTTGGAAGCATCGTTCAGGTGGTGCTGGTTGTGATGCAAGATTGAGGGCTTCGCAAAGGGCTTCATGTGGCAGGTTTGTAGTTCCTGCAAAGGAAGGTGAAATTTACAGCTGCCAGAGAACCGAGTATGTTGCAGACATCAGAACCATGAGGCACGTTCTGAGGATGGTTGTGAGTTCAGGTTGGATCTTGTTCACAGAAAAGCTGCCTTTGCAACTGGTAATGCAGAAATGGAATTGCCCAGAATTTTGGAGCCAATCTGATTTTGGTCTTAATTTTGATAAATATTTTTTTTTCTGTGTCTGAATGCTTCCATTTTAATGTTTATTCTGTACTGTTATACGTTGGAAGTATTTAATGTGTTTTTTATTTGACAGGACCTTATAGTCAAGGGACTTGGGAGTTTTTTGTTTTTATTCAAAAGAGACGGGCGATATACATACACATGTCATGGTGCTTAGATGGAAGTCATAGGGCAACTTTCCTTCCATGTGATCTCCTGGGATAGAACTCAGGTTGCCAGATTTGGGAGTAGGTGCCTTACCCACTGCACCTACATGTTACTCTCCTCTGTTGCTACACCATCCAAAGTCAAGCAACTTAAGGGAGATTTATTCAGCTTATGGTTTCAGAGGGGAGATACAGTCCTTCATAGCATAAAAGGCGTGGCTGGCTGGCAGGCTGGAGGCAGGCTAAGTCGTGTCGCTCATGGAAGCTGAAAGATGCAAAACTACCAGTTGCAAGAGCAAACCTCTCCTGGAAGTAGGATGGGATTAATTAACCTCAAGTCCCACCCTCTGTGACTCCCTTCCTCCAGCAAAAGGTACCTTCCTCCTCTTAAAGGTACCATGACCTTTCCAAACAACTAAAGATTCAAATACATGAGCTTGTAGGGGACAACTCACATTTCAAACCATGATACTCCACTGACTTACCTCATTCCCCCCATTCTGAACTTTTTAGTTTTTCTTGTGGGGTGTGTGTGTATGTGTCTGTCTGTCTGTGTGAGTCTGTATCAGAGAGTATTGTGTGTGCCTGTGGAGGCCCAAGGATAACTTCAGGAATCATCCTGGATTGTTCTACCTTCTACTTTCTTTGCTCTGGAGTTTCTCAGCCTCTGTCTTCCAGAGCCAGAATCCAGACCACCACCATATCTACCTGGCATTTTATATGGGATCTGGGATCTAAACTCAGGTCCTTCTGCTTTTGAGGGACAGTCTTAGCCCCAGAGCCATCCCTCCAGGCCACAATTTTGAATTTTTTAAAAAGAGACCTTGGACTTTTAAAATGTTGGAATTGAATTATTGACTATGAACATTTTTAGTTATTCTTTGAAGTTTTAATATACAAATACAGTGAATTTGTTTTTAATCCCCTATCACTCACTCCCAGACCGTGAGGGTTTTAAAACTGGACTATAGGAACTTTTTTAACTTTATTTATTCATTCATTGTGTGTGTGTATGTGTGTGTGTGTATGTGTGTGTGTGTATCAGAGGGCACATGTGTCCCTGTGGAGGGCCAAGGGTGACTTTGAGAATCATCCTGGATTGTGTCTACCTCCTTCCTTCACTCTGGGATTTCACAGCCTCTACCCACCAGGGCCAGAAGTGCAGGCTGCAGTCCTTTCGCCTGGTGTTTTTATTTGGGACCTGGGATCCAAACTCAGGACCTTCTGCTTGCGAGGCAGAGTCTTAACTAACCCCTGAGCCATCTCTCCAGCCCAATTATAGGAACTCTTAATCTTAGACTGTGCAAACTTTTTAAAATTGAAATGAATATATTTTATTATCTATGATGACAAGGACTAATACATTATGGTTTAAAAGTAGTAAGTTTGTGTGTCCAGTTGACAAGGAGTGAAATGTTCTAGATCTAGGTGTCCAAAACTAAAGGCTGAGTTCTGGGCACATCTGTGAGGAATTGGCAATTAAGGTACGCCCTCACCAAGCCCGTGGGAAACTTTCTAATGGATGAGAGAACAACCAGTCCCTAGTGGTAGAATCCTTTCCTGGGCAGATGGATAAGACAAAGAGAGTTGGCAGGAAGTGTCAGCAGACTTTGGCGGACTCGCAGGCTGGCAGGTAAAGAGGTTGCCCCACCCAACAATTCCTGTGAATACAGAGTCACCTGGGTCTTCAGTCCCTAGTGGTGGTATGAATTCTGCCAAGCTGCTCTGTGAACTGAAACCAGAATCATGAGCCGAAATCAACACCTTGCTCCCCTAAGATGTTTGTAACATGCCAATCGAAAAGGGCAAGGGGAGGCTGGGAAGAAATTCCAAATGAAAGTTCCTGTGGGGCTAGAGAGATGGCTCAGGGGTTAAGTCTCTGCCTTGAAAGTAGAAGGTCCTGGGCTGGAGAGGTGGCTCAGGGGTTAAGCCTCCGCCTTGCAGGCGGAAGGTCCCGAGTTCGGATCCCAGATCCCACGTATAGACGCCAGACGGAAGCGGGGGCGGCCTGCGCTTCTGATCCTGGTAGGGCGGAACCTGTGAATCCCAGAGCAGAAGGAGGTGGAGGCGTCCATGGTGGTTCGCGAATTCGTCCGTGGTTCTACACATACACAGACACACACATACACACACACACAGACGCGCGCGCGCACATACACACAGTTGAATAAATAATAATAATAAAAAATTTAAAGAAAGTAGAAGGTCCTGTGCTCGCTTTGGCAGCACATATACTAAAAAATTGGAACGATACAGAGAAGATTAGTATGGCCCCTGCACAAGGATAACACACAAATTCGTGAAGCGTTCCATATTTTTTGAACCCCCAAAGTCTAGCATGGATCACAGGCACTACGACCTTTAGAGGCAAAGGATTAACAGCCACAATAGTGTTCCTGTACTAAAGGGAACACAAAAAAGAGCTCTAGGCAATGCCACTGAGTCCTTAAACCTCATCAGAGAGGAGGACCCAGAGGGAAGTTTGACATGCACACTAAAGGATGCTCCAGGAATGGGGGCGAGGGGAGCACTGGGAGAAAGGGGGGGAGGAAAGGGAAAGGGGAGAGGAAGTAAGGGGATCCTGGGAGGAGTGGAGGGAGGGAGGGGAATGGGGTACTTATCAACTTTGTATGAGTGAAAGAAATAAATTTAAAAAAAAAAAAAAAAAAGAAAGTAGAAGATCCTGAGTTTGGATCCTGAACACCAGGAGGAAATGGTAGCAGTCTGCACTTTGGGCTTTGGAAGGCAGAGTCTGGGAAATTCCAGAGCAAAGCAAATAGGAAGTAGGAGCAATTCAGAGTGATCCCTGAAGTTATCCTTGACCTCCACAGATCCACACAGTGTCCTCCGCTATACACAGACGCATACACATACAGATACACATTTTTTTGAAAAACAATATTGTGAGGCTTGGGGAAGGTGTCGATGTAACAAGGGCTTACTTTGCAAACATAACCACTTGGGTTTACTCTAGATGCTGGGTGGTCTCTGGGGCTCACTGGCCAGCCAGCCTTGTCTGCTTGGTGAACTCCAGAATCATGAGAAACCCTGACTCAAAAGGCCAGGCGGACAGTACTGAGTGACAAAGCAAGTTTGTGGCCAGCCTGAGCTACATGAGAAACTGTCTCAAGGAAAAAGAATAACCGTAGCACCAGACGAACCACGGTGGAAAGAGCGCGTGAGCTCAGGAGTTGGAGACCAGCCTAGGCAGCACAGCAAGACTCCACATCAGAGAAGAGAAAAGAGAAGTATATTTGGCCAAGTGTACAAAAGGATGCTAACTTCCTCACTGGCTCTCAGTATTTTATTCATCTGTTCAGGGCCTAGTTCCACCCCACATGGGCTGGGCCTTTCCCATCAGCTAGACAGTCTCCTGCAGGTTCACTCTGGACTTAACTCAGCTACTAATTCTCCACAAATGTACCCAGAGCTCAAACCCTCAACTGTCAAGTTGATACCTGTGCTTAACTATGATACTCCACCCCTTGTCAACTTGACATAAAAACAATAGCACTTTAAAACTGTAACCTTCAATCCTTGTCCCCATAGGTGTTATAAGTTATCTTAAAAATATAAATACATTTCATAGATAAATTAAAACTTCAGTTCCAACATTTTAAAGTTCAAAGTTTCTTAACTGTAAGAATGTATTAAATCAAAATAAGTTAAATACTTTGAAACAGATAAAACATTAAAATAGAAGTATCTTGATGTAATAAGAAAACATTTAAATTAAGATCAAAAAAATCTTCTGTTGCTCATTACATAGTAAGGTGGCTCAAGGATTCTAGGCATTCCCAGTCCTGTTTGCAGCTCGACGTTGTAAAAGCAGAGTTCCTCTGAACCAGGCTGAAGTTCCACTCACAGTCGTCCTCAGCAGCAGTCCTATGGTTCTGTCATCTCCAGCACCACTGTGGGTTTGCCTCTGCCACTGTAAGCTTCACCTTTTCTTGCAGGAACTCTACACCTGCCACTTGGTGCCAAGCTTTTGCCGCTCTCCATGAACCCTTCAGTAGTACACCAAAACCAGTACCACCTGGGAGATGCTGCCAGATTCTGAAGCGAGGTTGAAACATAGCTTGGTCCACTCGAGCCACAGCTGTACCAACTTTAACGTGCTGACTCTGGAAAAGCCTCCTTCTAGGTAGCTGAAACTTCCGAAGGGCAAAAAAGAGCTTCAGTTTGGGCCTTTGGCCCCTGAAGGAATCTGGATTTTCAAACTACAAAATGGCCATTCAGTGGTATTCATCTCCTCCATGGTTCCAGTGCAAATCACTAGGTTTCCCTTCACTGATGCCCATTTCTCCAACAATGGCAGCTGTTCTGCTGCCTGCCCTTTCTTTCCACATCCAAAGCTTCAGGACCATCAACCCAGCTTCCTTCTATCAAGCAAACCAGCCCATCATCTCTAAATTCAACTCCACCTTGGGGCTGGAGAGATGGCTCAGGGGTTAAGCCTCCGCCTTGCAGGCGGAAGGTCCTGAGTATAGACTCCGGGCGGAAGCGGGGGCGGCCTGCGCCTCTGGTCCTGGTAGAGCGGAGCCTGTGAATCCCAGGGCAGAAAGAGGTGGAGGCGTCCATGGTGATTCACGAATTCGTCCGTGGTTCTACACATACACATACACACATGCGCACAGACACACACACGCACACACACGCGCGCGCACATACACAACACACATGCGCACAGTTGAATAAATAATAATAAAAATATATATATATAAATTCAACTCCACCAAAGTCCTCATTCCCCTCATCGTAAACTGGGCCCAAACAATCCGCAACTCCCTCAGCGTTTTCATTATTCAAATGGCCCATTAAACTCTGCAGAACGGTATCGGTAATCCACAAAGTCAAAATCTTCAAACATTTCAAACTTTGTCCAGCAAAACCACTCAAAAGCCACAAAATCCACATAGATTTAGCAGCAAGAACCCACTCCCGGTACCAAATTCTGTTGCAGTTCGCCTGCGTGGTTGCTGATAAACGACCACCAAACGGCTTAAGGGAACAAGGGGTTTATTTCCTTACAACTGTCTGATTACAGTTCTCAGTCCAGCTTGATGGGAGAGCACACACCAACACCAGGGCTGAGGGAACTGGCCACACCATCACCACATAAGAGCTGAGAGATGGACAGTCCTTACTTGCCAGACTCTCAACCAGCTCTCTGAGATTTATTCCAGGGCCTAATCCTATCCACCATAGGCTGGACCTTCCCCATCAGCTGACAATCTCCTTCAGGTTTGCTGTGGGCTCAACTCAACTGCTAATTCTCCATAAATGTGTCCAGAGCTCAAACCCACAACCGTGAGGTTAACACCTGTGCCCAACTATGACTATATATATATATTATAGAGGCAGGGCATTGCTATATAGCCCAAGATAGCTTCAAACTTATGGTACTACTGCCTTCGTCGCCAGGATCACGTCTGGGAATCAGACTTGGGATTCCCAAGAAGCCCTTGATTATAGACTGAGTAGGCAGGATGCTTTCCATTCTAGAACACAGCTTTTAGCCAGGCAACTCCAGGTTCAAACTGCACTACTGCAGATTGGCCTGCAGGTGGCGTCCTGCTCTTATGCTCAAGTGCTGGACCAAGGGTCAGGGCCATTGGGGCAAATGGATGAGGGTGTCACCAAAGGAAGAGGTAACAGCTGACTCAGAAGACTGGACCAACACGCACAGCAGCACATTATCCAAGCCTAACATCGTGGCCACACCCTCAGAGGACTCAAGATTCATCGTGAAATGTTTTTAACTCATATCACCTCAGATCCAGAGGTGGGTTTAAAACTACCTGCCGCCATGGTGGGTAGTACAAGCCTGGATTCCCAGCACCTTAGGAGGGAGGAGGAGGAGGAGGAGAATGGAGAATTCAAAGTCATCCTTGCATACCTAGCCAGCCTGAGCCAGCTGAATTACCTGAGACCCTGCCTCAAAAAAAGAAAAAAAGAATAAATCAAAAACTATTACACTTTGATTTTCTGATAAACATTCTGAATCCAGCCTTATCAGGGAATCGTTCTGAATCCTTAAGAGCTCTTCTGGAGAGCTGGCAAGATGGCTCAGTGGGTAAAGGGGCTTGCTGCCTAAACCTGACAATCTGAGTTCAATTCCCAAGACCCATGTAGGAGTGGAAAGAAAGAACCAACTCTACAAAGTTGGCCCTCTGCATGCGTTTATGACACTCATACCCACATAAGTACACAATAACAATAGGTTAAAAAGTGAAGTATTATACTCTTATGACTTACACACACACTAAATTAATTATGATACTATTTTTAAAAAAGAGTTCTTCTGATCCATACCTACTCTGAACTCTTCTAGGATACATCAGCTAATATCTTTGGTAAAATGATAGACAGGGCTGAAAGGAGGAGTCAGCTACATCTTCATCACCCCGTGTCCTGCACCTTCCCCTTGGTTCCATGCGTTCCCCTAACAGAAGCAGGTGACTGAGCTGCAGACTGGCTGAGGGGTCCCAGTGGTCCGCGTGTGGGGCGCCACTCTAGTCAAGCGACTGATTTAACCTGGGCCCAGGAAGAGGTATATGGTTTGTTGGGGTTGTGTGTATGGTGTGAAGGGGGTGTAATGTGCCATATATGTGATATATATGTGGTATGTGGGGTATAGTGTGTACACGTGGTGTGTATGTATGGTGTGCCTCTGTGTGTGCACATGGCATGGGTGGTGTGTGTGTATATGTCATGTATGTAAGATGGGGAGATGCAGGTATGCATGTGTAGAGTATATAGTAGTATGCATGTGAGGTATGGGAGTATGTGTTGTGGATATGGGGTGGGGAGGTACAGATGTGCATGTGTGAGGTACATGTGTATTTGTGCACAAGTGGTGTGATGCAGTATGTTGCATGTTCTGCACATGCGTTGTGTGTGTGTGTGTGTTGCGCATGTGGGGTGTGTGTATGTTGTACATGTGGGGTGTGTGGTCTGTGTGCGGGGTGTGTGCGCTGTGTGTATGTGTGCTGTGCATGTGGGCTGGGGAGGTGAAGGCGTGCACGTGTGTTCCTACAGCAGGGTAGAGCAGATCCCTTCCATCCAGTCTGAGCTTCTGGGCATACAGCCCAGCCAAGGAATGGGGAGCTTCCTTGCTCCGTCAGCCCCCCAGCCTCTTATTTATTTTAGGAAAAAGTATCTGTGTTCCTCGAGCACAGCTGGAAGCTGGAGCGGCCCAGCTGCTCGCTTCCGTTCTCCTAAAAACACATTCATTTTATGATCAAGTTAACACACACTTGCTTTCAGTAGTGCAAATAAATGTTTAAAGAAGCTCTGGATCTCCTAAGATGTTCACTTTCCAGCTTCCTGGCTGAAAGCGTGACGTTTGGGAGCAGAGATCAAAACGAGCTGGTCAGATTCACTTGAGGCAGCGCAGCCAATAGAGAGAGGGACAGAAACTCCTGTCCTTATTGCTCCTCTCTGGCAAGGCAGGAAGACGGTCGGTCCTGAATCTGTGCTGGCTTCCATTTATTTGCACGTTCTGTCCAGGGAGAAGGAAGGCTGAAAGGAGTGGCTTGGAATAAGAGAAACTGAGAAAAGAAAAAAGAAAAGAGAAGAGAGAAAAGAAAAGAAAAAAGAAAAGATCAGAAGATCAAGCTCATTCTTAGGTACTTAGTAAATTCAAGGACTGTCCTGGCCACATGGGTCCCTATCTAAAAAAAGAAAGAGGGGGCTGGAGAGGTGGCTCAGGGGTTAAGCCTCTGCCTTGAAGGCAAAAGGTTCTGAGTTCGGATCCTAGACCCCACGTATAGACACACATACACACACACACACCACACACACACACACAATTGAATAAATAAGAAATAATAATAAAAAAATAAAAAAAAAGAAAGAAAAGAAAAAGCAACTGGGATTATGAGTTAAGCTTCTGCCTCACAAGCAGAAGGTTCTGAGTTTGAATCCCGGATCCCATGTACAAACGCCGGGCACAAACAGTGATGGCCCTGAGTGATGGCAGAGCCTGGGAAACTCCAGAGCAAAGTAAAGAGGAGGTAACACAATCCAGGGTGATAAGTCACTCTTGGGCTTCCACAGGCACATGGTGCCCTCTGATACACACACACACACACACACACACACACACACATACACACAGAGGCATGCAAAAGAGACAGGGAGAGACAGAGAGAGAGAGAGCACATTTCTCTCCTACCAGGTGGGCTTTGGAAACTTAATTCAGGTCATCGCGTTTGAAAGCAGGCACCTCGTCTGCCAAGCTGTTTCTCCAGCTCACGGAACTTGGTCTTGATTGCTCTTTCGCCTTTATCTTCGGAGGCCGACTTTATCAAGCCCAGAGCTTGCGGTGTGGGGAGCCCAGTCTCCACCTTCTGCGGCTGGAACATTATGGAATTGGAATAATTACTAAGATAAGATTTCTTGGGGGGCTGGAGAGGTGGCTCAGGGGTTAAGCCTCTGCCTTGCAGGCGGAAGGTCCTGAGTTCGGATCCCAGATCCCACGTATAGACGCCAGGTGAAAGCGGGGGCGGCCTGTGCTTCTGGCCCTGGTAGGGCGGAGCCTGTGAATCCTGGGGCAGAAGGAGGTGGAGGCGTCCATGGTGGTTCCCGAGTTCGCCCGTGGTTCTACACACACACAGACACACAGACACACACACAGACACAGACACACACACACGCGCGCGCACATGCACACAGTTGAATAAATAATAATAATTAAAAAAAAAAAAGATTTCTTGGGGCTGGAGAGATGGCTCGGGGTTAAGCCTCTGCCTTGCAGGTGGAAGGTCCTGAATTCGGATCTTAGACCCCACGTATAGACGCCGGGCGGAAGCGGGGGCGGCCTGCGTTTCTGGTCCTGGTAGCGGAGCCTGTGAATCCCGGGGCAGAGTAAACAAGGAGGTGGAGGCGGTCCATGGTGGTTCCCGAATTTGTCCGTGGTTCTACACACACACACACACACACGCATCCACGCACACTATAATAAACAATAAAAAAAACTTTAAAAAAATATTTTAAAGATAAGATCTCTTAAATGCTAATCTGCTTTTGGTACTGGTTTTAAAAGTTTAAGCTGCTTTTAATAATGTTTTTCATAATTCAGCTAACTCGCTGGGCTGAACTAATATGAGATTCTATTTTCAATGATAAGGTTTTCTTAAATGTTAATCTGCATCTGATAATGTTTTCCAAAGTCTTTTACCAACACGGATCTATTATATAGACTCTCATTATACTGTACCATAAATTAATAACTAATTTAAAGTAACTGCCAATGAATTAAGTCCTTGTCTGCAGGAAACAACTACCAAATGTTATTTATGGATCTGTCTGTTTGTGTTTCAAAGTAACAAATTTGTAGCGACTTCAACTTTTCTCATTCCTATTGTGCACTAATATTTTTTATTTTTTGGCATGCTCTATTTAAATACATGCATGCATACTTAAAAACAAACAAAAACAAATAATAATGACATCAAAGGCCTTAACTACCTAAATATTCTAGTGTAATTTACACTTTAAGATCATCACAACTGTTCCGGATAACTTACAAGTTTTCTTTCATGGAAAATTATCTTGCTTGGTTTTAATTTTTAATGAGAATGCAAATAAAGATGCCATTGTGTTCTTACCAACATCCTGATGACCCCCGCCAGATTTGTACCCTACTGCCAATATTCTAGCATCACTAGCCACTATGGATATTGGTTAGTTAAACTTGCTCATTTCTCTGACTTTTTAAATTTTAAATATTTTTTAAATTTATTTTATATGTGTGTGTGTATATCAGGGGACACTGTGTGTCCCTGTGGAGGACCAAGGGTGACTTTGGGAATCATCCTAGATTGCTTCTACTTTCTTCTTGCTTCGCTCTGGGATTTCCCAGGCTCTGTCCACCAGGGCCAGAAGTGCAGGCCACTGACATTTCCACCTGGTGTTTTTATATGGGATGTGACCTGGGATCTGAACTCAGATCCTTCTGCTTGCGAGACAGAGTTTTAACCCCTGAGCCATGTCTCCAGCTCCCTCTGACCTCTTTTATGGAATCTTGTCCCATCAAATCTAACAATGGAGACCATGCAATTGTTTTCTGAGAAATTCTTTGGAATTCCTTCATTCTCCTTGTGGTAAGATGCATGGGCTCCCTTTCTGGGAGAAGACCAACAACTACTTTGCTCCAATCTGCTTTTCTAATTACATATCCTCTATGTGTACTCCCGCGTTCTGCTATAGCCTTGCTAGCGAAATTCAGATGTAATGATTTCTGAATGTTTCTATTGCTATAATTCTATTCTTCTAATTTTTAGATACTATTTTATATAATATGCCTATGGAGTTCTAAAGAAAACTTAAAAGATTCTCTTGTACCCATGGGCTGCTTGTTGATTCCATATTTGATAGTGTTTCGATGTCTATTTAGATGTGTTATAACTCACCTGCACATTTGGCCCTAAAGGATATTGAAAGTACTACAATTGAATATAAAAATTTTATAAATATAAAATAATATACAAGCTTATATTAAATTTTCTTTTCAAAATGGGGATTTAAAAGACAAGTACAAATAGCGTGGCCCACTTACCCTTATTAATAGTAATGTTAGGCTTTATATTCTAAGTTAAATGGCTTTAACTGTATTTATATTATAAGGGCCAGGTATTGTAAAGGTACAAATATTAAAAGATTGCTTAATGCTAGAGTAAAAAAACAGTTACGAAATCTTAGATTTCAAGGTATACATTTATAAATGACGATATGAGAATATGTACTGGCTTCACAGTTGCCAAAGAAAGCCTAACTTTTATTTTTTTATTTCTTAACTTTTAAAGAAGAGATTTATGATTACTAGGTTATGATGTAGAAAATATGACTTAGAAGGTTGAAAGTATGTTGCAAGAGGTGTATGACTGAGAAAGTCAAAGTATGTTGCAGAAGGTTGGTGGAATGTTAGGTTTATGAGAAGGTTGATATATGGTTATGAGATGTGACTTGGAAAGTAAAGTAAGTTCCTGATGTGATAGTTAAAAGAAATGCTATGTGATGGTTCAGCCTGTGTTATAGGAAAGGCATTGAGCCTCAGAAACATACTGGCGAAGATCCGAGTTTCATGTATTCAAGTGTTTTTCAATTGTCTCTGTCTTGACGATGCCCATAAGACTCATAAATCCTAATTCCTAAAGGGTCTAATTGCTTGTCCCATGAGATCAAAGGGTCCTAACACGATGCTATGGATTTTAACTAAAGCACGTTGGCCTAAAGGTAAATGTTGCTCTTCCTCGCCATCACCTTCACCTCACTGGGTCAGACAATGCAATTGGTTACTTGAATTTTATATATATCATCTCTAATCACAGGTCATATGGAAACGTTAGGTTTTACATATATATATGTATATATATATATATATATATCGGGTTCGGATCATTATGGCTAATAAATTTAATTTGATCCAAGTGTTTCTTTATTAATAGCTCGACCAATTAGCTAGCTCTGCCTCCTAAAGTCTGCTCCTCTATCTACGACTCAGCCCCATCTACATGAGACATTAGGAATGCGCCTTCCTAGCTGTGTGGGATATATGTGGCTGATGATGTGACCTCTACATGCGCAAAACTGTGATGTTTTCTCCACAGGGAACTGAATGTAAGTTCCTGAAGAGACGCTGCTGCACTTGCAAGGCTGATTGACTTGAATGGAGTCTCCAACAAAATGGCAAGATCTGGAATATTGCAAAGCCAGAACCATTTTAAGCCCCTAATTGTCATTTATTGCCATCCTCTCTGTATGTGACCTAACATTTCTAATGACTATTATAGGTTATTAGATAAGCTGTAGTTAGCAAGGTCAACGTAGCTCAATTTCCCTACTCTCCTGGGTACAAAGATGTATCCTTTAATCAAACCCTTAGTTGCCTTCTTAATTTTTTGTCGGTCTTGTCTCTCCTAGACTAAAGACCAATCGAGCTCTGAAAACTGCCAGCAGGCACTTGGAAAGCCCGGCCTGATGATGTAGCTCATGGAATAGGCACTCCCTCTCTCTTGTCTCCACCCTCATTCCCAGGGATTAAAAACCTCTCTCCCTTTGATTCCCTTCCAACCTTATCTCTTTCAAACTTTATAAGTCCATCTTATTGAATATATCATCCTATTGTAGCACCAGACCTCACTAACTGCTGGCTCTGCATCTCCCTCCAAAACTCTTGATTTGCAGCAACCCCCATCCAAAACCTCTGCAAAGTTCTCTTCCAAGAATCCTCCTGTTCTCCTAATCCTCTTCCTCTCTCTCCCAACCACCTTCCATTTATCCAAATTCCACTTTGCATCCACCCATCTACAGGTCCGACTTGAACAATTTTCTTCCCCAGCTGAAGTAATAATCAAAGAGCCCTAGACCTTCCTGCTGAGAAGGGAGTAACCTGTGTTTTTCTAAGTGAAAATGCTGCTATTTTGTAAAATAACAGCTGTCTGCCTTATCTTCATTCCAGGATAGGAGAAGGGATGTCACATCCAGAACATTGAATCAACTAATAACCTTACCTCATGTCTTTATGAACCTCTTAATAACCCTTACAATGCAACAGTTTAGAAAGATCACTTTCTGGTCAGTTTTTTTTTTTCTCTTTTAGGTTAAGCTTTACCAAGCCCAGAATGATGATGCATGTGACCCTCTTGATTCCCCTGGTCTTTGTTTTGAGGACCTTTGACTGCAACCCCCTACTAAGCTCCTCTTCAGCAGGAAGTAGTCAGAACAGTCTCCCCTCTCCCCCCTCTGCCTTCATAGTCAAAATCCTCAAAAGATAGAAAGACAGGTAGATTTCCATAAGCAGTGACAACAGCCAGGGAGACCAGAGGACGCCATGGCCAGAAGCCTATGGGAAGAAAGCACGTGTACAGAGAAAACTGGCCTGAAACCTCTGCGGCATCCTGCGAGTTCCAGACTCACCAGGAGCCCATCACAAAGCCCACCAGAAGAAAACAGGACCTCCTCTACCACCTCCAGTTTCAATGTGAAGGGTTCATTCACCAGTGTATAAAACCTTGACTCCTTTTCTGGTCCACCATGTCTAGGATTGAAAGGGAGGCATCACATCTAGAACATTTGATTGACTTTAGGAGCCTTCCACCAACCTTCAAAACACCCCTGGTCACTCGGAAGCAATTTAGAGAGATTTGACGCCCTGTCTCCCATCCCCACTTCCCAGTTTCTCCCAATCCTATCCATTTTTTTTCCCCTTTTTATCCATCAATAGTCTGATTTTGGGGCTGGAGAGATGGCTCAGGGGTTAAGACTCTGCCTCCCAAGCAGAAGGTCTTGAGTTCAGATCCCAGGTCCCACGTAAAAACAAACAAAACACCATCTGGGAGAAACCAGCAGCTGATTGCACTTCCTGCTCTGGTGGGCGGAGCCTGGGAAATCCCACAGCAAAGCAAAGAGGAGGTAGAAGCAATCCAGGATGATTCCCAAAGTCACCCTTAGTCTTCCACAGGGACACACAGTCCCCCCTGATACACACACACCACACAAACGCACAGATAGATAAATAAATAAACAAACAAATAAATAAAATATTTTAAATAAAAGAATCCGATTTTGATAGATTGGGAACCAGACCACGGAACCAGAGACCGCACTTAAAAGATCTGCGATCAGAAACAGATCTCGACTGGAGACCCCACCAAGAATGTTAACAGGATTTGATAAAGACAACCGACAAGTGGACAGACTCTTATTATTCTGGGACAGAACCAACCGGTCAAACCAAAATTCCTTCCCCCTACACTCCAACTGTTAAAAGCTTGCACCCCCGACTCCAAATCAGTAGGAATTTCCATCTCAAGGAGAAATCGCTGCTCCCCTGCTGGAGTTTTGGAGAAGCTTCCCGAATAAACTTCAGTCTTTGTGGCTAAAGCTTGAGTTCCTGTTCTATCTCCCTTCCCACCCTCTCTTTCTTCTTCTCTTTTTCTGATGTAGTCTTTACACGGTTCTTAGAGACCGGAACTCTGTTCCTCTGGCTGGCACGGCTTAACTGTCTTTAACCAGACAAGAAAATGTATCGTCTGTTTGCTGCAGATGCCGACTTGAAGGTTGAGGCCTTGCATGCATTTGTGAAGAATTAGTAGTTAAGATGACTCTGAGCAAGCCTGTGGGAAATTACCTAATTGATGAAGGAAGACCCACCCATAGCGCATGGGACCATTCGTTCCCTTGTGGGTGCCTAAAACGGAGGGATTTGTTTAGTAAGTTGGGATATTTTGCATGCTTTGGCAGACTTCCAGACTACAGGGTGAGGAGTTTTGTCCTCCCTCAGTAACTCCTGTGGATATAGAGTGGCTAGTTCCCTTGGTTCCTGATGTTGGAATGAAATCTGGTGAGCTGGACTATGAACTGTAACCAGAATCTTTTTTTAAAAATTTTTTTATTATTATTTATTATTTTTAGTCAATTGTGCGTGCGCGCGCGCATGTGTGTGTGTGTGTGTGTGTGTGTGTGTGTAGAACCACGGATGAATTCGGGATCCACCATGGACCGCCTCCACTTCCTCCTTGTTTATTCTGCCCCGGGATTCACAGGCTCCGCCCTACCAGGACCAGAAACGCAGGCTGCCCCCGCTTCCGCCCGGCGTCTATATGTGGAGTCTGGGATCTGAACTCAGGACCTTCTGCCTGCAAGGCAGAGGCTTAACCCCTGAGCCACCTCTCCAGTCCCTGTAACCAGAATCTTTTAATTTTTTTTTTTTTTTTTTTTTTTAAAATTTTTTTTTTTATTTATTCAACTGTGCGCAAGTTCGTGTGTATGTGTGCACGTGTGTGTGTCTGTGTGTGTGTGTAGGTGTAGAACCACGGACGAATTCGCGAACCACCATGGACGCCTCCACCTCCTTCTGCCCCGGGATTCACAGGCTCCGCCCTACCAGGACCGGAAACGCAGGCCGACCCTTGCTTCCGCCTGGCGTCTATACGTGGGATCTGGGATGCGAACTCAGGACCTTCCGCCTGCAAGACAGAGGCTTAACCCCTGAGCCACCTCTCCAGCCCGCTGTAACCAGAATCTTAAGCAAGAAGAAAACCCCTTGTTCCCTTAAGTTGTTATGCATCTATCATATTA
The DNA here is from genome assembly GCA_023101885.1 of Typhlomys cinereus. Lineage (NCBI taxonomy): Eukaryota > Metazoa > Chordata > Mammalia > Rodentia > Platacanthomyidae > Typhlomys > Typhlomys cinereus. The sequence continues at coordinate 3,190,020 of JALPQD010000229.1, read as the reverse complement.
GTAACAAGAGGACAAACTGAACAGTATCTTAACCATTTTTAGTTTAGTTTTTTTCTTTTTTTAGTGTATGTGTGTGTGTGTATGTTTGCCACAGCACAAGGTCAGAGAACAGCTTTCAGGAGTTTGTTTCTTCTTGCCATCGCATGGGTTCCAAGGATTGAATTCAGATGGCCATGTTTGGGTAAGTGTCTTTACCTGCCGAGCCATCTCTCCAGTCCCTTTGTATTGTGTGTATTCTATATTTGGAGGAACGGGGAGACAGACCATGTCTGTATGCGGAGTTCAGTAGACAACCCCTTGGGAAGTCAGTTCTCTCCAACATTTGGGTTTTCAGGGAACCAACTCAGGTCACCAGGTTTGTGAGCAGGAGCGTTCCTTGAACTATCTTGGGGCCCCCACTGAATTGCCGTAGGGTTGGCTGGGCGCTTGCTGTAGCTTGGGGATGTGAAGTGAAGCCAGCTTTAGCCATTGATAATCCCTCAAGAAGGTGGGAGGTGGAGGGGGGGCTGCAGGCCTTAGACTTTCTGTCATCCTCCTGCCTCAGCATCCCAAGGACTGGGACCGGTAGATGGGAGTCCACCAGCTTGAGAAATCTTGATGGCTGCTTGGTGTCGGTAGATCGTGGGAATGTCTGGCAAAGTCACGAATGTAAACAGCACCAGGAGGCTTGAGGCGGTGGCTCAATGGCGAGGTGCTCCTTCCATGTGAGAGGTTACAGGTTAAATCCCCAGCATATCAACACACAAAGGCACCAATTACCTTTTGGGCCAGCAAGATGGCTCAGTGGGTAAAGGCGCTTGCCTCCCAGCCTGAGTTTGATCCCTGGAACTCACATGGTAAAAGGAGAGAACCACCTCTCTCAGGTTTCCTCAGACCCTTCCTTGCATGTCTGTGCACAACATAACAGATGCTCAACGAAGGAAGCACACCAGATAAAATTAAATATCTGGTGTGATCCGTAGCTGTGTAAATGTACCTCTCCCCCCCAGAACCTGGGGCTCTGCAGCCTATGGGTTTAAATGAGGTCACTTTAGCCTCACACCCAAATTTCACCGCCTCATTGCCCCCACCTGCTTATACAGTGCTCTGCAAAAGCTCTGGGGGTTCCCACGAATGTCTGTACTTCGCTTAGGGGTGGGGAGATGGAGCAGTTCAGATGTGTGACATGCCAGAGGTCCTGAGTCCCCCGCACCTATGCAAAAAGTAGGCTACTCCAGCACACATGTGCTCAAGTGCGCACACACACACACACACACACACACACACACACACACACACACGTGTGCTTGGTGGTCACAGTCCCCTTTTCTCAAGCCTTTGCCCTCATGCGCCTCACGAGTGACATCTTCTGGTGAGGTGACCCACCACCTGGTTGGCCTGGGACTGAAGGTTTTTAGCATTCAGCCCTAACCTGAGAAAGTTCCAGGCTGGCCTCCAACTTGTATAACTGAGGATGACCGCAAACTCCGCCTTCTGAGAACTGGGATTACGGGTGTCACCATACCTGGCTTTGCAAATGTTATTTTGTTTTTCTTTTCTTGTGCATGTATGTGTGCTTTGCATGTGTGTGTGTGTGTGTGTGTGTGTGTGTGTAGGCTTGAGGGTGATATCAAGAATCATTTTTGGTCACTGTTTTACCCCATCAGCCACTAGTGCTGGTCTGGCTAATAAGCTTGCTCTGGGGATTCCCAGGCTCCTCCTCCCAGGACTGGAATTGTAGACCAGACTTGCCTGGCATTTCATGGGAGATCTGGGGATCCGAACTCCCCTCTTTCTGCTTGTGCAGCAAGTGATTTAACCACTGAGACATCTCCCCAGTCCTGTATATGTTTTGAGTATTTTATTTATTTGAGAGAGAGAGAGAGAGCCCACATATATGTGCATGGCACATGGGCGAGGTTGGAGGACAACTTTCAGAAGTTGTGTCTGGGAATCTCACTCGGGTTGCCCTGCTTTCCTTCATGCCTGCAGAGCGAGCTCTCGACCGACTGAGCTCTATCCCCTCCTCTTCTTTTTTTAGTCTTGGGGTTTGTTTTGGTTCCGGGCAAGTGTTCCACCACTGAGCTATACACCCAGCCACTTCCTCTTCTTCCAGGTCTGAAACGGCGGGGGTTCCCCAGTATCTTCATGCGCTGCTCTTCGTCTCTCTCTGAGCTATCTTACAATAGTTCAGTTAGTTATCATGTCACCGCAGTGAGCGTGGTTCTCAAATCGCGCAGTCAGTCTCAACGTCTCCAGCCTCAGTCCACATGTCCAGTGATCTCCAGGACTTTTCTGATCTCCTCAATAGCCAAATCCAGCTTATTTTAAGGACAGGCCTGCAGGTCGTAATCACAGCCCTTGCTGGACAGAGCCTCAGAGACAATGGCATCCAGACCCAGCCAGCCAGGAAGCTGCTATCCACTGAGTGCACAGCGAAGGGAGGGGGGCGGGGAGCTGTGTTTGCTCCTCTACTTCTTTGGTGGGGGTGGGGTGGGTGAGCGGGGGGCAGGGGGTGCCTCTGCAGTCTTCCCACAGACTACTTATACTACTGCTTGTGTATTCGTCACTTCTGTGTTGCATGGTGTGTGTGTGTGTGTGTGTGTGTGTGTGTGTGTGTGTGTGTGTGCAGGCCAGAGGTCACGACAGGTGTTCTTTCTCAATCACTCTCCATTTTATTTTTATTTTTAGAGACAGGGTCTCTCACTGAATCTGGTGCTTACGGATTTGGCAAGGTAGGCCGGCCAGCCAGCAAGCCGCAGACATCTTCCCGTCTGTCTGCCTGGTGCCGGGATTGTAGGTGCGCACAGACTTATGTGGCAAACACTTTTGTCAACCGAGCCATCACTCTGGCTTGCTTGCTTTCTCTCTCTTTTCTTTCTCCTTCCTTCCTTCCTCCCTCTTTCTTTCTGTTTTTCTTTCCCTCCCTTCTTCTTCTTTTCCCTCCTTTCCTCTTCCTTTCCCTCCCTTCCTGCCTTCTTCCCTCCTTCCCTCCTTCCCTCCTTCCCTCCCTGCCTCTTTCCCTTCTTGAGATGGCAGTCTGTCTAAGCAGCGCAAGCCGAGTGCCCCATCCTCTTCCCGGACCTCTCAGGAGCAAGGATTATAGCGAGCACTAACAGGCTACACTTCCTTGCCTGCCCTGACTTTTTGAGCCTGAACAGTAAATCTGTGATTTTTTTTTTGACTTGTTTCCTTGTTTTTTTTTTAAATTTTTTCCACTCATACAAACTTGATAGGTTCCCCATTCCCCTCCCTCCCTCCACTCTTCCCTGGATCCCCTTGTTCCCTCCTCCCTTTTCCCCTTCCTTTTCCCCCTCCCTCCCTTTCTCCCAGTGTGCCCCTCCCCCCTTCCTGGAGCATCCTTTAGTGAGCATGTCAAAAAAATCTGTGGTTTGTTACCCAAGGCCAAGCCAAGTCACATCGACTTCTTGTCTGTCATGGCTGACACAATCCGAGTCCTTCCCAGACTTAAGGAATCCTTTGTTTTCTCCCTCCTCCTTCTCTCTTATGTTTCCTCCTCTCTGGTACTAGGTTTTAAACCAAGGACCTCATGCACACTGGGCGAGTTCTAGTACTAAGTATCTGTGGTACTTGTTTTTAGACAGTGTTTCACACCGCCCAGGCTGTCTTCAAATCTCTAATGTAGTGAGGCTGGCCTTGAACTCCTGATCCTCTTGCCCCTGCCTCCAAGTGCCAAGATTGGTGTATGCTACCACACCCGGCTCTGTCTTTGGATTTACAAACACCACATCTGTATGTGCAGGTTTATCCCATTTTCCAGCTAAGCTGAGGCTTACGGTCCACACTACGGTACCAGCTCTGATAATTGGGGCTCCATGACCCAGTGTACCCCACCAGGCTCCCAGTGCAGTAACATACTGGAGGCTGCGCAGAGCCGGCAACAGTCCCAAGGAAACACCACTGTGGATGCATCCGGATTTTACAGCGAAAGACCTTGTTCTCTTTGGCTAAGAGCAAATGTTTTGGGAAACGGCTCTTGTCTCTGGGTCCTGACCAAGCCTGAACCCCGAGATCCACGCTCCTCCTCTGGGGATGTCATCCACCTAGCCACCAAAGACCAGAGAGCTCTCACTTGCCTCCCCTCCGCAGCATGGTGCCCAGAACAGGCCCAAACACATCCCAGGGAACATAGCGTAGCATCTTCTGAGTGTGTCTCTGGTCCTCTCCCTGCCACCATCCACTACGCCGTCCATCCACAGCTCCAGCCTTAGGGGGAATCATGTGACCAGGTAAGATACGGAGGACATCTGGGACACACATGGGTACCTGCTGACTTGGGAGCTGTATTCTGTGATTCTCTTTGTCCTAAGAAAAGACTCCATGCCATGTGCTCAGGAACTCGGAGTGGAAGAGAGGAGGCAACTGTATGTCTCAGAGGAGCCCTGGAGTGTGTGTGTGTGTAGGCATCTACATCCCATGGGAAGACTTACAATACGACCTCGCAGCCCAGGAGGCTTCAAAGAGCAAGCAGACAGGAAGACTCACCGGGGGATGCAGGGCAAGCAGAGCGCGGTGGGGTCCCAAGCACAGTGGGGATAAGGCTAGGATAGAGGTGCGACAGGTTGGTCCTCTGGCCTGGCTAGAGCCCATTTCTAGAAGGAATCCTTATAATGGAAGCTATAGCGTTGGTTGGCGTCAACCTCATGGAACAGGGTTAAGATAATTTTAAAAAAGAAGTCAAGAAGTTTTTATTTTACATTTATTTGGTGTGCATTTGAGAAAGGAAAGAGAAAGAGAGAGAGATGCACATGTGCGCTGTGGGACATGGCGGTCAGAGGATGACTTTCCTTTCACCATGGCTTTCAGGGATCAAGCCCCGGATGCCCCGGGTTTGTGAGCCCACACCTTAGTCACTATGCTATCTTGCCCACCCTCGTATTTATTGTGTGTGACACGTAGGTCAGAGGACACCTTGAGGTTGGGTCTCTCCTTCCGGCATGTGGTTTCTGGGGATGGAACTTGGGTGGAGAAATTCGCAAGTAGGTGCTTTACCCAGAGTTATCTTGGCAGCCCACACCTGACATCTTGTATGGTGGCGCCTGTCTAAGGAGCTGACCTCAGCAGAGTCAACGGGACTGACCACTTACTACAGCCGCTTTACTGTGCATGTCATTGTATATAGGGGGGTATGCATAAGGGGGTGCTTGAGCGTGTGTGCCTGTGGAAGCCCAAGGGTGACTTCGCAATCATCCTGGGTTACTCTACCTCTTTATCGCTTTGCTCGGGGTTTCCCGGGCCCCACGTTCCAAGGCTGGTAATACAGGATGCTGCCATTTCTGCCTGGCAATTTTATATGGGATCTGGGCATTCAAACCCTTTTGCTGCCAGGAAGAAGCCTTATTAACCCCTGAGTCATCTCTCCAGCCCAAGTTCACTCCTTTTCTTTTTCTTTCTTTCTTTCTTTGATGTAGATTTGAACTAGTGCAGGCTTTTTTTCTATGGAACATTAGAATTCTGGGGTGTACGGAAGGCTAGCTGAAGAGCTTGGATTCCATCGAGACTCCCAGCCATTCTAAAGATGCCTGCCTCCTTCTCCTGAATTCTTTTTCTGATTAAATGAGCCAGAGTCAGTTTTTCTGTTGCTGGCAACTAAAAACTCTTAACTCAAACAAAAACGCTGCTCACAGATCTGTCCATTGTGTTTGTAAACATTTAGGACCCAGGCTTCCTCCACTGTCACACTAGGAAGAACAGATCTGATATTCCGTCTTAGCCGCAGGGCCAATAAGCCATCCTTGCTTTCACTGCGGTACACAGCACCACGCGGTGAAGCACGCAGGCTGTAAACTTGTAGTCTGTAAAGTGTACTTTAATTGCCGGTACGATGGTGCGTACTGAGGAGGAGGGCTGCAGGAAGCCAAGGTTTCAGCAACCCAGTAACACCCTTATTCAAAGTAACCCCCCTCCACAAATATCCATTACAGTGGCATACACTTGTAATCAGGATTAAGCAGGCTGACGCAAGGGGATTAGGTTGTTTTATTTATTTATTTACTTATTTTGTGTGTGTGTGTATCAGAGGGCACTACTATATGTCTCTGTGGAGGATCAAGGGTGACTTTGGGAATCATCCTGGATTGCTTCTACCTCCTCCTTGCTTTGCTGTGGGATTTCCCAGGCTCCATGCATAGGGATGGAAGTACAGGCTGCCACTGTTTCTGCCTGGGACCTGGGATCTGAACTCAGGACCTTCTGCTTGGGAGGCAAAGTCTTAACTACTGAACCATCTCTCAAGCCTAGAGGAGGATTAGGAATCTGAGACCAGACTTTGATACATACTGAGACTATCTCCAAACAAAACAAAAAAAGAAAAAGAGCTACACATGGTGTTACATGCCTGCAATCCCAACACTTGAGAGATGGAGGCAAGAAGGTCAGGAGTTCAAGTTCAGAGACTACCACAGCTACACACCCAGTCTGATGCCACTTTGGACAACATGACACCCTGTCTCAAAAAAACCAAACAAAACAAAAACAAAAACCCAAGCAAACAAAAGTCAACATTCAAAAATATATTTCAAGGGTTGGAGAAATGGCTTGGGGTTAAAGACTTTGACCTGAGTTCAGATCCCAGATCCCATGGAAATGGTGATAGCCTATACTTCTAGCCCTGGAAGGTGGAGCCTAGGAAACCTTAGAGGGAAGCAATAAGGGTTTAAAGCAATCTAGTGTGATTCTTGATGCTACCCTAGGGCCTCCACAGACACACACAGTATCCTAGTCTATACACACCCATATGCACAAATACATATTATTTCAGGGACAAGTGTGATAGCATATACTTGTCACATAGCCTGGTTGGTAGGCCAGTCTGGGCTAAATGAAACCCTACGTCATTAAAAAAATAAAGAGAAGGGGGTTGGAGAGATGGCTCACGGATTAAGACTCTGTCCAACAAGTGGAAGGTCCTGAGTTCCAATCCCAGGTTCCACATAAAAATGCCAGGTGGAAATGGCAGTGGCCTGAACTTCTGACTCTCATGGGTGGAGCCTGGGAAATCCCAGAGCAAAGGAAATAGAAGTAATCAGGATGATTCCTGAAGTCACCCTTGGTCCTCCACAGGGACACACAGTGTCCTCTGACACACACACACACACTAAATGAATAATAACAAAAGAAAAAAAATTTCAAGTGAAATCTCTCTCTCTCCATTCTCACATTTAGCCTGGGCCTGGTGGCGCCTGTTATCAGACATTTGGGAGACTGAGGTAGCCTGTTAGAAAAAAAACCATCACCAGCCCAGTGAGATGGCTCAGGAGATAAAGGAACCTGCCAGTAAACCTGTCAGCCAAGCCACACGGCTGGTGGGAGGAGAGAATTAACTTCTGAGCTTTGTTCTCTGACCTTCCCAAGTGCTGGGGCACAAGTCCTGCTCTCTGGTGACCACTCTGAAATCACTCAGCTTAAAACAAAAACAAAAATCCAGGCAGTAGGAAGGCGAGGGCCTGAAGGTGAGGAGTGGTCCTGTTTGATAATGTCCTTTGATCAGGACACGGGCGCCACACCCAAAAGTGCAGAGCAAAATCCATTTTCTTTAGACCTGCACCTAGAAGTATGAAGTGGGACAGGAGGAGAGATGGGGTTGGGTAGTAAGGGATGAAAGTACATAAATTCATTTCCTTCCTTTTTTTTTTTTTTTTTTAACATAGAATCCAGGATCCGAACTCAGGGTTTTTCTATTTTCATTTATGCATGCATGTATGCACGCATGTATGTATGCATTTGTGTGGTATCAGAAGGCACTATGTATTCCTGTGGAGGACCAAGGGTGACTTGTGGAGTCACCTATCTAGCTTCTATCTCCTTTTTTTTTTTTTTTTTTTGCCTCAATCTGGGATTTCCCAGGCTCTGCCCACCAGGACTGCCACTATTTCTGCTTGGCGTTTTCACAGGATCCAAACTCAGGACCTTCTGCTTGTGAAGCAGAGTCTTAACCCCTCAGCCATCTCTCCAGCACTTTTTTTTTAAGGATTAAGACAGAGTTTATTAGAGGAGACACAGAACGGAACTCACGGACTCCAGACGTGGAGTGCCATGAGGGGCTGGGGTGCCCTGGAAAACTCATGGACTCCAAGCATGGAATCCACCAGGGGAAAAGAGCTGGAAAAGAACTATGGACTCCAGACTTGGAGTGCCATTGAGGGGCAGGCGCCCCACTTTATTTTCATATGAAAGTGGCAAAGAATTAAAAAAAAAAGTCATCCACGCCCAGAGACAAAAGTCTGATGATCTAGTTATTTTAGGCCTACATTCCCACTTAAACAAAAACAAGAGCACTTGCTTACCAGTGAACTAAACTCGCTCACTTACTTTTATTTACCTGGTCCCTGTGGGTTTACGACGGAGCTCAACTGAAGTACACTGAATACAAGGTAACTTGATAATTAGCATTCGTATTTTAATTTTTATTGTGTTGTAGCTATTCTAACTACACTGTAAAAAAACGGTTATTTTTTTTTTACACCAGTTGAAATTTCAGCTGAGTAAACTCATTTCTTTTTTTTATTATGTTTATTTTTTTTCCCAATCATACAAACTTAATAGGTACCCCAGTCCCCTGCCTCCTAAAAAAAAGTTTGGTGATCAGAATCTACGAACTATTTTCTTCCACAAGTTACTTTTTGGTTGTCACCTATATCCGTAAATAGTCATGTCTACAGAATCTTATTGATGGCCCTAGCTAGATCGCATCTCCCCCGTTCCCTCCCCCACCCCCGTCCCCCCACTTGGTGTCTTGGGGACGCACGTGCCTGAAGTTCATTCGTACCTTGGGCCACACTGAGACCTGCCGACTGGTCAGATAAAGGAATTAAAACGATTTCCGGCTAACTCAAATTTGCAACATTGTGAAGCTGATTTTAGGCAGGATGTTGCCTTTTCTCTGACAAGAGACTGGGTTCTGGCTCCAGCGCTGGGGCGCGCAGTCGGGGAAGGAAAGGGGAGCCCCGTTCTGGAGTTTGCCACGGGTTTTCCGGGTGGGGACCTAACTGAGATCTCGTGGTGTGAAGTCAGCACTACAAAGCAGCGACTTTCAGGCAACAAGTTTGAGGGTCCACCCTCGGGGGCGAGGGGGGGCGGCTCCCTGCACAGAGGCCAAGGGGATCGACTTCAGGACCCTCGAATCCAGCCTGGGAGGGGGGGCGGCCTGCCTGCTTGTCGCAGCTACTCTTCTTCCGGGGCCAGCGCTGAGTCGAGCGCCTCGGCCCCTCGGGGCGCGTCCGGCCCACGACACCTCTTTGGGGATCAGTTTCCCCAGGAGGGTGGGTAGTTCGGGGGGGAGTTCGCCGCCTTGTTCTGCTGCCTCACCCAGCGGGGAGCCCAGGCCCCTGCGGAGCTGAGGCTCCCACGTGGAGTCGGGGGGGGGAGGAAAACGACCCTTTAGGGTCGCCCCGGGCGGAGGGGGACATCCGCGCGGCGAGCGGCACCCCCGATCGTCCCCTCCCCGCGTCTTCCCCACCGCGCCCGTCTGAGCCGCGCAGCGCCGCCCGGGGCTCCCCGCCCCCGCCGCGGCGCTCCCGCGCTCCCCCTAGCGGCCGCCGCGCCGCCTCGCTCCGTCCCAGGCTCGTCCGCGGCGCAGCTCACGTGACCGCGCTCCGGGCCTGCGGCCGCGGTCGGTTCCCCCAGTCACCGAGCGAGAGGGAAGAAACAAGATGGCGGCTGGAGGCGATCCGGAGCGGGGCCCTAGCGATTCCGCCTGAGCCTTCTCCCCGCACGCCGCCGCCGCGGGCCGCGCCCCTCCCGCCCGGCCCCGGGGCCCTCCCCACACCGGCCCCGGCGCCCCTCGTCCGCGCCTCCCCCACCGCGCTCCCCGCCGCCCCCCCCCCCGCCGCCGCCGCCGCCAGCTCCGACATGAGGGGCCGGCGGGGCAGGCCGCCCAAGCAGCCCGCGGCGCCCGCGGCGGAGCGCTGCGCCCCGGCCCCGCCGCCGCCGCCGCCGCCGCCGCCGCCGCCGCCCCCGCCGCCGCCGCCGCCGCCGCCCGCGTCCGGACCCATCGGGGGGCTGCGCTCGCGGCACCGCGGCAGCAGCCGGGGCAGGTGGGCCGCCGCCCAGGCTGAGGTGGCGCCCAAGACGCGGCTGAGCTCGCCCAGGGGGGGCGGCAGCAGCCGGAGGAAGCCGCCGCCGCCGCCGCCGTCGCCGGCCCCCCCCAGCACCGGCGCCCCGGGCCGGGGGGGGCGAGGAGGCGGGGGCGGCAGGACGGGGGGCGGGGGCGGCCACCTGGCCCGGACCACCCCGGCCCGCAGGGCCGTCAACAAAGTGGTGTACGATGACCACGAGAGCGAAGAGGAGGACGACGAGGAGGAAGACGAGGAGGAGGAGGACATGGTCTCCGAGGAGGAGGAGGAGGAGGAAGGCGACGCCGAGGAGACCCAGGACTCGGAGGACGAGGAGGAAGACGAGATGGAGGAGGACGACGATGACTCCGATTATCCGGAGGAGATGGAGGACGACGACGACGACGCCAGCTACTGCACGGAGAGCAGCTTCAGGAGCCACAGCACCTACAGCAGCACCCCAGGTACCGCCGGGCCGGCCGCGGCTCCCCCTCCCCGCGCCGCCCCCTCCCCGGCCGCTCGCTCCCGCTCCAGCGCGGTGCATCCTGCTTCCCGGCTGCCCCCCAGCCCGCGGGCCGGGCCTGCGGACGCCGGGGGGCACGGCGGCGGCCCAGCGGGCAGCCCCAAAATGCCAAAGCGAACTAGATTTGCAAGAGGAAAGAGACGCATTGTTCAAAATGGAGATTGTATTGTTGCAGTTTGCAGGCCCCACTTTGCTTCGTTCTCCCTCCCCTTCTCCCCCTCACCCCCCGCTTCAAAATTTGTGCCCGTGTGGTGTCTCCACCAGGCAGGGTTGAAACTTTGGCACACACACATCCGTTGCGTTCCTTTTTCTCCTCTTGTTTTGGTGTGGATTTGGACTTTTTTTTTTTTTTGGAATGAAAGGAGACTTGTTTGGCAGATCTCTTTGCATTTCTTTGCATTTCTCACTGTGGTTCTTGGAGGTTTTTTTTTTTTTTTTGAAGTTATCTAGGAAAAAGGATTTAGACGGATGTTGCACCTAAACACATACGGACGTGTTTCCTTGCCTACCCCCTACTTGTGCGGTTTATAAAATTGTGTTAGGGAGGAAACGTTGTTGGGTTAACGAGGGAGTCTTACCAGGTCCCGTGCGTTTGTTTGTGTTCTTCCGAGTGCTCAGGGGCGCACTAATGGGCGCGTGCAACAGTTGCTGGCGAATGGCTGATTTACGAAAACCAAGTACAAAAACCAAACACAACCACACCAAATTTAGCAGTCCACCCGACCCCAAATCACGCTGGTTAAGTCCAAATAAAAGGTCGGAGCCGCAGGGACGTGGGTCCTGACCAATTTGATCTTTGCTTTTGCTTGGGAGAAGACGAGAGTCGCCTGGCACCTGTTGCAAGATGTGTAGTTGATCATCCCGCTGTAATTGCTGAAGATGAACTTTTTGAAGTCACGCAGTAAAAATGTCGGATGTATATGACCTTTGCTTTCTATTTCGGAGGGAAAAGGCCTCCCTATATTTGTGATGGATTTCCCCTTGGTGTTCTCTCTTGTTTTTTCACACTTTCTCAAGGCCTGTCCTAAGATGCATGTTGGTTCAAAGAAAAAAAAACGCTCATAATTGTTGCTTTGTATTTACATGCGTAGCTGTGGTTCCCTAAACTTGTGTGTGTCTTTGGGGGGGTAATTTATAGTAACCCAACAGACTTTTCCTTTATATTTCTATTAATTAATACTCTATTAATTTCTAATTAAAACCCAATTTTCAATACATCTACAAAGTAAATCTAGCAAGGAAGTGTAAGAGTCTTGAGAGTAATCAGTGTCGGTCATGTCTTTTCAGAACCTAGGGTGGTAGAAGTGGTTAAATGCAAATGTTTCCATGTTTTAAATTGTTTTAGTTATTGGCTTAGCGTGAGTTTCTAGCTTTGGGGTGAGAGGATCAAGGGTCAAAGGGAAGAAAGGCTGGAGAGAGAATGAAAGAAATGAATCACACGTGGGTTTTCTTTTTTTTTTTCCTCTTGCATGTAGTAGGGAGGACATGTAAGTTTCTTGCCAACAGTGTCTTGGTGCATCTTTTTTTTTATTGTGTTAGACTTTACCTTAAATCAATGCTGGGCCTCTGTTACAGGAGCTGGAATTGAGTATAAAAACTGAAATATATTCATTGAGGAAATTTTTATTTTCAAGTTAGAACTGAGACATTTTGGCAGAATAGTTCAGCTAACATTTATTTTTGAAGTCATATTTTCCCATTTTTTGATTGCCAAGGTTTTTAAAAATTTTTTTTGGTTATTTCATATATGCATATAATACATTCTTTTCTTCACTTTTTTCTTATCCCCCATTCCATGCCCTGCTGATTTTTAACTCCTACTTGAAGTCCTAACAAAAAAATATATTTTGATTGATGGCTATGCATATGCAGAATTAAATTACAGGTGGTGACTAGAAGGGTTCCTTTTTATACAATGCCAGCATAAGACGTGCATATTTATAATATTTCAATGGCATTTCTTTTCCTCTTGACATTTGTGGTTTACCTTGTGTACATCTGTCCTATATATATATGAATTTATAACCTTAAGAATAAGTTTTGATTTTACACACCCCGTAACTTCTAACATATTTATATACTGCACATCACAGATACTCATGCGAAATTGGTTGTATAGATTATTGTAATAGGTGAAATTTTGTTAATTCCGTAATAGGTGTCATAATGTAAATATTTTTGATTTAGGAAACGGAACTTACACTTAATTAGATTTTGACAGACACTTTGACCAGTGAATGTACCTAGTGACAGCGGGTACTGTTTCAAGCTGCTATTTCATATTGTCTCAGACATTTTCCTCTCTTTATTGGATGTGGGGTTAACTTAGGTGTTTTGCCTTTTGAAACATAATCGCTTCTCAAGATCAGGTGAACAGATGCTACAGTAGTATTTTCAGCTTTGAGCAGTGCTATGAGGAGCAACGCATGGCAGCTATTGTTGGGTGTTGTCTCTGTAGTTTCGGGGTCTCTGCTTGTTGGGGGAAGGCCTTCATGTCAGGTCAGTGTGCACAGGTGTGTCCGGGTTAAAGCAAAACAGCAGCATTTCAGAAGGCGCCAGCCCTGCTGTCGAGGCTGAAAGGACTGTACTTTATCAGCAATGAGAATAGTTTGGTTAGTTTTGTAATTTATAATATTGTCTTAAATACTACTAACTTACCAGCTTCCTAGCATAAGAAATACCTTATTCTGTGTAGGTAACATAACTGTCAATGCAAACATTACTAAAGTCATAGTCTTAAAAAGTTCATTTTCTTAGTATTTTGAAGACAGAGCCTCACTCTGCAGCCAGGCTGACCTGGAGCTCACTGTTGGGACAGGTGTGACAGGTGTGACGTTGACGGCAAGTCTCCTGCCTCAAGCCTCCCAAGTCCCTGGATTTCAGGAGTGAGCTGAGTGGTCTCTTTCCCTGGAGAAAACATGATTTTCTGAAAAAAATGGGGAAGGATTATGTAGTGAAATCTAGACCTGCCCCTCCTTTAAAATTTTGCTTATATATTTATGTAAAGGGAGAAAGAACACACCATGAAGCGTGTGTCCTAACAAAAAAATATATTTTGATTGATGTTAGAGAACAGTTTTCAGAAGTGAGTCTTCGCTTTCCAACATGGGGCTTCCAAGGATCCACTTCTGGTGGCCACATTTGGAACACGCTCCTTCCCGCTGCGCCATCTCCTGCTGCCCCTCCTTCTGAGATTCAACCCATGTAGGTGCTCTAACATTGAACTATATTCTCAGCCTCTTGAAAATATACATACACATACACATACACATTTATTTCCTTGTGGGGGGATGGAGAAGTGCTAGGACAAGTGTAGGTCAGAGGGCGACTTTGTAAGTGGTTCTCCCCTCCCACCTTGTGGACTCTTGGGCATCAAACTCAGGTCTCTGGGTTTGGACACAGGCATCTTTACCTTCTGAGCCATCTCATTGGCCCTTTCTATTTATTTTTATTTTGAGACAGGATTTTGCTAAATTGCTCAGGTTAGCCTTGAATCATGCTCACTGCCTCAGTTTCCCAGCCAAGCAGAAAATCTGTTTTAAATAGTCACTTGAAGTTCTGACAGCACCTTGAAATTAAGCATTTTCTAATTTAAAAAAAATTAGCTTAAGTTATTCTTGAAACTTGTTCTGGTGCATTTCCCTTGCTTGAGACCTGTCTATAATTTAAAAATTTGCAAACTTGGATGACTTAAAAAAAACTCAGTGGTATTATCCTGGGAGACTTATTGATTTATGTCCTCCAAGGACTATGACAGCAGAGCTCAGTGGTGGATACCATGTGAGGGGCGACTGGGATGGCTTGGGGGGGCTTGTAAAGGACTCACAGGGGCAAGCCTGAGGCCAGGTGTCCTCTGATCTGACTGGTTATCTCAAAAAAAAAAACAGTCAAAAAAGATGTTATGAATGGAGAACACATTCATCTGAGAGTTTGTTACTCATCCCATTGTTTATTCCCGGTGGTGTCAGCTGGATGAATACCCTGTCAGGGGGCAAGGAATTCCTAATTGCTACAAGTGAGGTACAAAGTAGAGATTTAAAGGAAGGCAACACCCTGCTCGGGGGGCGGGCTCTGGGGTGGGCAGCCGCTCGGGGGAGCGTAGTAGGGAGGAAGGGGGCTTTGGGAGCTGCGCTGATGATGAAGCGTGGACGTTGCAAGGGGCTGCTTAGCACGCGCTGCCCAGGGGAGGAAGAGGAAATAAGCTGCTTTGGGCGTGCGGGGCGGACAGTTCCCTGGAGAGCCAGGCCCGGCCGCCGGACGCTCCGCCCATCTGTGGAGCCGATCCAGCCAATGGGGTGATCGCGTTCCTGGAACACCCAATGGACGTGCTTGCTGTGCTCCCATCTGCACCGTGCCCAAGCTTGGAAGTGGAGCCCGGCTCCGGGGCTCCCGCAGGCTGTGTGGTCCTTTTCCCTGAACTTAGACCGGCACACGTGGGACCGCGCTGTCTCTTCTCAGATCTGTTTTCTAGGTTTAAATCTGGGTCCTGGGATCAGTGGGAAGAGCAGGCGACAGTGAGATGTGGTCTCGGTCGGGCCAGCGGCGGGTGTGGATGGGGTCTGTAGCTTGGACGCCCCCATCAGAAGCGGAGACCATGTGTCTGGAAGCGAGGGAAGTCAGATAAAAACGGGCGAGCCCTGTTTTGAGACGAAACAGGAGAATTCAGGGAAAGGAGAACTAGGGACCTGTGAGCAGTGTAGCGCACCCCATGTCTGTCTATAATGGAGGAGCCCCGTGCAGCCCGCGGGGTGCTGGCCGCAGGGGTTCCTGGAGCGCTGGAACCCAGCTGGGCCCTGACACCTTGAAACGCTGATGCGGTGGCGGCAGGGGAGGGAGGTTAGGGCCAGCAGTGGGGGCTCTTGTTAGGTCTCACCTGTCAGGACCCTCATTGGCCTCCTGTGACTTCATCCCCACGGCCAGGGTGGGCTGAGAGATGGTGAAGTGATGGCAGGAAGGGCCGCTTCCTTTCTCAGGCCGGCTCTGTCCCTGGCCGCAGCCCCTTTTGGTCCCTGTTGCTCACCTTGCTCGCTCTGCCTGCGTCAAATGCTCGGGGGGCGCACCTTCATAATTTAGCAACAGCGACCCTTATGCTAATTTTTTTATAGTTTTGGTTTTTTAGAGGAGAAGTTTTGGTTTTGTTTTGTGGATTTTTTCTTCTCCTCCTGCCAAGCGCTGGGTTTGCAGGCATGCGCATTATGCACTCAGTTTACGGGGTGCTGGGGACTCAAGGCCTCCTCGGGCTTTGTGCATGCATGGTGGGACGCTATTAACCACCTGAGCTGAATCCTCAGTCCAAAACATCTTTTAATTTAAAAAAAGCAAAAAGAAAATATTTTGCATACAAAATATACTTTAACTTCTAAGAGCAGAATCATCTTTTAAAAAAATTTGAGAGGGAAAGAAGAGAGGGGGGAAAGGGAGGAATGGGGTACTCTCGTGGTGGGCAGAGGACTGGAGGATTTCAGTTCTGTCTTACTGTGTGTGCTCCAAAGATCAAACTCAGGCCTGCAGGTTACCTCCGGAGCCATCCCGTTGCCAATTATTGTTTGCTTGTGCGTGTGCACGTGTGTCCGTGTATCACACAGGCAAGCCAGAGAGGACACTGGTTATTTTCCTGGATTATTCTCCACGTTGTTACTAAGTTTTTCATTTAAACCTGGAGCTCATTGAGGAGGCTTTACTAACTGGCCAGCAAGCCCCAGGAATCCCCCTGGCTCAGCTTCCCAAGTATTACATGCCTGAAAACTTATAAAAGAAATCATGTCAGAAGAATTAAATCCAGCGTAGAGGTACACGCCTGTAGTCCCAGTACTTGGAGGACTGAACAAGGAAGATCCTGACTTCAGGGCCAGCTGGGGCTACATAGTGAGACTTTATTTATTTTTTTAAATTCTTATTGTGTGTGTGTGTGTGTGTGTGTGTGTGTGTGTGTGTGTGTGTCTGTGTGTCTGTGTAGCAGTATCACTGTGTGCCTGTGGAACCCCAAGGGTGACTTGGGGAATCATCCTGGATTGCTTCACCTCCTATTTTTCTTCGTTCTGGGATTTTCCCAGGATCTACCTTCCAGGACCCGAAATGCAGATACCTTTCATCCTGGCTTTTTTTTACTTGGGATCTAGGATCGAGATTTAAAAACTCAGGACTTTTTTCTTTTGAGGCAGAGTTTTAACTCCTGAACCATCTCTCCAGCCCCCACAGTGAGACTTTCTAAAAAGGAAGAAGAAAGCTGGAGTTGTAGCTTATACTTGTAGCCTATACCTGTATCTCAGAACTGGGAGGTGGAAGCAGGAGGATCAGGAATTCAAAGCTAGTTTCAGCTGTTTAGTGAGTTGGGAGTTAGCCTGGGACACCGAAGACCTTATTCCCCTCCCCCATAAAAAAGAAAAGAAAGAAAACACATTTAAAATCTATCTATCTATCTATCTATCTATCTATCTATCTATCTATCTATCTATCTATGCATCCATGCATCATCTATCTATCTATCTATCTATCTATCTATCTATCTATCTATCTATCTACCTACCTACCTACCTACCTACCTACCTACCTATCTAGTGTATGTGTGTATCAGAGGGCACTATGTGTCCCTGTGGAAGCCCAAGGGGTGACTTAGGGAGTCATTCTGGATTTCTTCTACCTCTTTTTTTGATTTACTCTGGGATTTCCGTTTCTGCCTTCTAGAGCTGGAATTGCAGGCTGCCACAATTTCTGCGTGGAGTTTTCTAGAATCTGAACTGAGGTCCTTCTGCTTGCAAGGCAGAGTCTTAACCCCCGAGCTCTCTCTCCAGTTTCCCAAATACATTATTTAATTACGTTTTGCAAGTATATATCTAAAATTATTTTTGTTTTGCTGGGTTTTGGTTAATTTTTTTGACCAGCGATATGTAAAATAGAACAGGTGTAGCATTTAATGGACGTTAACTAAATGGCTGAATGATTTTAAGCGATGTGTTTTAAAGCCTTATATGAGGTACTAGAGATTAAACCCAGTTCTATTGAGATATGATTTACATAGTGTGAATGTTGCTTCCCTTTCCCCCTTCTTCCCTTCCTCTCTTCTTTTTTTCCTTCCTTTTCTTCTTCAGAATTGAGCCCAGGGCCTTGTGCATGCTGGGCAAGTGTTCTCCACTGAGCTGCTGAGTTTTTTTTGAGAGTCTCACTATGTAGCCCAGGCTGGTCTTAAACAATTTTTTTAAAAGAGCCTATTTTTTTTTTTTTTTTTTTATTCAACTGTGTGCATGTGCGTGTGTGCGTCTGTGTGTGTGTGTGTAGAACCACGGACGAATTCGTGAACCACCATGGACGCCTCCACCTCCTTCTGCCCCGGGATTCACGGGCTCCGCCCTACCAGGACCAGAAGCGCAGGCCGCCCCCCCTTCCGCCTGGCGTCTATACGTGGGATCTGGGATCCGAACTCAGGACCTTCCGCCTGCAAGGCAGAGGCTTAACCCCTGAGCCACCTCTCCAGCCCAAAAGAGCCTATTTTTTAAAAAAAAAATTTATTGATGCTCTGTGTGTGTGTGTGTGTGTGTGTGTGTGTGTGTGTGTGTGTGTATCAGAGGGCACTGTGTGTCCCTGTGGAGGGGGTAACTTGGGGAATCATCCTGGATTGTTTCTACCTCCTTTTTGCTTTGTTTTGAAATTTCCCAGGCTCTGCCCACCAGGACCTGAAGTGCAGGCCTCAGGCATTTCTGCCTCGTGTTTTTGCACTGGATCTGGGATTCGAACTCAGGCCCTCTGCTTTTGAGGCAGAATATTAGCTCTGAGCCATCTCTCTAATCCCCGTGAACAATTCTTGAAAGACATGCCAAACATGGCAGCATATGCCTGTCAGCCTAGCACTTGGGAGACTGAGTTAAGAGGATTGAGAATTCAAGGCAAGTCTCAGGTGCCATAGTGACACTGTCTCAGAACAAAAGAGAAGAAAAAAATGGAATCATGTGTCAAGTCGCTTTTTTCATGTAATGTTTTCGTGGTTTATGAATTTTATAGCATGTACTTATTTGAATAGAATAGTGTTTCGCATGGTGCTATGTCTTAATTTGCCTGTCTATTTCATCAGTTCATAGACATTTGAATTGTATCCATTTTTCTTTGCTGTTAAGAACGATATTGTAGAATTCATGTCCAAGTGTTTGTCTGGTCGTATGTCTTCATTTCTCATGGATATGTATACTTAAGAATTGAGGTGCTGGATCATTGCAAATCAGATTAACTTTTAATTAATTAATTTCTGTGTGTGTGTGTGTGTGTGTGTGTGTGTGTGTGTGTGTGTATTAGAAGGTACTGTATGTTCCTGTGGAGGACCAAGGATGATTTTGGGAATCATCCTGGATTGCTTCTACCTCCTTCTCTCTGGGATTTTCCGGGCTCCGCCCAGGCGGCTGCCTTTTCCTGTTGCTGTTTTAAGTGGTACTTGTGATCCAAACTCAGGACCTTCTGTTTATGAGATGAGTCCTAATCCCTTAGCCATCTCTCCAGCTCCATTTTAACTTTTATTAAGAAACAAAATTTTCAGTAGCCCAGGCTGGCCTCCAACTCATTAGGTATCTGGGGATCATCTTGAAACTTCTTTTATTCTCCCTCCTCCACCTCCCAAGTGCTGAGATTCCAAGTGTGTCTTATCATGTCTGGTTTATGTGGTGCTGGGGATGAAACTCCAGACAAGGGGTGGGCTACTGTGCCCAACTTTTGGAAAAGATTTATTGGATGTCACAGTGTGAAGATGCTTTCAATCAAGCCTGACAAGCTGAGTTCACTGCCTAAAACCACATGTGGAAGGAGAGCTGTGTGTTGTCCTCTGACCTCTCCACAGTAGGTTGTGGCATGTACCTCCTCTTCCCCTCAAAAATATTTTGAAAGTTTTATTTTCTGGACTTCATTATATTTTGTACACATGCGCCTCTAGTTTGTTTGCTTCCCCTACTGCTCTTTCTATCTCTGTCCCCTTGGTTCTTGGCCTTGAATCTCTCATCCTGCTGCCTCAGTCTTCCAGTGCTGAGATCCAGCCATCACACCTAGTAGCCCTATTGGTTTGTTTTCCTTTACTGGGTGAAGAACCTAGTACATGCCAGCAAGACCAGCACTGTGATGTTGAGACGTATTCTCAAGCTCCTCGAAAATTCATTTTGTAAAATTTTTTTTATTATTTACTCAATTGTGTGTGTGCGTGCGTGTGTGTGTGTATGTATGTGTGAGTATGTATATGTGTATGTGTAGAACCACGGGCAAATTTGGGAACCACCATGGACGCCTCCACCTCCTCCTTGTTTACTCTGCCCCGGGATTCACAGGCTCCGCCCTACCAGGACCAGAAACGCAGGCCGCCCCCGCTTCTGCCCAGCGTCTATATGTGGGGTCTAGGATCCGAACTCAGGACTTTCCGCCTGCAAGGCAGAGGCTTAACCCCTGAGCCACTTCTCCAGCCCTGAAAATTCATTTTTGGTTTTGTTTTTTAACGTGGGACCTGGGATCTGAACTCAGAACCTTCTGCTTGTGAGACAGAGTCACAACCCCTGAGCCATCTCTCCAGCCCGTGAAAATTCATTTTTAACACATTTATTATTATTGTTTTGACGTGTGTGTGTGTGTGTGTGTGTGTGTGTGTGTGTGTGTGTGTGTTGTCAGAGGGCACTGTGTGCCTGTGGAAGCCCAAGGGTGACTTTGGGAATCATCTTGCATTGCTTCCACCTCCTTTTTGCTTCCCTCTGGGATTTCCCGGGTTCTGGCTTCCAGAGCCAGAAGTGCAAGCTGTCGCTATTTCCGCCTGGCATTTTTACATGGGATTTGGGATTCAAAACCAGGTTGGTCTGCTTTCGAGGCAGAATCTTAACCTCTAAGTCATCTTTCCATCCCTTTTGTTTTGTTTTATTAAAGAGAGGAGCGAGGGAGGGGAAGAGAAGGAGAGAGGTAGCATGTAAGTGCTCACACGAGCATGCAGGTGCCACGGATAATACACGTGGAGGTCAGAGGACAACTTTCAGAAAGGTAGTCTCCTTCCACTATGTGGGCCTTGGGATTGAATTGCACGTAGAAGTTTTTACCCACTGAACCATGTCATCAACCCTTGAAAGAATTATTCTAATCAACCATGTTTTGTTACAGTGGTGTGTGTATGTGGTGTGTGCACAGGTGTGTGTGCACATGTGCAGGCATGCAGAAGCTAGTGCAGACCATTAATACCTTCCCCTAACACTTTAGCCTTAACGTCGTGAGACAGGGCCTCTCTGAATCACAGGCTTGCTGTTTCCCCAACCCGTTGCTGAGGTTACTTACAGTCACACCCAGCTTTTTATGTGGGTGCTGGGGATTTGAACTCAAGTCGTCATGCTTGCCTAGCAAGTGCTCTACCCACTGAGCCATCTGTAGCCTTCCAGTGGACTCATGATTAAAGGACTGAGTCGTAAATCTTCCTAAGGGTCTGCAGTCAGTTTGCAGAAAGTATCCCAGGATTTTCTGGGGGTCAGTATAGCATATCATTGATCTTGTGTTGGCATTGTGAAGGCTCATGGCACGCACCAGACACATATCTGTAAGTACATCATTAAATTTTAGTCTTTATGATTTAAAAGAGCTTGAGGAGTCTGAGTCTTTTAGGGTTGACAGATATCTGAACACGTGACATGTCACTTATTTATTTATATAATGGTTATTTATTTATTGAGTCAGGGTGTCTCACTCTGTAGCCCAGATTGGCCTTTAAGTCATTATGAGAACCCAGTTGGCCTTACACTCAGGGCAGTTCTCCTGCTTCAGGCTGTCAGTGCTGCTGGCAGTACAGGTGGGAGCTGCCACACCTGGCTTCCCTCTTGTGGGCCTGAGACTGTGATGTGTGGCAGCAGGCAGAGGAGTCACATCTCCTGGACTTGAACTTGGGATTCCTGGCAGTGGGCAGTTTGTAAATTTTCCAGGTTTCACTTTTCCTTCTAATAGAGGTATTATGGTAGTTAATTCCAGGCATTATGAAGATTAAATGGATTAATGGCTGTGAAGTGTGGAGTCGTGTTTGACACAGGTGTGGAGTCGGTGAATGTCAGCCTGTCAGCTGTTCCCGTCTGTTGGGGCTGTAGAGTGGGAAGTAGATTACTGGCTCAGAGGTCAGCACTGCCAGGCCTGGTGGCTGCATGCCCTGCAGTCCTATACCTACGAGCTTTGAGAGCTGGAGAGCTTTGAGAGCTGGAGACAGGCAGATTGCGTGCTTGGAGGCCAGCCTGAGCTACACGAAGTCTATATCCAAACCAATAGCAAGGCTGTCAGCTGACTTACAAGGTTAAAAATAATTTCAGGGCCATATTTAACAAAAAACTTGGAATTGAGAACAGGCAAGTGTGTTCGCTGTGACAATGTGTGGAGTTCTGAGGATGACTTTGAGAAGTTGATTTGGGTCTCTCTGGCCACCGTGTGGGTACTGGGGATGGAGTTGAGATCTCCAGGTTTGTGTGTAGACGTCTTCACTGCTGCGCCTCCTTGCTGGCCCCACAGTAGTGACTCAAGTTGTGGGAAGCACATTGACATCTAACACTGCCATTATCAGCGGGAAGCGCCCCATCATGGCTCCATTGCCACACTGGGGTATATTCTAGGCAGTCCTCCCTTGTATACCACAGATCAGGTGGTGTCGTGGAAGTGAAATTCTACAGTAGGTAGGATGTTTGGTTTTGCTGCTGGTATTGAAACTCTTGACTTGGCGACAGATGCCTTTACTTGTCCAGCCATCTTAGTGGCCTCATGTACTCTCCAGCCGGGTGAGGAGAGTCCAGCCGTTCTAACAGGTGTCGTTCAGTGGTGTTTTCTTGTGTCATAATATTTTCTGCTCCCATGAGATGGGGTCTGCGTGTCAGCCTGGGCTGCCTGGAGCTCACTGTGTGGACCGGCCTTGGCTCGCATGGTCATCAGGCCTCTTAGTGCCAAGGTGCAGACGCGCACTGCCATGCCCACTTGCTTGCTTTTTTGACAGGATCCCCTGTGTAGCACCAGGGCCTGCAGCCTGCAGCCGCCTCCTTCTCCAGCTCGTGGGCTTCGCAGGCGTGAACAACCACGCCTGGCTAGATTTGTGTTATTTAAAAATAGTTCTTCTGGCTGTGGAATGAGATTGGACTGGAGCAGAGTAAGAGTAGATTAAGTGAGTTAGACTGTGAAGTGGACAGACCACAGAGCAGGTAGTAGTTGACGTCACAGGGACTAGTGAAAAATAAATCTGAAAATAATCTGGAGTTAGAATGACTTAGCGGTAGATTTAATGTTAGTCCTGGATGTGGTTGGGGGAGAAAAGGGGCCAAGGGGGGGATTGACTTTTTCCTTATGTCTCCTTTCTTCTGACCATGAATCTCGTCCTCAAGAAAGATGGAGCTCTTTGTTTCCCTCTTGTCCCTGGGGATCGAGCCCAGGGCATGTCATTCCATCTCATTTCATTTCTGGGACAGGGGCTCAGTAAGCTTCCAGTTGGCCTTGAATGCACTCTGTTCGGAGCAGGCCTCCAACTTTTTCTTCTCCTGCCCCGGCTTCCTGAGTGGATGAGCTGGCATAGGCTTGCTCCAGAAGAGAATTCTCTGGCGCTCTCAGGTCTTTGATGACCGACTCCTGGTCACCCATGTAGAACCTTCTGCTTGCCTTTTTCTGCTGGTGGCGTTAAACTCCTGTATACCCAGCTCCCTGTCCCCTATGTATTTGTGTTTAGTTTTTGGATATTTCAGAAATTTTCTGAGTATCTTGCTGTTACAGTTTTTAAATTTGATTATATTATATTCAAAGTATAAACTTCCTATATATGGTCTTAATTTTGTAGTTGTTTCGTTTGGGATGGGGCTTGCTTTATGCTCTACGCCTGGCAAACCCTAGAACTCATGGTCTAGGCTAGCTTCAAGCTCACACCCCTCTTGCCTTGAAGGCCTCTGTTTAGTGCTGGCACTAACGGTGTGAGTCGCCATGCGCGGTCTAGAATTTGTTTTGTTCCCCGAGTGCTCCCTGTGCTGTAGGGTGGGGTGCTTCACGCATTTCCTTAGGTCAAGTTGGCTGGTAATCTGTAACATTTGTAAGGATTTTCCAATTTCTTCTTGGACTTTTTGTTTGTTTGTGTGTGAGGTTCTAAGTTCCTAAACCATTAGGAGGAAACACATTTATCCCTGTGCTTTGTCATATCTTTATTTGTTAAGATATTGGACTGTATGGATTCTCCGGGGACTGGGGGGGGAGGCACTGGGGGATGGGGAGGGAGGGGTGAGGGGAGGGGGAACAGGGGGTCGGGGGGAGGAGGAGGAGGGAGGGAACCGGTGTACCTACTAAGTTTGTATGAGCGGAAATAATAATAAAAAATATTAAAAAAAAAAGAAATAGTAGGTTCACCTGTAATTGTCAAGATTTTCTGTCACTCTCTGGGTAGATTTCAAAGTCTAAATTAAATAAAAGTGTGTGCCTCCAATATTTAAAAAAAAAAAAGACATTGGACTGCAAACCTCCACCAGGCAGGGCCTCATTTAGTCTCTTCAGTGCCTGACTTGTCCCTAGTATGCAGCGAGCCACACAGTGTGATTGTTGAACTCACAGAAGACCTCTGGACTCCTCCTGCCCCCTAGTTCTGTGGCTGTTCGTGGTATCATTATTGAAGGTGATAAGCCTGACCCTGCAGTCCCTCTGTGGGGTCCGCTGCAATGGCCAGCAGCCGTGTGTGACTGCAGCTCTTGCATCACAGCTCATATGTCACTTTTTTCACTACAGAAAGGTCTCTTGCGCTGACCATGCTGTTGGGTATTGGGTAGCTTGAGCTGTTAGGCCATTGAGCATTTACTTAACATCCCTTTTCCTCTGGGCTTTTCTTCATCCCAAATCCTGTGCTGCATGGTGGCCTGGCTAGTGGGGATCCGGTCCGCTTCCAGATCAGCACCTGGAATGATACATATATATGTATATTCATGCTTAATCTTAGGTGTATATGAGATTAAAATTCAGATTTGGTTCAGAATTGAATTTGATAACTCAGAAATTTATGTTGCAAAAAGTTAGTATGTGAGCCAGATTATGAAATATTAGGTGTCTCAACATGTCTGGGTTTTTCAGTGCATAAATAAAAGCTCTTACAAGTCACTGTCAAGCATAGCTAACAACCATTTGCAGTAAAAAAAAGTGCACACATTTTGGAGTGGAATTCTTTTGTGACTTAGTGGTTAAGCCTGGCCGAGTGATGCATGCCAAATGACACTGCACGTGCAGTTCTCTGCCTGACTAGATGTGAGATGTGGTTTGCTACCTTACGGCGTGTGTGCACAGCACCTCCTTCGAGGTCTGTTTATAGTATATTCTACTTATGGTGGCTAAAAAATGTTTCAGAAATGCACATCTCAATCAGTGTGGAATTCCCCTTGTCCTTTTCTCCTCTGAGACTTGCACAACTGTGTCCAACTTTCTTTGAGCAAACAGTCCAACATTAAAAATTCCTAATGAAAATTTAGGCCTGCCTATCACTTCAGTCTTCCATGTTCTGAACAACAAAATTATTCTCAGTACTTGAAATTCTAGTTAGTAGCTTAGTCTTTTCTTCAACTATGACTTTATTCTGCTTCCAAAATATTGTGTAAATAACACAAAATTTAAAAATAGCTTCACTGTGCAGATATGCATGCGAATTTTGAGCCAGAATTTTTCAGGTGAAAGGCCTTAGATCTCTGTAAACTTGGGAGGTTGCCTTTGTCCTTTTGGGCGTCTTATCCTTAGTTGCTTGAATAGTTTGAGTTACAATTCTCGTCTGAAGAGAAGTCTGAGAGGAGATGGTGGCCAGCTTCATGCATGTGGACATAGCATGCAAGGAGGTACTTTAATAACTTGATACATAACTATTAATATCTATTAGACATTTAGCTATTAATATTTATCTTAAACTGTGAGAATTCAGCCATCCCCCTTTTTGCCGCAAAGTGAGCAGTTTACCAGTGAAATGCCTGTCACATGGCCTGCACAGCTTCATCTGCATCTCGGTGCATCTCCTCTTCCCCGCTTCTGGCCCTGAATCAAGCTCTCTTGCTGGACATCAGGACTGTCTTGGCTTAGCCTCTGTGAGCAGCAGCTTCTATCGATCGGCTTTCTCGTCACGCACCCTCGGATCTTCTTTGGGCAGGTATAACAGTTGTCCGTTGACAGTTTCTTGGTTGGGCTTGCTGTGTTGCTGGGTAGTAGCAGAGCTGGTCTGCTCCATAGGTGCCTGACAGCCTGGGCCTCTACTTTTGCATCTTATTTGCATACTGGCATTCATAATTCACACACTGAGTTTGGGCCAGAGATGGAATGGAGACACTAGGAGGAAAGATGGCGCCTCCTGACTGTTGCACAAGTGCTGTCCTGAATTTACTAGAGACGTGTCTTTGCGACCCTTAGGCTGGCTTTAAAAGAAAAGAAAAAAACTTATCTGTTTATTTAGAGAAGTTGTGCTCATGCAGCTGTCAGAAGACAGCTTTCCTTCTACTATGCGCACTTCCAGACATGTGCCTTATCCACTGAGCATCTTGCCGGGCCCCTGACTGCCTTTCTGTAGGGTTGATTCTATTGTTGGGGTGTGCATTGCAGAGACTGAACCAAGTTCAGCTCCCATCACATGTGGAAGCTTTTTCCATGAAGGGCCCAGTAGCAGATAAGTAGCCTTGCCTTGCTCTGGCTTCTCTTTAGGTAGCCTCAATACCTGCAGCCCCTACCCAACGTTCCCCTCCATTACCAGCTCATCCAAGCACCAGTGCAACCATGGGCAAAATAGGTAAATGAGTGAAAACTACAGCCCCTCAGTCTGAATTTGCCCTGTTTTTCACATCACTAAATACCATCATGTTTTGGATTACTTTCTACCCACTAAGCTGTCGTGGGCCAGGTGCACATGGGAGGTGAGCTGACCGTAGTTTGCTGAGCTCTGACTACCTTAGCGAAAGCCACACACACAAAGGTTTTCTCCTTCAGTTTCTTTCACTCTGTAGTTGCCTCCCTCCTGTCTGTAGGGAGATGGGGTCTAGCTGTGTAGCCCAGGCTGGTCCTGGAACTCAGTGAGACTTTGCTGCCTCAACTTTGCAAATGCTGGGATTACAGGCCTGTGCCACCTGGCCTGGTTTAACGCATAGTATTTTTAACTGTTTTATTTATTTATTTATTATTTATTCAATTGTGCATGTATGTGTGTGCGCATGTGTGTATGTGTGGGTGTGTAGAACCACCATGGACCGCCTCCACCTCCTCCTTGTGTACTCTGCCCCTGGATTCACAGGCTCCGCCCTACCAGGACTGGAAACACAGGCTGCCCCTGCTTCCGCCCAGCGTCTATAAGTGGGGTCTAGGATCCGAACTCAGGACCTTCTGCCTGCAAGGCAGAGGCTTAACCTCTGAGCCACCTCTCCAGCCCCTATTTTTAACTTTTGTAGTGACTTACTCTTTGACCCATGGATTTTTGAAAGGTATTGTTTCATATAACAGTTATCTTTCTCTTACTTGTTTAGTAATAATATATGTCCACTATGGTTAGAGACCATAATATTAAACAATTTAAACTGGTGTAACAACCACCGTCCTAGCACTGAGGAGATGGGGCAGCGATGGTTGCGAGTTGGAGGTCAGCCTGACAGCCACGACAAAACTGCATCTCAAAAATAAATAAAATCGTGCTGGAGAGGTGGCTCAGGGGTTAAGCCTCCGCCTTGCAGGCGGAAGATCCTGAGTTCGGATCCTAGACCCCACATATAGACGCGGGGCGGAAGTGGGGGTGGGAGGATGGGGGGGTGGGCTGTGTTTCTAGTCTTGGTAGGGCGGAGCCTGTGAATCCCGGGCAGAGTAAACAAGGAGGTGGAGGTGGTCCATGGTGGTTCCCGAATTCGCCCGTGGTTCTACACACACGTACACACACACACAAACACACACAATTGAATAAAAAAAATTAAACTTAAATAAATAAATAAATAAAATCGGGCTGGAGAGATGGCTTGGGGATTAAGACTCTGTCTCCCAAGCAGAAGGTCCTGAGTTTGGATCCCAGGTCTCACATAAAACTGGCTGCCTGTACTTTTGGTCCTGATGGTTGGAGCCTGGGAAATCCCAGGGGAATGCAAAAAGGAGGTAGATGCAATCTAGGATAGATCCCGAAGTCACGCTTGGCCCTCCACAGGGAAACACAATGTCCTCTGACACACACATACACACACACACAGGAATAAATGAATAAATAAATGAAGTATTAAAAAATAAAATTGAGATTTGTTGGGCGCGTTGTCTGTTAGGGCGCCTGTTCCATTTGCATTTGACTGAGGCTGTGGTACCAGGAGCAGTGCTTCTGCTAAGGGGTCTTCCATAAATGTCAGGCCAAGCGGGTAAGTGTTGGACAAGTCTTCTGTGTCTGCCATATGTGCCCTTCTTGTTCTGTTGATTACAACTTTCATTCTGACTTTAGCCTCCTTGCGGTTTCCTCCTATGTAGGCCTCTGTCTTTGGAGGCCTTGTTTAGAGGTGTGTTAGCATTTATACCTCTCTCTCTCTCTCTCTCTCTCTCTCTCTTGCTCTTGATCTCGCTCTCGCTCTCACTTGCTCTGTTCATTTCGTTTTGAGACAAAGGTCTTACATAACCAGGGTTGGCCTTGAGCTCACTGTTTACTCCTCTGCCTTCCTAGCGTCTGGATTATGCTTGTGTTCCACCAACTCCCCACTTCCTAAGTTCTCTTTATTCTCTGTAAATGTTGAATTTACCTAGGACAGGTAGGCAGGTAGCACATGTGTCTGGACTTGGGAGAGAGGTCTGGGTGGAGAAGTGTTATTTTGGTGCTCCTGAGTCAGGTAAGATCTTGGGGGTGGTTGTGTGGGTAGGAGAGAGACGAGGACCAGCCCCACACGAAGGGTGTTTGAAGGTGAACGGTGGTCTTGCGTGGTGGTCAGACATCTAAGAAGGACGCACTGACTAAAAGGGGTTGGTTTTCTTCAAAGGGCCATGAGGTGACCTTGGTGGTGTGCCACAGTTTGCCTGATTTTGTAGTTGTATTTTATATTCAGACTGTAGTGTGACACTTTCTGTTAACTTTGGAGATTAAAAAAAAGGAAAGGAGTCATTGAAGAAAAAGCAGAAAATTTTAGGACACTTTTTTTTTAAACTTGTGATTTTACATTGCAGTTTGAAGCACAAGGAAAAGTTGAAGGTAGCTAACAGACAGGGCTGTGGCTTTCCCAGGGGTGCAGTAAACACCCACCTGCTGTGTCCTTCCTGCAGCCTCACTGGTTTGTAACACCTTTGTCGCCTGGCTGTACTCTTCCTGAACTTGGAGCAGAGTAAGTTCCAATTTTTTTGCATGGATCTGTTCACACATGGGGTGAGAATGCATGTGAGTAGGGCAGGCATGTGGAGGTCAGAGGACAACTTGAAGAGCATGTAGGTTCCAGGTATGGAGCTCAGCTTGTCAGTCTTGTGCTTCCTACTTGGCGAGACATCTTCAGAGGTACCTTTCTTTGAGTTTTGTGAATGTTTGTGTCTTTGGTTCTGGAGTTGGAATCCTGGATCTTTTTAAAAATTTTTCTTATTATTTATTCAATTGTGCGTGTGTGCATGTGTGTGTGTGTATGTGTGTGTGTGTGTGCATGTAGAACCACAGACGAATTCGGGAATCACCATGGACCGTCTCCACCTCCTCCTTGTTTACTCTGCCCCGGATTCACAAGCTCCGCCCTACCAGGACCAGAAATGCAGGCCGCCCCTGCTTCCGCCTGGCATCTATATGTGGGGTCTGGGATCCGAACTCAGGACCTTCTGCCTGCAAGGCAGAGGCTTAACCCCTGAGCCACCTCTCCAGCCCCTGAATGCTCAATCTTTTTACCTGCTAATTTACTGAGCTATGGACATGGTGTAGAGTCTATGAGACTATCTTGAGGCCATCTGCCTTACTTGTGACGATTGTAACATCTATTAATGCTCTTTGCCTGCATCAGTTATTTGGTTGTGTAAATGGTGACTTTTTTCATTCTTTTCTCCATTAGCTAGCATTTGAAGACATTTCCCTTCTTTGAGTAACACGAGCTGCTATGACATGTATGTTTTAAATGTATTCATGCATTGGCAACTCGGTGCCCATTGTAGTAATGTGCAAGCAAGGGAGGGAATCTTGAAGCTGGAGGATCCAGTGGGAGGCACTCAGTTTCCAGCAGACCCCTGAGGGATCTCGGGATCCTAGTCCCTGGCTCCTGTCTTGTGGGATCCTTTCTCCTCACTGCACAAAGTTACCCTCTGTCCTTAGAGCTCCAGGAGGCCGAATCATTTGGTGCTGCTCATCTTGAACTTCAGCCTCCAAAACTTTTTTCTTGTTCTTTATAAAGAATAACAGATACATTTGTTTAGTCACTATTAGCAACATGTTTAAGACCGTAACAAAAAAATTGTTCATCTGTAGATAATTTAACCAAAAATGATACAAGCAGGTTTTTTTTTTTTTTGTAAGACATTGGAATCTTTACAGTTCTTTAAACATATTTTATTGGGGATGGAGAGATGATTCAGGGATTAAGACTCTGTCTTGAAAGCAGAAGGTCCTGAGTTTGGATCCCCGGTCCCACCGAAAATTGCCATGCTGAACCAGGAATGGCATGTCCAGCCCTGGTGGGCGGAGCCTGGGAAATCCGAGAGTGAAGCAAGGAAGTAGAAGCAATCCAGGATGATTCCTGAACCCACCCTCGGTCCTCCACAGGGACACACAGTGCCCTCTGATACACACATACACACACATGAGAGAGAGGGAGAGAGAGAGAGAGAGAGAGAGAGAGAGAGAGAGAGAACCTGCTGCAGTGTGTGCAGAGGTCCAAGGACAGCTTTTGCAGGTTGGTTCTCTCTTCTACCTCGTGGACTCTGGGATCCAACTCCGGCAGCAGCTTTGCACACAGGTGCCTTTACCCACTGAGCCATCCTAGCAGCCCAGGAGTCTCACAATATCCTGATTTTTTGATCAGATATTTAGGAATTCAGACTTTTTGCTAATGCCACTAATGCTAGAAAAAGTATCCTAAAGCCATACTTTTGGGGGGGTAGGGCAGGGATACTGAAAAAGTATGTTAATTTTTTTATTGTGTCCCTTTTTGTGTATGTGTATGCACAAGTGAATTCTTTCTCTTTTACATGTATGAATTCTTATGCCCTTGTTGAAGCCACATTCTCCTGCATGCTCTCTAGCGCCCCCTCTCCAGTGCAGTTTTTTTTTTTTGAGTATGTGAAAAGCACACATTGGCTAGTGGTGGAAGAACCACTGTATTTGGTGATAATTCTCTATAGGAAAGATTTCAGCCATAATAAAACTCCTCCAGTCACCACTAAAACAAAAAAAGCAAGATTCTTCAAATAAGTAGTCTACTTAAGTCATTCAGAAAAGTTGAAAATCTTACAAGCACACACTCTTCAGGGTTCTGGGGACCGGATCCTGTCACTGAGCTAGGCTCCCAGCACGTACCATAGCTCAGACTGGCTTAAACTCAAGATCCTGCCTCCTGGGGGTTCCAGGCTGTGCCTGCACACTTGGTACATGACATAAATTTAGCAAAGGTGACATTTAGCATGTTAGCACTTGATCCCTATTCTCTTTAAGGATAATGTGACAGATTGTTAGCCTTTTTCCTTCTTTGCTTCTCCAGAAGTGAGCAATTCTTGTGAAGTTGGTGCATATCATTCTCAAATCTATGTTTTTAAATTTCTATCTTTTAAGGGTTTCTTTTCTTTTTAAAAAATATTTTATTTGCGGGGGCTGGAGAGGTGGCTCAGGGGTTAAGCCTCTGCCTTGTAGGCGGAAGGTCCTGAGTTCGGATCCTAGACCCCACATATAGACGCCGGGCGGCCTGAGTTTCTGGCCCTGTTAGAGCGGAGCCTGTGAATCCCGGGGCAGAGCAAACAAGAAGGAGGTGGAGGCGTCCATGGTGGTTCCTGAATTCGCTTGTGGTTCTACACACACACATACACATACATATGCACACATACACACATGCACACATGCACAATTGAATAAATAATAAAAAAATTTAAAAAAAGAAAAAATATTTTACTTATTCTGTATGTGTGTGTGTGTGTGTGTGTGTGTGTGTGTGTGTGTGTGTGTCTGTGTGAGAGAGGGCACTGTGTGTCCCTTTGGAGAACCAAGGGTGACTTCAAGAATCATCCTGGATTGCTTTTACCTCTTTGCTTTGCTCTGGGATTTCCCAGGCTCCGCCCACCAGGGCTGGAAGTACAGGCCATCTCTGGTTCAGCCTGGTTTTTTTACTTAGGACCTGGGATCAGAACTCAGGACTTTCTGCTTGCCAGGCAGAGTCTTAACCCCTGAGCCATCTTTTCTGCCCTTCTTTTTTAAAGGATTTATTTATTCATTTGTCTATTTATTTATGCGTGTGTGTGTCTGGCTTATACATAGTTGTTGAAGATTTGAACTCGGACCCTCATGGTTGTGTGGCAAGCACTTTTGCCCACTGAGCTATATTTGAAAAATAACTTTTTTTGGGTGTGTGGGTAGAGTGCATGTGTGTGCATGTTGCGTGTGTGGCTTCTCTACTTGGGGCAGGGCCTCTCTGTTAACCCAGAACTTGCTGACAGCTGGACTAGTTACCCAGTTAGCCTTGGGAATCTCTGTTTCTGCGTCTCAAGTGCAGGGATTATAAGCGTCCACCACGTCTGCTCAGCTCTTTTTTAATTTAATATTCTTATGAAGGCCTATAAATATATCCAGGAAGATAAATGCCAGCTCACTGATAACCTGCCCTGCTATGAAGAGCTTTCTTTCACTGTTCCCCAGTGGCCTTGGGATGGTGGAGGAAGCCATGCCACACAACATCATTTTCTCTTTCTTATCACTCCCAGCAGGATTTCTGAATCAGTATCTTACCCAGTCTTCTAACTTAGAAATCAAGTTCATTTTCAAGTCGTTGTTTAGAGGCATCCATGAAGAGGGCTTTTGTGTGTGTGTGTGTGTGTGTGTGTGTGTGTGTGTGTGTGTGTATGAGGTCACTGTGTGTGCCTGTGGAGGCCTAAAGGTGACTCCAGGAATCACCCTGGATGTTTTTACCTCCTTTTTGCTTTTGAGTTTCCTAGGCTCCATCTTCCAAGATGCCATTTCCACCTGGCATTTTTATGTGAGATCTGAACTCAGGACCGTCTGCTTTCAAGGCAGAGTCTTAACCACTGAGCCATCTCTAGCCCTGAAGAGGACTTTATTATTCACAGTTGGATCATAATGCAAAAGAATCCGCATCCCCCGGGGCCACTTGATGTGAAGGAGAAACTTTTTCCCTCCCTTCCTCCCTCCCTTCTCTCCTTCCCTCCTTCCCATTAAAGGGCATTGTGTCCCTGTAGGGGACCAAGGGTGACTTCAGTAATCATCCTGGATTGCTTCTGCTGCTTTTCTGTTTCACTCTGGGATTTCCCAGTCTCCGCCCACCAGGTCCAGAAGTGCAAGTGGTAGCTACGCCATTTCTACCTGGACTTTTTTTTAATGTGGGGGGCCTGAGATCCAAACTCAGGACTTCCCACTTGTGAGATGCACATATCATATGCATGTACCTATAAACACCATAAGAGCCATCTCTTCAGCCTGGCTCATCACTTTCGCCTGAGTGGCTTTGGTTTGCTCTTGGCAAAAGAGTCCTTTAGACTTTCCATGACTGACCAAAAGAACTTGCTCAGTTTTTATGTGGGTTCTGGGGATTCAAACTCTGGTCTTACACTTGTGTGACAGGCACTTAATGCACTGAGTATCTTCCCAGTCCTAGGTGTGTGTGCGCGTGCGTGTGTGTGGTGTATGGAGAGAGTGTGCACATGGGTCCGTGTGTCTCTTCCTGTGCAGAGTTGGTGCCCTTCTCTGCCATCCACTGCCTGCTCCTTTGAGGCAGGGTCTCTTCTTGAACTTGGAGCTTGCAACTCTCCTGTCTCTGCCCCTCTATGTTGGGGTTACAGGTGTGCTGGCTTGTTATAGCTGCTGGAATTTGGACTCTGGTCCTCGTGCATGTGCAGCAGATATTCTTAATTGCTGAACTGTCTCCTTTACTACAGTTTTGACTGTAATAAATTCTTTTTTCCTTCATCTATGTGTTTATAGGTACGTGCATATGATATGTGCATTTCCGTGTAGGTAGGTGGATGTGTGTACACACTAGTGTATGTACACAAGTACATTTGAGTGTGTGTGCTTTTGACAGAATTCTTTTTGTATTTGTGCACGTGTGTGGAGGTCAGAGGCACACATTGGATGTCTTCAATTGCTTCTCTGTCTTTTTGTTGTTGTTGTTGTTTGGTTTCAATCTTTACTTCCAGTCCCAGACTATCTGTACCTTTTTATTACAAAGTGCTAAACAAACATGGACAAGAGAATCAATTTGACATTGCAACATGTGAACTTTGGACAAGTACCTTATCGATTCCATCACCCACACACGCCATTTATCCTATTTTTTGAGACAGGGTCTCTCACTGAGCTGTGACTCACCTGTTTGTCTGGCCTGGCTGACCAGCAGGCCCCTGGGATCTCCTGTCTCCGCTTCCCCAACACACTGCTATGTCTAGCTGGTTTGAAATTAATTATTTATTCATGGGGGAGAGAAGCATGCATATGCATGCCATGAGACATGGGTGGAGGTCAGAGGACAACTTTCAGAGTCAGTTCTTTCCTTCTGCCACGTGGGCTTCTGGGATCGGACTCGGGCCCCAGGTTCGTGTGCAGGAGCCTTCCTTATGAGCCGCGTCGCTGCCCCACGCCTGGCTTTTTTCCATGGGTGCTGGACATCCAGCTGGGTCATCATGCTTGAGCACTTTACCAACTAAACCATCTCCCAGGTCAGATCTCTTTCTGCTAACTGGAAAGCTGTGGGTCGTGCAGTTGGCATATTAGTGC
Organism: Typhlomys cinereus; assembly: GCA_023101885.1. Lineage (NCBI taxonomy): Eukaryota > Metazoa > Chordata > Mammalia > Rodentia > Platacanthomyidae > Typhlomys > Typhlomys cinereus. The sequence continues at coordinate 3,155,594 of JALPQD010000229.1, read as the reverse complement.
TGTTCTTCAGAGGTGTGCGTTTTGTCTCATCTCACAACATAGTGGGTTGTACTTGAACTCCAGATTCTGTATATTTCTAGACCAGTACTGCCCGCTAGAACTTTCTATCTGCGTGCGTGTTTCCTTCCGATTGGTGGTCACCAGTCACAGAAGGCTGTTAAGTGTGTGAGGTAACAGCTCTTGGTGAAGTTTTGGTTCCAGCCTTGAATACTTTCTGATCCTGACACACATCTTCTTTATCTACCGTCTCTGTCACTTGCACTTGACAGGTTGCTCAGGTGCTTTTGACTTGAGGAAGTGCTTCAGCATGGTAGTGAAGACATGCATGTAGGGCACAGGTGGGTTCTGTGTTAGCAGTGCTTCCGGTACACTTAGCTTCTACTACTGAGCTGCGTCCTCCGGCTGACTCAGCTTCTGTAAGTCTATTGGAGGGCAGCAGGCCACAGTCCCTACTTTGAGTCGATTTAAGGATAAAACAATAATGTATCTAAAGTGCAGGTGTGAAAACTAATTGAGGGGCCAGTGGAATGCGCTGCAGCTCTGCCCTACCAGTGATAACAGGTGCTTGGTTAGGGTCACTGGTCCAGATGGAATGGTGACTTGGCAAATTGGTTTCATAACTACATTTATTTATCTTGTATGGAATTAAGGACATAGGTTTGGAGATCAGAAGACTATTCACTGCTTTCGCCATGCAGGCTTTGGGGATTGATTTCAGGTCTTCAGGTTTAGCAGCAAGCACCCTAAGCCATTTCACCAGCCCAGTTTCATAGTTTGTTTTTTTTTTTTTTTTTTAAAGACCAGTATTAAGTTCATGGCTGTCATAGTTAGGCACAGGTGTCAACTTGATAGTTGAGGGTTTGAACTTTGGGCACATTTGTAGAGAATTAGTAGTTGAGTTAAGCCCAGAGCAAACCCGCAAGAGATTGTCTAGCTGATGGGGAAGGCCCAGCCCATGGTGGGTGGGACTAGGCCCTGAAAAATACAGAGAGCTGGTTGAAAGTTGGTATCCTTGTGAACATTTGGCCATGCATGCTGGTCTGCCAAGTAAGAATTGTCCTTCCCTCAGGTGATGGTGTGGCCACTTCCCTTGGCCCTTGTGTTGGTGGGTGCTCTCCCATCAAGCTGGACTATGAACTATAACCAAACTATCATAAGAAAATAAACTCGTTTTTCCCTTAAGCTGTTTGAGGGCGATTTATCAGCAACCATGCAGGCGGACTGCAACAATGGCAGACTGTTTCATTATAACATTCTTGGTGTATATGTGTGTAACAACAGGTTAGAGGATTAGATTTTATTAATGTGCTAGAAACAAGCTTCCCTCACCACTTGGCCAATGCCGATGAGTCCCCCCATCAGACAGCAGTTCATTAGGGGCGCTTATTACACTTTCCCCCAGAGTCATACACTGTGTTTAGAATTGTCTTGTGGAATGTACATGCTCTTTGCAGAATGACTAAAATAGGAATTTAGTGTCTGCTGGCTTCTGGGTTTACTCTTTTTTTTTATTTATTTTTTATTTTTTTATTTTTTTATTTATTTTTTTTTCTGGGTTTACTCTTGACCTGGCTTTACTCCCATATCTGTAATGTGGGATTCTCAGACCGACCTTTGGGAGTTTTTTCCGATTCTTGGATAAGTGGAACACTGCCCTAAACCAGTGACTTCCAGATTGGTTGTATCACACCCAAGAATTAGGAAGTATGGACAGAACTGAGCAGAATGAAAAGTGTGGATTTATGAAGTGGAGGGGCTCTGAGGAAGGGATGCCTCCCCTTTCACCTGAACTTTGAGTAGACACAAGGTGACCTTAATGTGGACTGGCCGTGAGCTCATGTGGGTGAAGTGGACGTGAGGCAATATCATGTGGACTGGCTGTGAGCTCATCCGAGTGAAGTGGACATGAGGTGGATGTGAGGTGATCTCATGCGGCCTGTCCGTGAGCTCATCCGGGTGAAGTAGATGTGAGGTGATCTCATGTGGACTGGCCGTGAGCTCATTCCGGTGAAGTGGACATGAGGTGATCTCATGTAGACTGGCTGTGAGCTCATCTGAGTGAATGGACATGAGGTGGACGCGAGGTGATCTCCTGTGGACTGGCCATGCGCTCATTCAGGTGAAGTGAACGTGAGGTGATCTCATGTGGACTGTCCGTGAGCTCATGTGGGTGAAGTGGACGTGAGGTGATCTCATGTGGACTGTCCGTGAGCTCATCCGGGTGAAGTGGACGTGAAGTGATCTCATGTGGACTCTCCGTGAGCTCATCGTGGGTGAAGTGGACGTGAGGTGATCTCATGTGGACTGTCCGTGAGCTCATGTGGGTGAAGTGGATGTGAGGTGATCTCATGTGGCCTGGCTGTTCATCTGGGTGAACCTGCAGAGCAGTAGTCTGGGGAGACTAGCGCGGGATCCACTGTGGCCTCTTTGCCCTGACTCTCTGCGGGAAGCCAGTGCTGGTTTCATTTCCCTCTCAATGTTCCAGTTAACTCTGTAGTGAAAGGAGTTACAAATGAGTGCAGGCCACCCAGCAATTATGAAATTAACGTGTTCATGCTGTGAAGGAGCAACACACAGTGCCAGAAGCACGGAAATGGAGATGTGGCACAGAACTATGGGGGCCACATGAGTAGGGCCCAGAAATTTGGCCCTTCGAGTTCTCAGTACCATGGCAGAGCCAGGCAGTACCTGTTTAAAAGTGTAAAAGCAAGCTTTTTTTTTTTTTTTAAGTCCAGGGCTGGAGAGAGAGCGCAGGGGTTAACACTCTGCTTTGAAAGCAGGAGTTTGGATTCCAGATGCCATGTAAAAAACGCTAGGCAGAAATATGATGGCCTGCACTTCTGGTCCTGGTGGGCGGAGCCTTGGAAGTCCCAGATCAAAACAAGGAGGTAAAGCAGTCCAGGATGATTCCTAAAGTCACCTTTGGTCCTCCTCAGGGACACACCGAGCTTCTCTCACACACACACACACACACACACACACACACACACACACAAGCAAATAAAATACTTTAATAATGTAAAAAAAATCGAAAATCAGCTAGGAGAGATGGCTCAGGAAAAGTCTCTCTCTGCCTGTCAAAAATTCGGATCCTGGATCACATGTAAAAAATGCCAGGTAGATATGGGGGCGGTCTAGCCCCTCATGACCCTCTAGTGCCATGAGTCCGTTTCCAGCTGCCTACTTCTCTTGGAGGCTCCCTAGCTCCTCATGGCACTCCACGTCTGGAGTCCATGAGTTCCAACCTTTCTCTTCTCTAATAAACTCTACCTTAATCTTAACTCTTTAAAAAAAAAAAAAAGCAAAGAAATGGGAGCCTGTGCTTCTGGCCCTGGAAGGTGAAGTGGTAGTGCAATCCAGCATGATTCCCAAAGTCACCCTTGGACCTCCACAGGCACACACAGTGCCCTCTGATAACAAACACATGCAGACACACATGCAAAAAAAAAAAAAAAGTTGTTTTTTTTTTAATTGAAAACCAGGAAATTAAAAACAGATTGTGACCTCCCTGAGTAGTAAAAATTCAGGCTTGTGGTTACTCCCTGCCACAGTCCCGCTCAGGAGCATCAGTCCTCCCGAGGGACCCTGCTAGAGGCCATAGCTTGGTCCTCTTGACCCCTCCAGAGCCCCGCAGACCTTGGCATGTTGTTGCTCCTGGTTCTTCTTCCTGTCCATGGGGGTCCCACGCTGATGCTGCTTCCTGAGCAGCCTTTTGCTTGGTTCGCTGGGGTTTCACGGAAGCCCTACTTTCTGCTTGGGATGGGGAATGTGCAGTTTCCTCACAGTAGTTTTTTCAAACTATCTGGAGAGAAGGATAGAAGTACAGATTACTGAACTACTTCGGGCTTCTGTGAATGGTCTGACAGAGCTTTCCTTTTAAGTTTTTTTTTTTAAATGAGCACACGGGAAGGAATGGAAGGGGATGTGTTCTTCCGTGTTGGGATCCTGCTCCTCTGTATGTCACTGCCCATGACAGGGGTCAAGGCACCTCTGTTCCAGGCCCCTGTGCTACCACCCTGGCTCAGGCTGTGCTGGAATTCAAACCCAGGCCCTCCTGGATGCTGGGCCGTTGGGCTCAGTTGCTGCGCCCAGGGTGTCAGTGCAGCTGAAGCCCGGGCTCTTTCTCTCGTTTTAATGTTTGATTTTATTAAATTTATTTATATAAATTTAAATTTATACAGTCTGATTACTCTCCCCCACACTCTATTATTGTTGTTTAAATCTTTTTATTCGTGCACAATGTGCACACAAGGGTGTGCATGCGTGCTCTGGGACATTGGTGGAGGTCAGAGGACAGTTTTCAGAAGTTCTCTCCACCATGTGGGGTGTCAGGGATCATATTCAGGCCTTTAGGTTTGAGTAGGGATCTTACTGAACGTCTCTCCAGCCCCTCCTTGTGCGTTTTTAAAGATGGAGTCTCACTCTCTGCCTGGGCAGGCTGCCAGTGATTTTCTGTATCTCCACCATAGTTTTAGCATTTTTTAACTTTATTTATTCATTTATTGTGTGTGTGTGTGTGTGTGTGTGTGTGTGTGTCAGAGGGCACTGTGTGTCCCTGTGGAGGACCAAAGGTGACTTCAGGAGTCATCATTTTTTGGTTCACTTTGAGATTTCTCAGTCTTCCCACCAGGGCTGGAAGTGCAGCCATTTCCACCTGGTGTTTTTTACATGGGACCTAGGATCTGAACCCTCCACTATAGCTTTAGAAAGAATCATGTGGCCATGACCCCTTTATATGTTGCAGGAAGTTGGTTCTCAGACACGCCCATAATCACTAGTATTTGGAAATTGTAAGAAGTGCAAATTCTCCTGGTCCCTTATCTGTCCTAACCAGAGTAGTTCCTTATCTGCTACTGGGGACGAGTGTCCATTGCCCCTCCCCCCCATCTTTTTCTGTTTTCCTTCTGTTTTCCTTTGTGTCCCTACAGAATTTCACTCTGTAGCCCAAGTTGGTCTCAAATTCCAGGCAGTTCAGTTGCCTCAACCTCTGGAGTCCTGGGAATACAGGCGTGGCCAGCACACCCAATTTTTGAATCTTTGAGTTTAATATAATCTTTTATTCTATTTACACAAGATCATCATTAGTCAGTGATAAGAACACACACAGAAAATTACTTTTGGGCTGGAGACATGTCTCAGGGGTTAAACCTTGATCACGAAAGGACCTGTATTCTGATCCCGGATCCCACCTAAAAAACCCCTTCAAAGAAATGGCAGCAGCCTGCACTGTTGAACCCTAAAAGGCAGAACCTGTGAAACCCCAGAGCAAAGCAGTAGGAGCAATCTAGGATGATTCTCAAAGTCACCCTGGGTCCTCCACAGGCACACGTAGTGTCTTCTACACTCACACACCTACACACACCTGCACCTACACACACTCAAAAAAGAAAAAGAATTGGGCTCATAAAAATATTTAATAACATGAAAATTCTTGTATTGTGAGATTACTTTATACCATTAAAACTGTAGTTTTCTAAAAAACTAATTCTTTGACACTTTCATACATGTACCTATACATTCTATTCTGTGCTTACCCCCCACTCTTTATTTCTCTCCCACCCATACTAACACTCCATCTGCTTCCAACAATTCTCCCTAGCACTTTCCTGCCTTGTTTTGTGACCCACTGGGTTTATTCAGGGCAGCCTGTGTGAGCCGGGGGAACTCACCAGTATTTGTCTACACACTGAAGACAGTGACTCCTGCCGGCCCAGCATCCACCAACTGCCGCCGGCGTCTGCAGCCTCTCCTCTGGCTTAATACTGCCAAGCGTGGCACCTGAGTTCAGTCCCCAGAGCCCTCACGTAGAAGGTAGAAGCAACTCCCACACATTGTTGTCTGATGTCCACATGTGTGCTGCGGCGCACACACAGACACACACACACACACACACACACACACACACACACACACAGAGAAACATAAAAAAATTTTAAAAAGACAAGTAGACTTTGTTGAATTGAGTATATTTGCTTTGCCTTCTGTTATTTAATAATTTATTGAGAGAAATGCACATGCGTGCTGTGGCGTGGGTGGAGGTCAGACGGCAACTTTTAGAAACATGTTTGTCCACCATTTGGGCTTCCAGAGATCAAATCTGGGTTGCTAGTTTTGTGAGTAGGTTTTTTTACCTGCTGAGCTATCTCATCAGCCCCAAATTGGCGCTGCCCCCTCTTTTCCTCCTCCTCCTCCTCCTCCTCCTCCTCCTCCATAATCCTTCTTTATTCTTCTTTTCTTCCTTCCCCTTATTCATTCCTTCCTAAAGCTAGCAGAGAGACTTGTTACTTACTAGTCCTTCTGTGTTCCCCAGAAGCTAGGAAACAGAAATTGGTAAAGGAAATGGATTTGTTTGCAGTTTGATCAACTGTGAGGGTGGGGGAGGGAGGATTTGTTCTGTAGCTACCTTGAAATTTATAGAAAGCTGCAAAACAAAGGGCACAACATATGTAAATGTAGCTGTGAGGAAGGGTAATCTCTTTTTTCTTGGGGGAAGGGAACCTGGTCCCAGATTGTCTCCCAGACAGTGTTTTTTAATTTTATTCTTTAAAAGAATTTAAGTCTGGCCAGAGAAAAAATATACTCAGAGAAGGAGAGAATAACTGGTTTTGCAGGATGTGAGATTTCTGCCTGTTCCTTGTGATTTCTGCTCCTTGGTCCTTTGCTGGAATAGGTGGGGAGAACTAGAGCCTTTTGTGTCTTGTCTTTGTAGCTGAGTTTCAGGTTCCCAAATTCCTGGTAAACACATGAGTTTTGCAAGTGAAAAAGGCTGATAGTAACCTAAGGGAGAGAGAGGTATCGCTCTTTAGAACTTCTGTCCTCTGGAATATCTCTTCTGCCCAACCTCAGACAGACAAACCGCAGCTTCCGAGACTTTGTGGCCAACATGTGTAAGTAAATAGAGCCCAGGACCTGTTCTTTGATGGAGACCGGGTTCTCTCTCCCTCCTTGAAGCTTTTCTGGTTGTTTTACACTCTCCTGAGTGAGTAACAGGAAACCGTGAGGCAGCCTGGATTGCCTGACCCCAGGCCTTCTAGCACGCATTGACTGTGTAATGGTGGCATCAAGGACATCTAGATTTTGTGAGGTGAAGGGGGTGCCTTTCTCATTGTGTGGCCCACCACAGTGCCTGGGTGACATGACTGCATTTTCTTTCATAGGAAGTAATGGGTATGTTGTTCTTCTTTGGAAAATCTACTTTCCAGCTAATGACTATTGAAATTATAGTGTATACATTTAAGGATTTTTACCTTTTGTGCTCTTTATTGTTTTTCTGTAGTACTGTGTGCTTCTATCATTGCCGATAATAGAGGAAAGCCAGAGGCAGGGAAATTGTTGGGGAGCAGTTAAAGCAACTCAAAATCATGGTTAATAAAACTTAATTATGCAAGAATCAATTTAATTGATCTCATTAAAGTTAATTCTGAAAATTAGACCCCATTCCACAGACATCAGAAACTATAATACGAAGAGCTTGTTACTTTCAACAAGTTGTATTATTTACAAAGCAGGGCTGACTAACACCTTAGACTTGCTTAGAGGAGTAAATGAGACATTGGGGCTGAAGAGACGGACCAGGCCCTCTTGCAAGCCTTTGTCTTGCAAGCAAAAAGTCCTGATGAGTTCAGATCCCGGCTCCCACAAAAAAATGCCCTGCAGAAATGGCTGTGGCCAGCAAGTCTGGCTCTAGAAGGTGGAACCTGGGACAACCCACAGCAAAGCAGTAAAGAAGTGGATCACTCCAGAATGATTGCGATGTCATCCTTGGGCCTCCACAGGCACACACGGTGCTCTCTTCTACACACAGCCATGCGTGCCTATTCTCCCCCATACGTACCCATACTTTATACACAAAATAATGATACAGACACACACACACACACACACATCTTGTGTGTACTTAACTGACTCGTTAAAAATTACAGTCTCTCTGTTTTCTAGGCAAGGCATGCTTTTTTCCTCCCAGCATTGAAATTCCTCTTGCTTTTTCCATTTCTTTCTGTATCTGTGCTGATTTTGGGCTTCAGGGTAGAAATTCTCTCAGTATTTCTGGCAGAAGTCTGCACTGGGAACTTCCCATTTGTTAACAGACACCTGGCTGACCAGCATGAGATCTGTTGCCCCATGCTGGGCAGCTTCCATGTAGATTTTTTTTTATTCTCAGTTTTATTCTTGTCAAATATTTCCTCAAATAGCACTTTTTTAAAGAATCAAAGTTTTTTTGCAAACCATTTAATCCCTAGGTAATTCAGTGCTCACTATACCTTTAAATTTTTTACCCTGATTTGGAATTCAATGGGAGAACTTTGGCTTTAAAAATTTCTTTGTATGTGTTTTAGAAACATGTATATAGTCACAAAGAAATAACATCAAACAATTGAAGTATCTCAGCAAGGCTTCTTTTACTTTTGATCAGAAGGGTGCTGGGCAAAGCCGACAGGCTGGGCAACCTGAGTTGGAACCTCAGAAGCTCACGTGGTAGGAGAGACCTGACAAAGTTGCCCCCACCTGTTCACTGCGGCACGGACTTGTGTGCCTTCTCTCTTCTCCCTCTCAAGTAAATGAATAAGCAGAATATTAAAGAAACTTGGCTTGCCAAAAAGAACCAAATCATTCCTCTTTATTTCTGTTATTTTAATAACACCAGGCACTCAGTCCTGTCTGCAGAGCTACATCCTTCCACCCCGTCCTCACTCTTATTTTAACGTGAGCGTTCTAAGAAAGCTGGATATGTTTATGTTCATAGAAGCAACACATTCATTTGTAATGATTTTTTTTTTAATCTACAGGTAGGCGAAAACCAAGAGTCCACCGACCTCGTTCTCCAATCCTGGAAGAGAAGGACATCCCGCCCCTCGAATTCCCCAAGTCCTCTGAGGATTTAATGGTGCCTAACGAGCATATAATGAATGTCATCGCCATTTACGAGGTACTGCGGAACTTTGGCACGGTTTTAAGGCTGTCTCCTTTTCGCTTCGAGGACTTCTGCGCCGCCCTGGTGAGCCAGGAGCAGTGCACGCTCATGGCCGAGATGCACGTGGTGCTGCTGAAGGCGGTTCTCCGCGAGGAGGACACGTCCAACACCACCTTCGGGCCGGCGGACCTGAAGGACAGCGTCAACTCCACGCTGTATTTCATCGACGGCATGACGTGGCCCGAGGTGCTGCGGGTGTACTGCGAGAGCGACAGGGAGTACCACCACGTCCTTCCCTACCAGGAGGCGGAGGACTACCCGTACGGACCCGTGGAGAACAAGATCAAAGTGCTGCAGTTCCTCGTGGACCAGTTTCTCACCACCAACATCGCGCGGGAGGAGCTCATGTCGGAAGGCGTGATCCAGTACGACGACCACTGTCGGGTTTGCCACAAACTTGGGGATTTGCTGTGCTGTGAGACGTGCTCGGCCGTGTACCACTTGGAGTGTGTGAAGCCGCCTCTCGAGGAAGTACCGGAGGACGAGTGGCAGTGCGAGGTGTGTGTAGCACATAAGGTGCCTGGGGTGACTGACTGTGTCGCTGAAATCCAAAAGAACAAGCCGTACATCCGACACGAACCTATCGGCTACGACAGGAGCCGGAGGAAATACTGGTTCTTGAACCGAAGACTCATCATGTAAGTAGACCCGGTCGGCGTCTTCGTGTCCTGCGTCGGGCACTGACCATGTATAAGCTTTTGTAATTTAGTAACGAGCTGTGGTTAAGTAGTTTTGAATCTGGAGCTTTTGAAACAGTGGATGAGCGAGTTCACGAAACACGCATGCCACCGCTTTCAGAGTGTGCCTAGGTCAGCGAGGGTGGAGGAGGAGGGGTGGGGGTGGGGAGGGGGTGGGGGTGGGAGTGGGGGTGGGGGGTGGTCCTAGTCAGGATGTCACCCGGAGCCCTCCTTACTGTTCCCTTGGAGGTCGTGGAAGTGATGCGCACAGGGCTTTTTGGTCAGGATGTCGTTTCTTCCCTCTTTTAGTCTTGGTACGTGTGTGAAGTGGAGCAGCCTGTGGCCTAGGGTCAGGCCCCAGGGACAGGCCAGCTCTGCCTCATCGCACCGTCGGGTGGAGATGCTGTCAACAATTCAGGGCCGACGTGCAGGCGTGGGTCTTAGGACCAAGCAGGAAGGCTCTTGTGTGTCAGCCTGGGCAACTTAGTGAGAACCGTCTCAAAATAAAAAGTGAAAAGAAGGCTCAGGGTATAGCGCAGGGCCCGCTGCTTGTTGAGCGTGCCCTGGTCTAGTTACCACAAGGGGTGAGGGCCATGACGCAGGGCAGGCTGAAGTGTGGACTGAGTATTGGGCATCTCTGGAAATCTGGTAGAGGGCATGGGCCACCTTGTGCTTTGGCCTCGGAACTTTTCACAACCCTCTTCCAGTCCTAAGAATCAGATCAAGAGAAAAACCTTGAGCGGGTGAAAAACTTTTGGGGGGTGAAGTCACACATCAGGGCGAGTTGTGTGGAGGGGAAAGCAGGGCTTCATTGTTGCTCTCCAGCGTTCCCATCGGTAGAAAAAGAAGAAAAGAGGGAGAGGGGAAAAAGGGAGAGAGAGAACAAGAGCTCAAGCTTTAGCCACAAAGACTGAAGTTTATTCAGGAAGCTTCTCCAAAACTCCAGCAGGGGAGCAGCGATTTCCCTGAGAGATGGAAAATCCTACTGATTTGGAGTCGGGGGGTGCAAGCTTTTAACAATGGGGTTCAGGGAAAGGAATCTTGGGTTGACCGGCTGGTTCCGTCCCATAATAGCTAGGAGTCTGTCCACTTGTCCGTTGTCCTTATCAGATCCTGTTAACATTCTGGTCCATCGCGCCGAGGTCTGTTTCTGAGCTCAGATCTTTCAAGTGGGGTCTCTGGTTTGAGGTCTGGTTCCTGATCTCTTACTCATTCTGATTCTTGATCCTGTTGTGTGACTGGTTTCCCTTAGCTGGAAGCCTATGGAATTTTCTCTGCCTCCAGTATTGCACGGGTGTACAGCTGTAGACATGTGGATGAGTTTGCTGTCACGAGCTCCGTGTTGGGTGTTCATTTCATCTGACAGTTGTGCTAAGAACTGAGCTGCTTTCTTCCCTTTTTCCTTCTTGGAATTGTCTTGAGCTTTAGTGAACGTTGGACCCCCTATTTTGGTTTTCTGATTTTTCTTATCTGTTCTCTCCAGTTGTCCTGTATTTTTTCCTTTTTAGAGTGTGTGTGTGTGTGTGTGTGTGTGTGTGTGTGTATTGATCAACATTTTTATATATTTTTTAATCTTGATCTCTTGTCTCTATTTAGCTTTTTTTCTATCATATTTTTATTTTCTAAGCTTTTTTTTAATTAGATGCTTGTGTATGCACGCATGCGCACATACATGTGCAGATGCTCCTTGCAGGGGCATGTGCATGTGTGTGGAGGCCAAAGGTCAAGATCTACTGTCTTCCCTTCGCCTTGTTTTCTTGAGAGCTCTGTGTGGCTGAATGATCCTCCTGGCACTGCCTCCAGCATTAGGGTTACAAACACTGCTGCACCAGGCTGCTGCATGATCTGCAGGGATCTGAACCAAGGTCTCATGCTGCAAGCACTTTTCCCACCCAGCCATCTCTCTAGCGCCATCTTTCTAAAAATAATCACAGTATTCCGTTTTGTTTCAGGTCTTGGTATTTTTACCTTTCTGAGAATATTTTTGTTTGGTTTTGTTTTTCGGGACAAGGCCTCACACGGTAACTCTGGCTGGCCTGGAACTTGGGCCATCCTCCTGCCTCAGTGCTGGGCGGCAGGCATGGGTCTCGTGTTGTCACTCAGTGTGTGCTGTTACTGTCCCATTGCCGGGTCCTCTCTTCAGACCTCCAGCAGCCCACAGTGCATGTCTCAAATGTTCCCCCAGGGAGTTCCTAGCCCTTGGGCTTGCCATGGGCAAGGGAGGAAGTAGGTGAAGTGCAGCCACCGATTCCTGGTTGTCCTTTTCTGCCCTGTCTCCTCACCCCTCCTCAGTTTGCTCACTAATCGCCCTTGAGTGCTTTTTGTCTCATGGTGCTTTGTCCATGTAGACACCCCTTGCCAGCCCCCTGCCAGCATTAAGGCTTATCACACAGTTGTCCATGGTCTAAGCTTCATTTAGTTTGGAAACTATAAATAGTAGGCGACTTAGTAGTAATAGCTCAAAGTAGCATTTATCAAATAGTCAGTACTCAATATGTGTCTCCCGGTGTACAATTTGTGCACAAGTCTTCTTTTAAAACTATTATTTGAGAGAGAGAGAGAGAGAGAGAGAGAGAGAGAGAGAGAGAGAGAGATGCATGCCATTTCTCATGTGTACAAGTCAGAGGACAACTTTCAAAAGTCAGTTCTTTCCTTTCACCATGTGGGTGTCTAGGGATCAAACTCAGGTTGCCAACTTTATAGGTGGGCAACTTACCCACTGAGCCATCTTGTGGCTCTTATGTACAATTATGTAAGTTAGTCTTTACAACAACCTGGTGATGATAGGTTTGATACTCAACTTGCATTTTATAGATAGTGAGACTAAAGCTCAGCGAGATTAAACAACTTGCCTCAAACTGCTGGCACTTGGGCTCTGATTTCTAAATTTTTTTCGTATTTTTCAGAACCTGTTCATAAGAACATTTCCTAATTTTGTAGTCTAGTTTATGGTCATTCAATTTGAGAAGTCTACAATTTGAATTGCTTTAGTGCTAAAAACCAATGCATAGAACTAGAGAACGATTCTGTAATGGTTTTTGTTATATGTCACTATCTGAGAGCTTCAGAAATTTGAAATAAAGCATTTTTAGAAAATACAAACTAAATTAAGGGTATTCTGCTTGCATTATATACTGTTACACCCAGAATTAGATAAAGCAGCTAAAACAAGACTTAGCAAAACAAGGCATATACTACATTGAACACAATTAGACAGGAACTTTGAAACTACATGACTGGAAGAACATAAGTCACACTTGTCGAGGTAAGTTGAATAATCTTTCTTGGGAGAGCAATACAAGCATTCATTTTATTTAGTGTTCAATTGGCAATAAAACTACTCATTTTAATTTATTCACTCTTATGCATTGCTTCCTTTTGATGGCTCTGAAGTCAAAGCACAGGGTGCCAAGTGGGCTCTGGGATGAAAAAGTCCTTTCTCCCTTTCCTGCTCCTAGCGTCCAGGTTGTGGAGCACTAAGCTCCAGCTCTTTCTTGTTCCCTTCTGTACAGGACGGTCCGGGGCTTTTTCTGTCAGTGTCTAACTCTTCTCCCCAGTTCTTCCCACCTTCCAATTTTATACCCAGCTCCACAGTTCAGGACTGTGTGTAATAGAAGCACCTACTTCCTGGCACCCAAATCTAAGGCTCTTCTGCCAGGCTCCTGTAACAGCACTGCAGCTGAGCAGCTTGGGGCAGGATTTCTTGTCCCCGAGTCCTCGAGGCCTGCAGTTGTGCCACGGAGTCATGGAGACCTCTCCACGCCCACCTTGTAGCTGCAGGAGAGATGGGTTGCTCTAGGCAGTCTCCGTGGTCCTTCCCTTCTGGAAGGACACGAGACAGTGGATTCAGGGATGAGTTCATTCAAACCTTATGGGCAGTTAACACTTACAGAAACCTATTATCCAAATAGGCCATGTTCAGGTTTCAGGTAGACCCGAATTTCGAAGGCAACATTTAGTCCATTACATGGTTTTTTGTTCTTCATTTCTATGGATTTAGAGAAAAACTTGAGACTTTTGTTAGTTATTATCAAACTTACTGTGGAGCCCAGGTAGAAATCTAAGAAGCTGTCTAATATGCACACGTAGCATGGATGTTTGCTAACAGTTATGGTCTTAGTAAGCATGTTCTTTACACCCCGGCCTGTCATGCCCTGAGTTGGTGGGGTCATTTTGGTAATCAGCATTTTTAGGACACCTAGGCCAATTCTGGTGACACAGAACTAGTCACCACATTGTGACTCCAAAGCCAGGTGAACACACCGTGAATCAGCGCATATTTATGCAGGAAAGCGGTGGTTGTCACTTTTACAGTTGAGAAGTGATTTTGATGATGGAAGCTGTGTGAATAAGGCCAAGGACGTGTGTATAAATCAACAACTTTGATTTGAAAGCTTTGCTAATTGTCGTTGACTCTTGCTACTTTACACCAGTAAATAAATTTGTTCTGCTTCAGGAAGGAAAAGTGAAGTCAGTGTGCTTGTTATTTTATGAGCACAATACAAAATATTTTCTCTTCACCTAATTTTTGGGGGAGATGTTAACAGGTTTTGTTGAGAAAGTATCGGGAGTGAAGTTGGAAAGCACGCCCAGTGAGGAGTGCCTGGAGTGTTTGAGCATGGTCTTCCTGAAAGGAAACAAAAGATTCATGTGGAGGAGGCGTGAAACCTGCTGCCACTCTGCTAGCAGGCAAAGTCAGGACGAATTGGTGGAATTACTAGAGGGTCTGAGTCATCTCATTGCAAGGAAACCTTAACCCGAAGCAATTCCAGTGTCGAATGGTCTGCCACGTGAAAGTGAGCTCACTGCTCTGAATCCAGGTAGATCTGCCGTAGTTGTCTACTGGAAGGGTTCCTTTCCATCATCCGAGGCTGGCTTGAAGAAATTGAAAGGTGGTCATTTAGTTCATTCATCCTTACTATAAAATCCCATTTTCACAGTGAAGTATTACATTCATAAATTATGTTTTCTACTATCAAAAGTTTTTTTAAGACTTGTTTTATTTATTTATTTTGTGTGTTGGTTTGTTGTATCTGTGAATGTGTGCGTGTGTGTGTGTAGGCATGTGCTCCTCTGCACTCACAATAGAAGGCACCAGATCTCTTGGAGCAGGTGTTTGTGAGTCTCCTGGCTTGTTATGTGGCGCTGGCATGCAAACGTGGTCCTCAGGATTATACAACAAATGGTCTAAACTACTGAGCCATCTCTTCAGCTCTCTCTTTCTTCTGTCCTCCCCAGAAGTTTTTTTTAAAAAAATTTTATTATATTATTTATTCAATTGTGCATGTATACGTGTGTGCGTATATGTGTATGTGTGTATATATATATGTGAGTATGTATGTGTGTAGAACCACAGACGAATTCGGGAATCACCATGGACCACCTCCACCTCCTCCTTGTTTACTCTGTTCCGGGATTCACAGGCTCCGCCCTACCAGGACCAGAAACTCAGGCCGCCCTTGCTTCCACCTGACGTCTATACGTGGGGTCGAGGATCCGAACTCAGGACCTTCCGCCTGCAAGGCAGAGGCTTAATCTCTGAGCCACCTCTCCAGCCCCCTCCCCAGAAATTTTTATGTGGAATGATTTTCTTGTTTCATTGAAATGTATATGGCTTAAGCCACATGTTACTTGGCAACAGGGATACATCAGTGTGAACATCATAAAGTGTATTTGATAAACAGAGGTGGCTATGATGATAGTGTGTAATGTACTTGGATAAGACCACATTATCTCTTTGGTCTATCAGGGACAAAAGTGCCACTATGTGCATGATTGTATTTCTGAATAAAGAGTACAACTCCTGAAGAAATGGCAATGTGGACCGATAATATGCTTGCCTAGCATGATGAAGCTCTGGGTTCCATTCCCAGCAATCTATTATCCGTATAAGACAGGCATATTGTTTACACATTTGTGTTTTTTTTATTATTCAATTGTGCATGTGTGCGCATGTGCGTGTGCGTGTGCGTGTGCGTATGTGTGTGTGTGTGTGTGTGTGTGTGTGTGTGTGTAGAACCATGGGTGAATTCAGGAACCACTGTGGACCGCCTCCACTTCCTCCTGTTTACTCTGCTCCGGGATTCACAGGCTCCACCCTACCAGAACCAGAAACACAGGCTGCCCCCATTTCTGCCCGGCATCTATCTATATGTGGGGTCTAGGATCTGAACTCAGGACCTTCTGCCTGCAAGGCAGAGGCTTAACCCCTGAGCCACCTCTCCAGCCCTGTTTACACATTTGTAATGACTAGCCCTGAGAAGTAGAGATCGGATGTCCCAGGGGCTTGGTGGCCAATCAGACTTAGCAGTCACTGAACTTTGGAAGGCAGCTATGCTAACCACCATACCACCAACGCAAGTCACTGAACTTTGGTTTCAGTAAAACTCCTTTTGAAAAATAAATAAGGTAGAAAATGACAAAGACCCCTAACATTAGCGTCGGGTTTTTGCATATGCTCACAGGGACTCATGCATATATGTATGTATACATTACATGCACATACAGAAGTAAACCCCAAAATTTGTTTTTTCCTTTAAAAATTTTGGGGATACTTCTTTCATCGATCTATAATTTAATACATTCCCTTCTCCAGAATTACTGAATGATTCATCTCTGGAATTCTTCTAACTTCTCAGTGCGTTAATAGTGATAATATTTCATGTTTATTGGTCACTGGTGATGATGTTCCCAGTCACTGCAACAGATCTATCTTAATGTCTTCAAGTCTTGGGGTAGCCCATGGGCTACAATGAGGCTCAGTGAGTGCCCTAGCTGGGCCCAATGTCCCAAGGGACTCAGCCCAGTCACAATCTCATCTTTTCTATTTTGTGGGGTGGAGGATGAGGTCTGCGGTCTGGAGTGTGCTGGGTTAATGCTCTTCACCGAGCCATATTCCTAGCTTTATTCTTGGAGTGCTTTCTTTAGGCTGTACCACTTTACCATTGAAGAAACATGAAAATCAGATTTTCTCTAACCAGATGCCTCAGACATACTCCTGAATTGACTTTGAATGGGAGAGAAGATACTTCATGATGTTTTGCTTGTGTGCTGGGGGAGGGTAAGTGCTTTTTGAGATAGGAGCTCATGTTAGCTCAGGCTGGCCCAGACTTACTATGTAGCTGAAGCGGTTCTCGCTCCTTCTGCCTCAGCACTGGCTTGGGTTGTACCAACAATATTAACATTGACTAAATATGATGTCCTCTGCCAAGCACTCTCTGGCTGGCTCGGAACGGAAAGCCGTGCTCCCCTGTGTTGCACTCTTGGGACACTTGGCTGTCACTGTCTCACCTGCAGGGTACTCGGGTGACAGACGCTCGAGTGTTTAGTTTTTGAATTTTGTATTTAACTTTTCACTGGGTAGATATTGTTACCACGTCAGTGATGTGTCTAATACATGCTCTTTCCCTGTCCCCCCCCCATTTTGCAACAGAGAAGAAGATACAGAAAATGAGAATGAAAAGAAAATTTGGTACTACAGCACAAAGGTCCAGCTCTCAGAATTAATAGACTGTCTAGACAAAGATTACTGGGAAGCAGAGCTTTGCAAAACTCTGGAAGAAATGCGAGGCGAAATCCACCGGCACATGGACATCACGGAAGACCTGACCAATAAAGCTCGGGGCAGCAACAAGTCCTTTCTAGCGGCAGCCAATGGTGAGGGAGAATTGGCTTGATTTTTTTTTTTTTTTCTTAAGTTTCAGAAAAGTTCTTGGCCTAAGATCACTGTGCTGAGATGCCCTGTTTGTATATATTCTGCTTTGATTCTCTATATTTCATTTTTCTCCAATAGCTCTATTTGAATGTAAATTAGGGACACTGTGCATTTGGTGTTGTTTTTGCCTCTTGGTTTCTGGTGATATCCCTCAAATCATTTGTTTCCTGTTTGTTTGTAAGTAACAGAGTCTACCTATGGAGCTCAGTCTGGCCTAAACTTACTACGTACCCCAGTTTGGTGGTAACTCATGATTCTCCTGCCTAAGTTTTTGAGATATAGGACTGCCAGGGTCATACCACACCTTTCTAGCTCATTTGTATCTCTCTCTCTCTTCTTTAAAATTATTTGTGTGTGTGTGTGTGTGTGTGTGTGTGTGTGTGTGTGTGTATCAGAGGCGCTGTGTGTCCCTGTGGAAGATCAATAGTGACTTTGGGAATCATACTGGATTGCTTTTAGCTCTGGGATTTCCCAGTTCTGCTCACCAGGGCCAGAAATGCAGGCCACTGCCGTTTCTGCTTGGCATTTTTATGTGGGACTTAGGATCCAAACTCAGGACCTTCGCTTGGGAAGCAGAGTCTTAACCTGTGAACCATCTCTCCAGCCCTCATTTATATCTTTAATTGAAGAATCTAGCAAGCCTTTTTGGCAGTGTCTCTCCCTCCCCCTTCACTCTTTCTCTTCTTCTTTCCCTCCCTCCACTCCGCGTCTCTTTGCATAGCTGGGGCTTGAACCTGGGCCTCACACACGCCAGACAAGTAGCCAGGCATTCTCTCTTACCACCAAGGATAACCTCTAGCCCAGTCCTGCCTTTATTATAGGACATTTTTTCTCTTTGAATTTGCTCTTTACTTTCTTAAATAAAATAAAACCTTTGTTTTCAGGATCATTGCAGATTTAGGCTGGGGGCTGATGTAGCTCAGTGGTAGTATGCTTAGAGGCCCTGAGTTCCACCCTCAACACTGTAAAAGAGGGAAGACAGAAAGTTAAAAAGAGTGTAGAGGAGTTTCATAGCCTTTAACATCTTGCTTTAGTGTGATACATTTGGCCTATCTGTTGAACCAAAATTGATAGGTTGTTGTTAACTAGACACATTATTTAGATTTCCTCAGTGTACACTATTTTTGTTTCTGTTTCACAGAAACATAGGATAAAGCGTATCATAGCAGTCATCATATTTGCTAGGCTGGCAGTTCCTGAACTCTGTGTATGTGTGTGTGTGTGTGTGTGTGTGTGTGTGTGTGTGTGTGTGTATCAGAGGACACTGTGTGTCCCTGGGGGGAGGTCCAAGGGTGACTTTAGAACTCATCCTGGATTGCTTCTAACTTCTTTGTGCTTCACTCTGGGATTTCTCAGACTCTACTCATCAGAGCCAAAAGTTCCAGGCTGCCTGGCATTTTTTTACATGGGGCCTGGGATCTGAACTCAGGACCTTTTGCGCTTTTGAGGCAGAGTCTTAACCCCTGAGCTATCTTTCCAGCTCAGGAGTCAATTCTATCCTGGCACCTTGTGGGATCTGGGGATAGAACTCAGGACATAGGTCCTGTGTGGAAAGCACTATTACCTGCCGAGGCATCTTGCTGGACTGAAGATTTTTTTTGTAATACTATTAAAATTCTTAAATGGTGTTTGGTAGTAAGTTTATATTTGATCATAATATGGAAGTAAAAGTTTTAAATTTATCTTTATTCTAGAAGAGATTTTGGAATCTGTAAGAGGCAAAAAGGGGGAAGATATTGATTGTGATAAAAGCCCAGAAGAAATAGAAAAAGATAAGAACGAGATGGAAAATGCCAACTCAAAAGATGGTGAGAAAAACAGAGAGGAGCTGGAAGACTCGGTACTGGAGAAGGACAGTGACAAGACATCCGAAGAGAGTCCCGAGCAAGGAAAATCTGAGGGTAAAAGAAGTATCTTATTCATGTTTTATGTGAGGCCTCCAGTTTTATTTACAGAGTGAAAGTAGAATTTGCTTTGCAAACACTGCTGTTTATTTCTGAAGATAGTTAAAAGGCCCTCCCCCATAACATGCATGATAATGGAAATGAGTTCTATTATTGATGGATTCGTGGTGTTATGCTTCCTAAGAATTGCCATTCCTTTTGAAATTTGTCAATGAAAAAGTTATTACCCTTTCTATTTCAGAATATACATATTTGTATGTGATTAAAATCTGTTCACTTTTATGTTAATTGCCTAACCAGTCTTAATGTGTTAGATATTCCTTATCTTTGAATAATTCATTGCAAAAATTTCCTGACCAAATCGAATTGCTTTAAGATGACCAACAAGGACAAGCAGTTTTTCTTTTTTCTTTTTTGTGGTTGATCATTTTCAGTAGTTGGTTGAATGAGGCCATTTGCCCAAAAGCAATTTTTAAAAATATCTTTAAAGTTTTGTTGTGCATTTTGCTGTAGAGCCAGCAGAAGTTGGGGATAGAGGTAACTCTGTGTCAGCAAATCTTGGCGACCACACCACAAATGCTTCTTCCGAAGAGACTAGTCCCTGTGAAGGGAGGAGCCCCGAGGGGTGTCTCTCTGAAACCCTTGATAGCAGCACCATGGCAGAGAAGAAGGTGGCATCTGAGCTCCCCCAGGATGTACCAGGTACAGAGGGCAGTGTATCCATGCCTCTGTAATGGGGGGACCTTCCCTTGCATCAAGCTGAATGTCACCTAGAATTCTTACACCGTGTGCTCATTCATGCTGCCTGCTTCCAATGCCATCCATCCCTGATCACTAAATCGTCACCTAACATCCAAAGTTGAGTCAACATTCTTGCTGCTAGTGCTTGAAACCCGCCATGATCCCCCTGCTTGTCAAGCATCACCAGGCTGTTCCGTTTAATAGATGTGTTTGTCTTTGATCACCGGACCACCCTGGCAGAAGTTTTGGTTTTAATTACTCGCTCGTGAATGGCTGGCTCCGTGTGGGTTGACCCTCGGACTCTATTTATACTAACACATTAATTTATGTTTGCATGTGCTCGTGTAGTTTTGCATTTCAAATCATGTTATGAGAATCCATCATCGCAAAACATTTTTGCAGAGGGCCTGGATGTGTTAACCAGTATTTTCTCATTTTATTAACCTTTTTAACATTGAAATTTCACTTGAAGTAAGTTATATCACTTCAAGAATATGATTATGACTAAATGGAAAGGTTTTTATTACAGTTTGTGTGTGTATGTGTGTGCATATAATTTTTTAATTTCAGATGAGTAAAATCAGAGAGTAAACATTGTTAATATCACCAAAACCAGAGTCCCAGTTGGAGGAGATCCTTCAGGATCCTTTCTATGTGTGTAAAAATTTACAACTATCTCAGTCTTTCAGTATTTCATTGCTATGCCTTAACGCTGGGTCTTTAACACTCGTATTTAACGTACATTCTGGGTCTACTTTGGCCCTGAAATGAACCTTGTTTAAACCTTGAAGATCCCCAGGTTCCTGACTGATCATGAAGCATTGTGGCAGCTAGTATTTTTGGGGGGAGGGTCAGCTTGAGTGGGCTTTTTCAGATAGAGTCTCACATCAAGCCTAGAACTCGTTGATCTGGCTAGGCTAGCTGGCCAGTGAGGTCCAGGGAACCCCCTGTCCCCACTCTCCTCAGAGCTGGGGTTGTGAATGTGTGGGTTCTGGGGTCCAAGCTTGTATAGCTAGTCGCTTTACTTACTGAGTCATCTCACTAGTCTGCTAATATAATGTTAGTTTCTAAAACTGGCCACGTGTGTTGCTGGAACACTCGTGGGAGCTGAGGTGATACAGGGTGGTGCAGGGACCAGCAGAGTCGCAGCTGTCACCTGTTGCCCACCTAAGTTTGCACTAAAGAGAGTGTTTCGCGACGAGGGAAGTCTACAAACTCCTCTGTGAAACAAAGAAAAAAAGACACTTGTCCAAAGACATCTGGTGCATGTCTGTATTCCCAGCAGCTGGGTGGCAGAAACAGTTGCATTGCTATAAGTTCAAGGCCAACATGGTATAGATGGTGAGTTCCATGCCAGCCAGGGTTCTATAGTAAGACCCTATGTCAAGAAAGAAAGAAATTCACTAGCCCAGAAAACTATAGGGTAGGCAACTAAACATAATAGAACTGTCCTCAAATATCTGAGACTGAACTGGAGTGAGGTGGGAATTAGACTGATTTTGATGCAGATCGTTAAGTCATACAATACACATGGGATTAACAGAAGAGTATTCTCATTGAATATTAACAATTTTCTCAAAGTTAGTACTGTTTAGAAAACCTAGCTACCTAGAATAGAATCATGGCCCCCAGTAAACACTAACAGGTTATTACTATTTTTTTTTTAACTGAAGGAAACTTGGATCTGTGATTTGATTCTTCAGCTGACCCTTTAGATTTATAGATTTGGCCAGTTTTAGAAACTAACATTATATTAGCAGACTAGTGAGATGACTCAGTAAGTAAAGTGACTGGCGATACAAGCTTGGACCTCAGAACCTACACATTCACAAACCCAGCTCTGAGGAGAGTGGGGACAGGGCTTCCCTGGACCTCACTGGCCAGCTAGCCTAGCCAGATCAACGAGCTCTAGGCTTGATGTGAGACTCTATCTGAAAAAGCATGGTGAGCAGTGATTGAGGAAGACACCCCACATTGGCCTCTGGCTTCCACGTTCTGTATGTATGTAACAAATATAGGCCTAGGTTGGCCTCGATGATGTATCCCTTGATCCCCCACCTCTACCTGGGATTTACCTTTTTAAAGACGTCCCTATAAGGGTGTGAAGAGACTCAGGGAGTAAGCCTTTGCCTTGCAAGCAAAAGGACCTGAGTTCAGATCCCCAGATCTCATGTACAAATGCGAGGTGGATATGACAGCAGCTTGTAATTCCAACCTGGGAAACTCCAGAGCAAAGCAATCCAAGGGATCCCCAAATTCACCCTTAGGCCTCCGCTGGCCCACACACAGTGCACTCTTTACATCTACACACAGAAGTCTGCCAAATGAATTCTGCATAATAGCAGAGCATGGGCTGGAGAGATCGCTCAAGGTTAAGACTGCCTTGCAAGCAGAAGGTCCTGAGTTCAGATCCCAAGTCCCATGTATTAACACCAAGCCATAGCTCACCTGGTGGGCTTTGGTGGGCAGAGCCTGGGAAATCCTAGTGCTAAACAAGAAGGAAGTGGAAGAAATCCAGAATGATTCCTGAAGTCGCCCTTGGTTTTCCACAGGGACATATGTGTCCTCACACACACACACACAAAGTGAATGAATAAAGTAAAAAAAAAAGTTTAAAAAAATAGCATATTATGCCTGACCTGTTCATGCCATGAATAATGGGTTTTGAGGAGTAAGAAGAAAGAAATATATTAATATCAGTGAGCTTAATTACAGATTTACCGGCTCTTTCGTTGCTGGTCGACACATTTGATGTCAGAGATGTGCCTTCGAGGTAAACTTTGCTGTTCATTAGAATTAGTATTTCCATGAATCTGAGGGAAGATGCTGTATGGCCGATGATGTCTCTGTAATCACTTTAAAGCCACTGTTTATTGTTACTTTTTAAAATAGTCTTAATTTATTCTTGAGAGTTTTCCATGCATATGTAATGTATCTCGATTATATCCACTCCCCCCACATCTTCCCCAACACAGTTCCCCTCCCACCTTCATGTCCTATTTTTGTGAAACCTGACCATTTAGCAAATCATAGTTCTTTTTATGACAATGGTACGCTTAAAAAAAATGGAATATCCTCATACTTGTTCCTAGAATATGAAAGACATTTTTAAAGAGTTGCATAGATACATCATACCAGTTTATCATTTCATAGTGCTGGAGATCAAACCCAGGGCCTGGCGCACGCTCGTCAAGTGCCCTCTCCTCCGCCACACTTCCAGTGCTCACGTTAGTCCATTTATCAAGCAGGTAAGACTTACATTCTAGTAAGTCTCTGACTTAATAGTCTAGCGGGGACAAAACATGACCACAATGAAGCGCCAGCATTGGATGACGGTTGGGGAGCTGTCACCCGCCTCTTGATCAAGCAGTTTTCTGTGCTCTTGCAGTCAGTAGCTCATATGGAATTGTTACAGTGCACCGCGTGTGGAGCCAGGTCCTGCTCCCACTCTTGACTCCTGTGGGAGTGGATGAGATAGTCGTTAGAGAGCTGGAGTGGGAGGATTACTGTAGTCAGGTAGGCACCATGATAGGAAACGCCTCACTTGGTCTTTTCCAACTTACAGAATGTATTTAGGTGATTAAAACTTTTCATTGTAGTAATACTGTCAGGTCAGAAAGTGTTTTAAGTGTCAAGGTGTTTTCTGTTAGCTTTTTTTTTTCCTTTCAAATTGAGGTGAATGGCATAGATTGCAAGTGCCTTTTTTTTTTTTTTTACACAAAGAGTTGTGCCCGGGCAGCCATATCAGGCCAAGTCTCAACTCATCTTCTGACACCACCAGTAAAACCAGTAGGTTTGCTGAGAGAGGGAGGGAGAAGAGAGAGAGGAAAATGAATCGGGCAGTGTACTCTTTCGTGTCTGATGCTTAAACAGTCTTTCAACTCTAATGAACATCAGCAAGAACCACCAGTTACTGCATCAGCAGCTTTTGTTTTTTTTTTGTCACCATGCCGCTCCTTTTTATGTAGACTTATCACAGTTAATTTGTCCTTTCTATACCCTGAGAGTCACTGAAGTAGTTTCCAGGTTAGGGCCACTGTGAACAGTGCTGTTTGGACAATTTCCTTTATACATATATGTGCCTATTTCTAGAGGCATAAGCCCAGTTGTGAATTTCCTGGTCATTGAGTTTGCACATGCTTGTCTGTAAAGCATACTGTTTATTAAGTAGGTAAGCATTCTCTGAAGTTTTCCAAAGGGGTTGTGCAAGCCACCCCTTTATTGAGAGAACTGTGGCTCCTGCTCCCCCTATCCCCACTACCACACTCAGTCCCATGTGTCATTCTTTCCCTGTTTGGAAGAGTAGAGGGGAATATTGGTGTCCAAGGAGAAGGTATTGTGGTTTGTACCTCTACTTAACTTCATGATTAAGGTTATTGGAAGTATGTCTGTATGTCTGTCTGTCTGTCTTTGTGTGTGGGGGGTGGAGAAGAGATCGTATCCCAGATCCCACACAAAAAGCCAGGCAGAAATGGAGCGACCCACATTTCAAGCTCTGGAAGGTGGAGCCTGGGAAATCCTAGAGCAAAGCAAGAAGAAGGTAGAGCAATCCAGGATGACTCCCGAAGTCACCAACTTGAACTACCACAGGTACACATGAACACACGCACGCGCGCACGCACACACACACACACACACAAAGAAGTGAAGTCTGTCCTCCACTCTGGACTTCAAAGGCTCAAACTCAGATCGGCAGTGAGTACCTTGCCCACTGAGCTATTTTGTAGGTGTGTTCTGTCTCTCATAGTAAGATTTCTTTAGTTTTTTTCTTTCGTTTGCGTATCTGTGCATGTACATGAATGTGTTGGCTAGTGTACAAGGGTGCTTGAGTGTGGGGGGGGTCTAGAGGTGACATCACAAATCGTCCTCGATGGCTTTACTTCCTTTTGCTCTTGGATTTCCCAGACTGTACTTCCTAGAGTCGGAAGTGCAGATCAAAGTTTTTTCTTTTTAAGAAACTTTTTTTTTTATTCAATTGTGCATGTAAGCGTGTGTGTGTGTGTGTGTGTGTGTGTGTGTGTGTGTGTGTGTGTGTAGAACCACGGACGAATTCGGGAAATGCAGGCCGCCCCCGCTTCCGCCTGGCGTCTATACATGGGATCTGGGATCAGAACTTGGGACCTTCTGCCTGCAAGGCAGAGTCTTAACCCCTGAGCCACCTCTCCAGCCCCCAAAGTTTTTTTTTAATCTGGCCTTTGAATATGGGATCTAGGATCCAGGTCCTTTTGCTTTCTATGTGGTCTTAACCCCTGAGCCATCTCTCCAGCCCTTACTTAATATTTTAATCATTGTCAACTATCTTTATCTTTTGTAATATTTCCATGGTACATCACGTTTTTACTTTTTATTTTTTATTTTATTTTATTTATTTATTTTATTATTATTATTTATTCAGCTGTGTGCATATGCGTGCGCACGTGTGTCTGTGTGTGTGTGTGGGTCTGTGTATGTGTATGTGTAGAACCACGGACGAATTCTCGAACCACCATGGACGCCTCCACCTCCTTCTGCCCCGGGATTCACAGGCTCCACCCTACCAGGACCAGAAGCGCAGGCCGCCCCCCGCTTCCGCCTGGCGTCTATACGTGGAATCTGGGATCCGAACTCAGGACCTTCCGCCTGCAAGGCAAAGGCTTAACCCCTGAGCCACCTCTCCAGCCCCGTCGTTTTTACTTTTTAAGAATGGCCATTTTATTTATTTTTTTTAAACTTTCTTCGTTCATTCATTCATTTATTGTGTGTGTGTTTGTGTGTGTCAGAGGGCACCGTATGTCTCGGTGGAGGATCAAGGGTGGCTTCAGGAATCATCCTGGATTGCTTCTACTTCTCTTTTGCTTTGTTCTAGTATTTCCCAGGCTGGAAGTGCAAAGGTACTGCCGTTTTCTGCCTAGTATTTTTACGTGAGACATGGGATCTGAACCCAGGATCTCTTGCTTTCGAGGCATCACTTTTTTAAAAACCTTTTTATTTAGTGTGTGTATGTATGTGTGTCAGAGGGCACTGTGTGTCCCTGTGGAGGACCAAGGGTGACTTCAGGAATCATCTTGGATTGCTTCTACCTCCTTTTTGCTTTGCTCTGGTATTTCCCAGCAGGAAGTACAGGGGGGCCCTTTCCACCTGGTGTTTTTTTAATGTGGACCTGGGATTGGAACTAAAAACTTTCTGCTTTCAAGGCAGAGTCTTAACCCTTGAGCCATTTCTCCAATCCCCATCACTTTTTTTTTGGTTGATATTTTTTTCCTGTGACAGAAATTCTTTTTAAAACAGAACATTTTTAAAATTTAAAATATAGAACTGCATCCACTTTAGCTTTTAAATGGATACATACTTGTTTTCTTTCAAGATTTACCTTGAAATGGTCTCATCAGAGAGCACTGTGATTTTCATGCAGTTGATTAAAAGATATTGTGCGAAGGAAAGCAAATTTATAGCCTAAAAAAGCTGCAGAAGAGGGAACAGGCAAACAGATTCCATGACCATATGGAAGCATCAGCTCAAGCCTGAAATACCTCATGTGGCTCAAATGGAAGATCAAACTGAAAAGTTAGGTAATATCTTGACAAACCTTTGTTAGACATCATTTAAACAGCATTACTTAATATCCATCGCTCTAGACATCTCACTTGAGTAGATGGTAACAAAATTGCAGCATTGTCTTTTTGCGCTGGATTTTAAAGAAAGCTTTTGTTCCAAAGAATTTACTTTGTTGGGGGAGGTGTGATTGCCACCAGGAATGGGGGGAGGGGAGCTGAGATCACCCCACTGGCCCTCTGAAGATTGTGATTGGTATTCAATCTGTTTTATTTCTCTTGTTCCCTCTAGATTCAGTATCTAGAAGTAGTAAAGTCTCAGTAACTAATGAAACTGGCTTCATTTCTAAAAGTGCTTTTTTCTATTTGGTCTGGTTTTACCTCATTTTGTTTTCCCTTCTTCTCCTCCCTTCCATGTTGTGTGTTGAGACCCTTTGTAACCCAGATAAGACTTAAACACAGAGTAATCCTCCTGCCTTCGCTTCCCAGGTACTGTGACTGTAGGTGCAACCACCATGCAATTTTATTTTGCATTTCTCTTGGCTTGAAGTAAACCGGTGTGTTTTCATACATTGAAGGCAGTTTCACTTCCTCTGTGACTATTCCTCCATTTTCTGTGTTCTTCCAGGTCTGGGAGTGTTTTTTCCTCTGAAATAATCGGTGGCCTTATTCTACATTGCATGTAGCTCCTGTGACCTCAGGTCATGCAGAGTTCCTCTATGGTGCACGGAAAATTCTAAATTCCTTGGAACTTGGGCTTTCCGTCTTTTCAAAATGGAAGGATCAGACCCGATAGTGCTTTCAGGAAACTGCAGACAAGGGGATTGGTACTAGGCATTGCCTGCGGGCCTAGGGTTTAGACAGAAAATCTCAAGCTAAATGCTGCCCATTCATTCTGCTTCCATTGCCCTTTGGAAGCTCTGTCGCTCTCTCCCCCTGCACGTGGTACACTGTTTCTTAAGGCAATTGGAGACTTGGGCTCTGGGATATCGAGAGGAGAGGTCTGCTGTGGGCCAGGCCAGGCAGAGGAGTAGAGACTCACCAGCTCTTCCACCGCCTTCTCGCCCTCAGTGCTTCGCCCTTCCTCCTCGACAGCTTGTGTTTTCAGAGTGCAGTTTTGTGGGAAACCCTAAGACAGTTAAATGCCTTTGCTGACAGCTAGTTACTGTTGATGTGATTTTCGCTTTAAAAATCAGCTATTCTATTTTTCTAGAAGACTCTAACAAGACACGTGACAGCAGTAACACTAGTGCTACCACTACCTCCATCCAGCCCCACCTGGAGAACAGTAGCCACAGTGACCTCAGTTCCTCTCAGAGTGGGTCTGCTAAGGCAGCCGAGGAGCCTGAAAGCGGAGACAGAGACCCCCACACCCCTGTCTCTGTTCAGGAAGAGACAGGTAAGAGCGCATCCATCCGCTCAAGGAGCTTTTTTCCCCCTTCTTTAATTAAACATTTTCATTTTTTTAAGTAAAAGTTTGGTGGGGAGGGAAAATGGAGATTTTCTGTACCCTTTTTTTTTTCCCCCTTTTTTGTTAACATGGTAGCACTTCGAACTCAGTTTCTTTTTTGTTTGTTTTTGTTTTTCTTTTTTTTAAACAAACAAACATGAAACCACACCAATTAAAAAATAAAACATTTCTTACCCCTCTCCTTAGTGTAACCACCGTGAGTGGTTTGAGTGTAACATTTTAGATCTTTCTCCTGGCAGGTATGTTCATGTATGTTTGTTTACAATTTTTACATGGACCCATTCAGCATGTTTTGTTCTGTATCTTTTGTTTTGTTTTGTTTTGTTTTTGCAGTAGCATGAGGTAGGGAATCCTTTCATGTTCGATCAAGTTCATTGTTTTCCTGCTGCATGGTGTTCAGTTCCCCACAGGGCTGTCTGACACCCAGAGCACATGGCTTCGAGACTTGTGCAAGGGTTTCTGTCAGCTCAGGAAACAGGAAGTGAAATGTGCTGGTCAAATGGTAGGTGCAGTTTAAGACTTCTGGCAGCCGCTGCTTGCTTGCACATTCTCACACCTCAGTTCAGCACCGTTGATCCTCTTGTGTTTTTGCCAGTGGTCAAAAGGCTTTCGTGAGAAAATCTGCACAGTCCTGCCTATGAACGTGGATGCATTTGTTCAGCTCTCTGTGAACTAACGATGCGTATTTTTCACTCCCTTTTTCCTATTGAGTCCTGTTTTTCCTTTGTGAGTTTTAGGAATGTATTATAGTTATTAATAATGTGTTTTATATATATATTTATATTTGTTACTTGTTATGAATTTTCTGGTATCTGGTCATAAAGAAATTATGTTTTATATGCTTAAAAATGTATTCATCTTTTTCTGTAGGGTTTTTCTGGATTTTATATCCTATTAAGGAAAATCATCCCAAGAATTTAAATATATTTTTTAATTTAAATATTTTTGCAGTAATTCTCAACATTTAATACCGTTATTTTAACTTTATCTTGAGTATAATTTTATATATGCTGTAAGGTTGGAGATGTGTTTTAATTAGAATTTTTTTTTCCAATTGTAAGTGACCAAGGCAGCTAAAAATAGTCTAAATAACTGGAAATGTAATGAGTTTGTGTGCCACAAGGCAGGACCTGACCCCAGGTATAATAGTTGCTTCTGTCTGCCTCCTTTCCTTCTTACTTTTAATTTGCAGATTGTTTGTGTATTGATTGTCTCCTAATACAGATAGGCTTTTTTCCAAGTTGCAGGTAAGATGGCTTCAGCAATTCATTTTTATGTCTTTCCAAGATCTGTGGCTCAATGGCAAAGCCCTTACTTCTGTTCCAAATCAAAGGTCTTTGAGGAAGGAATTTGAGTGGCCTGTCTTGGATCATATTGTTCCACACCTGGGCCAGGGCAGGCAAGGTATTCTCGATGGCTCCAGAAAAAAAAAAAAAAAAAAAAAGATTGAAATGGAGTAGGACTGGTTTCCTAGAGAACAAGAGCTACTTCAGTGGTAGAATACTGCAAATAGCAGCATCTCCATCCTTGAGCACAGACACGTTCACGCACATTTGTTCTCATCTATACAGTTCACAAATGACTCTATCTGACAGCCTCCTGCACAGATTTCCAAAAACCTTGGCTCACAGCTGCATCTAGTAGTCGTCATTGTGCCAAGGTCCAGATCTAAGATCTCTGTGTACCGTGTATTAATTTTGACATATTTGGGTATAACGTTTCTTAATTTTACAAGTGAGCCAGATTCTGAATTTAATACCTTTAATACTTGGTACCTTGATAGTGGTGGGTATGTTTGATAAGTCTGGGGCTGGGGCTCGGCTGGGGATGAGACGTGAAACATTCACAAGATCCTGTGATGTAGGAAGGTGGCTGGGGACGGCTTAGGCTGGACAGTCATACCCACCAGTTGGCAGATTTGAAGGGTTTGTTGTTGTTTTTCTGATAATAACTCTTCCATACATACTAGAACCCTGTTAGTACCCAGTAACATTCAAGGTCTCTGGAGGTGAAAGAACTCTGCTGCTTGTCTTTGTCTGCTTGGTAGCCATTGGCCCCAGCCCTCAGGGAATAGAGTTTGACCTGGCTTACAAAAGAGGTCTTATTTTGCCAGGAGGCTGATGGTAGTTGCACTTCTTAAGAGGAGGAATTTGGCTTTGGGGAAAGTGTGTCTATGAGAACCTGTTACTTTCAGCCTTTCCCCTCTGCCCGGACCCTTGGGAATGAATTGCGCCTCTTTTCTTGCACACATTTTAAATTTAGCAAGTAGCAAAGGATTAGTTGCAAGCAATATTGGATTATGGCTGGGCATTGAGGGACTTCTATAAAATTCTGACCATGCTCTTTCTGTTTTCTAAAGTTCAGCCTAGACCCAGCTGAGAGCCTCCTGTTGTCGGATGTTATGTGTAGATGTCCTAAAAGAGAGCAAAGCTCCAGCACAGGCAGAACCATGATCAGAAATCCAGAAGATAGTGGTCTGACAAACTCTCACTCCAAGTACCTAGGGTTACCTGCTTTCGAGTGTAGCATGGCAGAATACTCAGACCCAATCGCCTGGTATAGTAGGGAGAGAAAATATTGTGAGGAAAAAAACCTTCACATACTGGGTAATTTAAAATTTAGCTACTTTTGACAGAAACCAACTTGCTTTGAGTAAGACATTTACTTGTAGAGTCCACAGAAAAGGTCAATGTTAGTAACAGTTTTCAGTAAGGTGTTGGGCCCAGGAACCTGAAGGTTATCACGACCTACTTTTCCTTTTCTCATACCCACCCCTGGATGGAGGATTACTGTCCCCTACAAGTGACAACTTTCTTTTTGATGTAGGCAGAAGTGGCCAGCGCCTTGCCCATTATGGGGTGAACCCTCGTCATGCCCGGCATTATGAGGCTTAGGTTCCACCCCACAAAAAAGGAGAAGGAAAAAAAGCAGAGACCCTTTCATCTTTAGATATAAAATAATGAAAATTTAAAATAAATTGAAGAGAACATTTTTAAAAAGTGAGATACTGATTGCCTCGACTCCCCAATCAGTCCCTTGGAACAGCCACTGGCTGGGAGGTTGGTGTGCTCTGTCTATCCCTGCCGGGTCCTCTTGTCTGGATGCTTGATTTGCTGTCTGCCCAAATCAGAGAATG
Source organism: Typhlomys cinereus (assembly GCA_023101885.1). Classification (NCBI taxonomy): domain Eukaryota; kingdom Metazoa; phylum Chordata; class Mammalia; order Rodentia; family Platacanthomyidae; genus Typhlomys; species Typhlomys cinereus. The sequence goes on along the minus strand of JALPQD010000229.1, from coordinate 3,124,450 downwards.
GAAGCAGAAAAAAAAAAAAAAAAGTCCCCCAAAGGCAAGAAGGGGGAATAGAGTAAATCAATAAATGTTTGCTAAACTGTGACTTCCTTTCCCAGAATGCACAGTTCCAATCCTGTCTTTTTTCTTACTTAAAATGCCCCCTCGGTGCAGCCTAGTAAGTCCTCTGTCCTTGATTTACCAAAGCTGCAATGTCTTCATCTCTTAGGTTAAGTTCCGAGTCAGATCTTGTTCCGTTTTCTGGTTGAAGCTTGTCCAGTGGAGTGTGTGTGATGCAGTCAGCCAAAGTGGAAGCCTGAATGAACGAAGCAGAAATGATTCCTGGGCTGCTCACTCTGTTAACCTGAAAAATTAAGTAACTAGGACTAGGTTGAGAGGTCTTTATTTTTCTTTTCTTTTTTTTTTTTTTAGGGAATTAAGGTAGAGTTTATTAGAAAAGAGAAAGGTTGGAACTTACGGACTCCAGACGTGGAGTGCCATGAGGAGCTAGGGCGCCTCCATGAGAAGCAGAAATAAAACAGAGCTCAAGAGTGCCATGAGGGCTAGGGAGCCCATGAGAACTCACAGTGCCTACGCATGGAATTCATGAGGAGCAAGGAACAAGAGACAGACTCATGGCACTGGAGTGCCATGAGGGGCTAGATCGCCTGAGAGGTCTTTATTATAATAAAAAAAATTAGTTGGTTCTGACATCAATGAGCTATACAGAATTATTTCCCTAGAGAAAAAAGTAATTGGCACATAAGGTTATAAATTCAAAATTATCAGTACTTAAAAAGAATTTCAGTAGAATCTTTCTAAACTTAACTCTGTTGAATATAGAAATCCATATTGAACATAAAAGACAAAACTTATCATGTACATTTTGAGTTGTTGTATTGTCACCTGTAAATTTCAAGGCCCCCCTTCTTTCTAATAGGTGAGTTTCAAAACAGACAACCAAGAACATTTGTATTTTCTGTAAAATAAGTACCTCACGGCAGAGCCCTGTGTGCTTGCTCTTGAGTTAAACACGTAAGTTATCGACGTTGGCGTTGGCTGTTTAAGGACCTTAATCCACTTACTCTTCTGGACCGTAATGTACATGGCATGTGAGTCTTGGATAAATAAGCCCTTCTTGAACCGTTTCCTTCCTGTCTTCAGCAGCTACTCTGGCTTTTTCGTTTGCTAACAGGAGACTTCAGATCGGAGAAGGCTAATGGAGAATCCGCCGAGTCTCCTGGAGCTGGGAGAGGTGCTGCTGGCTCCACGCGTATCATCACCAGATTACGGAATCCCGACAGTAAACTGAGCCAGCTAAAGAGCCAGCAGGTGGCCGCTGCCGCCCACGAAGCCAATAAACTGTTTAAGGAGGGCAAAGAGGTGTGTTTTGTGCACAGTCCTTAAAATGAGGACAGGGAATGTAAGACAGCTACCTTGGAAAATTGTGTTTTCTCCATATACAGAGTGAGGTGGGTAGCAATAGCGAAAGTGTAGCTTGCATTACAGTAAGTATGGTTTCATACTGGAATTTTTAGACTGCTGTAGAAATGCTGTGACCGCCTACATGGTCAGCTTTCCAGTTTGGAGTTGTAAAGAAATACATCCTATTTTGTTTCAGTTTTTGATATAGGGTTGTTTTGTTTTTATTTTTAAAATATATTATTTATTTGAGAGAGAGATGGCATACATTGGTGCACAAGTAGAGAGGCCAGAAAATGGTTCTCTACTCCATGTCCACTTCCAGGGATTGAACTCAAGTCTCCAGTTTGCAGGCAGATGCCTTTACCTGCTGAGCCATCTTGACAGTCCTTGCTTCTTGTTGTTGTTGTTGTTGTTTTTTCTGTTTTTTTGCTATTAGTAAAGTTGATTTATTAAGAATAGAAAAGTGCTTCAGGAAGGAGAATAAAGTGCACCGGAAAGGGCAAACATGGGCTCCTGTAAGAGAGAATCTCCATAGCCTGTGCTCGCCACAAACCTCTGGCCTCAGCCTTCTCCGTGCTGGGACTACAGATTGTGCTGCAGCCCGGGGCCTTCCTTCCTTCTTGAACTTTCTCCCGTGTCCCACCTAAGAGCTATAGAACATTTACTGTGGGCGCTTCAGCTTGGGAGTGGAGCATGCCATGTAGACCAGCCAGCATTCCAGCTCTGACTGCATAGCAGGACCAAAACCAACATAGTATCTCTATCCCCACCTAGCTGCAGGAGCAGAGTAGTGACCGCAGCTGTGTCTCAGAGCTGACTGCTAGTTCAACAAGAATTATCGTTATGGCGGTTGCTTTAAAGTTTTCAAACATCACACTCAGGGACACACATAAACCCAGGCATACACGAAGTTGAAGGAAAGCCAGATATGATGCCGCGGCTTGTGTTCCCAGCACATGAGACTGAAGCCTGTGGAGTGATTGCATTTCGAGTCCAGCCTGGGCTCCATAGTGAGAACCAGGCCAACCACGGCTGTGTTGCAGGATCCCGTCTCCACCACTGCCACTATCAGTTGTCTAAGGACCAAAAACAAACAAAACCCTGTTGATTTCATAGGCACTTAAAGGATCAACTTTTTGAGAAATACTATTTTCAAGAATCTGTTTTAAAGAATGCACTAGATTTAGAGTAATAAAAGGAGGCTCAGAAGAGGTATTAGCAATATGGTTCTTAGGGTTCACACATGTAATATTTTCCCTAGAGCATGCTATAAACGTGATAGTAAATGGCTGGCCTGTAGACATCCATGTGTATATATGATGCACATGAAAGCATTTAGTGTCTAACAGTTTTCTGTCTTTTTGTAGCCATGTCTTCCTTTTTTAATAGTAAACAACTAGCTTTCATTTGCATTGTTTGGTGGTTTTTTGGGGTTGCAGGGCCAGGGTCTTGCTGTGTAGCCCAGATTGACTTCAAATTCATCCTCCTGCCTCAACCTCGAGTGCTGGGATTAAAGATGTATCACAGTAAGGCCAGCTCTGCTTTTCACTTTTCACTAGGCTTTTAAACTTTAGTAGTTCAGCCATAAGAGGTTTTGTTCAGAGCAATCAGTTTCAAATATTGAAAGTTTGTCAAATAAATTTTACATGAGTACTGACGTCTTTTTATTTTATCTTCCCGGTCAGGTACTGGTAGTGAACTCTCAAGGGGAAATTTCACGGTTGAGCACTAAAAAGGAAGTGGTCATGAAAGGAAACATCAACAATTACTTTAAACTGGGGCAGGAAGGGAAGTACCGCGTCTATCACAATCAATACTCCACCAATTCGTTTGCCCTGAACAAGCACCAGCACAGAGAAGACCATGACAAGAGGCGGCACCTCGCTCATAAGTTCTGTTTGACTCCAGCCGGAGAGTTCAAGTGGAACGGATCTGTCCACGGGTCCAAAGTCCTCACCATATCCACTCTGAGACTAACCATCACACAGCTGGAGAGCAACATTCCCTCATCCTTCCTGCACCCCAACTGGGCATCTCACAGGTAGAGGAAGCTGGGGCTGAGTTCCTGCTATGGATGCACTCAGCCCTTATCCATTGAGGGTCTGAGGCATGCACCTTTAGATGTTGTTACCAATGAATTATGGCCAGCCGTAAGCTGGAGGTGTGTGTACATCCTAATTATCGAAGCCACAGCGGTATTTGGGATATCTTTAGATACCAGAGTTTATCCCTGAAATCAGGTGCAGAACAGCGTTGCAGAATATTATAGAAGGCCAAAGAATTGAGAGGCCTGCATGATGTCTGGACTTGCTTGTGGTGTTCCTAATCTCTGCTTTGTGTCCCTGTGTGGGACACATTCAGGAGTTGTAGGGATTCATACCTGCCTCCTAGAAGTCTTTCTTGCCCGAGGAAAGGTTAAAGAAAAGCAGCCATTGTACTTTTTGCAAGAGCAACCAAGTGAAATCTCTTTCTCCTTGACTGTAGGGCAAATTGGATCAAGGCTGTTCAGATGTGTAGCAAACCCAGAGAGTTTGCCTTGGCGCTAGCGATTTTGGAGTGTGCAGTGAAACCAGTGGTGATGCTGCCCATATGGCGGGAGTCACTGGGACACACCAGGTGAGTGACGTGAAGCCCGGCAAACACATTCAAGGCTTTGTCTCTTCCTGATCTCCTTGAATTCTTTCTACAACACAGGATGACAATGAAGATCAAAGAAATGCAAAACGTTCAGACTTAAAGCCATTTTAAACAGAATAGAAAACATACTTATATGTCATCTAGAATATTCTAGGAACTGTGCTAAAACTCTGTACCCCTCTTTTTAGATTTGGATGTCTGGCCAGAGAGAATGTACCTACCAATTAGAAGTTTGTAGCTTGATGTACATTGTCAACATTTGTGACCTAACTCATCTATTTGAATGCTGATGGATTTTGAAGTATTTAATAGTGTATAAAAAGTAGGTAGAGCTTTTGCTCAGTATGTGCAAGACTCTGGATTTGATTCCCAGAACAGAAAGCAAAAATTAAGTAACTAATTAACTGTAACAGTGTCAGGTGTGGTGGCAATACCTGGAATTCTAGCACTCGGCAGACTGATTAGAGCTCTGGGACAGGCTGGGCTAGAAGCATTATAAGCAAATATGCTCATTGATTGAATAGGATGAGCAACAGCGGCCCTCGTTCGGCCTCTCCTGCCGGCTCCCACAGCAGTGCAGCTCTGCAGCTTTGAAGACGGCAGTTTTTAAAGCCAGGCATGGCAGCTCACAGCTGTAGTGGTAGCGCCTGCAGAGTCCTTTAAATCGACCTGGTTTTTATCACTGATCTTTTCCATATAAAAATTTTAATGATCTTGTCAGATTGTACAGAAATCCCAATTTAAAGTGTAAATACTAGTGGAATTAATTTATTCATAATAACAAGCAAAAAATGACATTGAGACGTTTTTATTATGTCTTTTTTTCTTTCGGCATTTGTGTCTTGTGTATTAGAGGGCATTGTGCTTGTGGAGGTCCAACATTGATTTCAGGACTCATTTTTGCTTTACTCTGGAGTTTCCCAGGCTCCACCTTTTCCACCCAGCACTTTTACATTGGATCTGGGTTCTGAACTCAGGTCTTTCTGAGCCACCTCTCCAGCCCTTGTTTGGTTTTGAGGCTAGTAACTCTTTAGCCCAAGCCAGCCTGGGCTTAGTCTAGGTTTAAGTCATTCCTTAGTCCAGGCTATGTCAAACATAAGACAGTTCTGCCTGTTACCACCACTGTGTTTGAACTTGCCCTAAAAATACTAGCCAGAAACATGTAATGGGTTCAGTTATTGTAGGTAGTTAACTACTCATGCACTTAGGGGACCCTACCATTAGTGAAACCTGAAATAATATGAAATTGGGTTGACGTGGATCAGGCAATCTACGGCCTTTATGCACATAGACAGTAACAACATAAGGCATTCTAAGACTTCATGCACAGAGATAGTTGAGATATGGGAAACTCTAGAGTCAGATAAATGGATTGGGTAGACACAAGATTCTTTTCTGAAGTTGTAGAAAAGGATTGTGGTTTGTATCTTTGTGTGTTTCTGTATACATTTCAGTGCTGGGGATCAAACCCAGAACATGTTGAACAAGCACCCTACCAGTGAACCACATTCCCATCCCCTAAAGGGATTTTTAAAAATGAATGTATACCCGCAGGCACAGGGCAGGAATGACATCAGTTAAACTGTGGAAGCAGCCATGATGGGGGGAAATGGTTGCCTCATGAAGGACTGATCCCAAGTGACAGTGTCCCCAGATTATTTATACCACCAAGTCCTGGTGATAAGGCTGTGCCATTACAGGGGTCCGTTTACTGAGGGCACAATAATCAGAGGGCCTGGGATAAGAAGACGGGGTCTCTCATGCGTCCCACCGCTTCACGGAGGTCGTCTGCTGAGATGCTAGTTCATGCGATGCTCCTGACTGAGCGCACTGTGCAGTCACTCTGCCAACTGGGCTAGACTCCCAGTCACCTCTTGGTTTGTTTTAATTTTTTTATGTGTACCTCTACTCACTGAGCTATGGGCTGGCTCCCCAAAACTTTAGTAGCAAGGTGTGTGCATAGGGGCCGTCTTGCTCGCTTGCTTGCTCTGAGGTAGGCTCCCACTGTGTGGCCCAGGGCGGACTGAACCAGTCAGCCGTCTAAGTGCTGGGATTAGGGTGTGTGCTTGGCATGTATAGCTATTTTATTTTATTATTTTTATTTTATTTTTTTGAGGATTAAGGTAGAGTTTATTAGAGGAGAGAAAGAACGGAACTCATGGGCACCAGACGTGGAGTACCATGAGGGGCTAGGGCGCCCTGGAGAACTCATGGACTCCAGGCATGGAATCCATGAGGAGGCAAAGAGCTGGGAAAAAACTCATGGACCTCCTAGCTATTTTTTAATTTAAAATCTTTGTATTGTCATATCCAAGGGCTGGGGCTATATAACCTAGTGGTAAAATGGTTACCTACCATACACAAAGCCCTTTGTTCAATCCCCCAAAATAAAAGTGTCAGATAGGGAAGGATCTTTTGACTAAATATTACAATTTTGTAGTTATGTATGTGTTGTCAATATTGTTTGTGATGAACTCTAGAGTAAGGACATCGTAAATATTGGGGTGTGTGTGTGATGAACATGCATATTTCTTTGGAAAGGCATATGGAAAGGTTCATGTTTTGATTTTTCATTTTTGTGCTCTGGATTTTCCTTTTATGGAATGTAAGTAAAGCTGTAGCTCACCAGCTTTCTGTTTTCTGCCTAATTTTCAATGTTAAATTTGTATCTGTTTTGTTTTTCAAAATTAAATGTAATTCTGTCTTCCTATGCATGTGTTCTCAGGTTGCATAGGATGACATCAATTGAAAGAGAAGAAAAGGAGAAAGTAAAAAAAAAGGAGAAAAAGCAGGAGGAGGAAGAAACGATGCAGCAAGCAACCTGGGTGAAGTACACCTTTCCAGTCAAGCATCAGGTAGGCAGCGAGACCCCGAGCTTTCCGGAGGTCAGCGCTTCTGGGTATTTCATTGTGGAAGTTTGAGCGCACGGTGCATTGTTTTACTCACGTCTTGCAGTCTTATTGTTAATGTAACTGGGACGAAGCATGTCTTATACTTTTATGCGTATAGACTTCTTGCAGCAGCAGAATTTGACAAATTGTTCAGATTGTTACAAAACTGAAAACGTTAAATTTCACATTTTAATAGGTGTTAAGTTCCTTCATAACTCTTTGATTCCTAGTGAAATTGAGCCAGTCACTACAATGAATTCCCATGACTTTTTTTTTGCCTGCGTATCTGTGTCTGTATGTATCAGAGGTCACTGTGTGTGTGCCTGTGGAGGCCCACGGGTGACTTCAGGAGTCATCTGGATTGTTCTACCTCCTCTTTGCTTGCTCTGGAGTTTCCCAGGCTCCGCCTTTCAGAGCCAGAAGTGCAGGCATCTGCCATTTTTGTCTGTCATTTTTTATGTAGGTTCTGGGATCCAAACTCAGGTCCTTCTGCTTAAGACTTAACCCCTTAACCATCGTCTCTCCAGCCCAATTTTCCTGACTTAATTTGCAGTTGGGAGATTTGTTGTAAAATCACATGCATTTTCTGGGTACGTGTCTAACCATCATGTTTACATTTTTACCAGGTTTGGAAGCAAAAAGGAGAAGAGTACAGGGTAACAGGTTATGGCGGCTGGAGCTGGATTAGTAAAACTCACGTTTATAGGTTTGTTCCTAAATTGCCAGGCAATACTAACGTGAATTACAGGAAGACATTAGAAGAAAGTAAGTAATTTAATTCTTTCATTAGTTACAGTTAAAGTGAAATACCTAAATATTTCTAGTAGGCTATTTCCATTTTTTTTTTTCCTACAGCATCACTTCTGATTTCTTTGCCTTTCTTAAAATTTCATGGGACATTGACCTTTTTTTAGATAGTGCATTTTTCTGAAATATTTAATAGTAGATCCAAATTATTATTCTTTCTAAATTTATAAACATTAATACAATTTATAAGTTATTACTGTTTATAAATAAATTGTTTACAGATCATTTTTAAATTTTTATTCAAGTGTGTGTGTGTGTGTGTGTGTGTGTGTGTGTGTGTACGCGCGCGCGCCTCCACCTCCTCGTTTACTCTGCCTCAGGATTCATAAACTCGACCCTACTAGGACCAGAAACGCAGGCTGCCCTGCTTCCACCCAGCGTCTGTATGTGGGGTCTAGGATCCGAGGCTTAACCCCTGAGACACCTCTCCAGCCCCACAGATCATTATTTTTAAGACTTCGATATTTAGGGTTTAAATTAAAGGGAAAAGAGAGCAGTTTTTTAGGAGCCTCTGTCTAAGTACTATGTTTCAGAGTTTTGAACTCTAGGCTAGTTGACTTACTCTGTTTGCATTCTCTCGCACACGTCAGCCCAGAGGAAGTGACAGGGTTTCCATAACACGTCAGTTCAGGAGCTCTTCATTCATTCTTTACTGCTGTTTGACAAATTCCAACGCCTAGAATCACAGAGCTGTATAGATGGCCGTGTGTGTTTGCACACATTGTGTGTTTGTAGACTAGAGGTCAATTTTGAGGTTCATTCCTCAGGATCCATTCACCTTTTTTTGACACAGGATCTCACTGGGTTCTGGAGTTTGTACATATGTTAAGCTAGCTTGTTGCTGATCTCCACTCATCATCTTATGAGCTCAAAGAAATACTTATGTTTTGTTCCTGTAGTATTTCATGTACATAACAACATTCAGTTTTTAACTCCCTACAGTGCTAAGCCACCTCATGCCCAGATTTTTCTGTAGTTGCTGGTGGTAAAACGCTGGTCCTAGGCCTGCCTGGCAAAAACTTCACTAATCTGGCTGTCTCCCCCAACTCTAAAGATGGACCTTTCAAAAAGCCATGAATTATTAGCATATGTGTGTATGTTTGTGTATGCACATGCACACAGATACGTGTCGTGGCATATGTAGAGGACAATTTAGTGAAGTTGGTTCTTAGTCTACCTTTATATAGGTACTAAGGATTGAATTCAGGTCTTCAGACTTGCGCAACAAGCACCTTTACCCACTGAATCATCCACTGGACTGTATTTTAAACTCCTGTTAACTAAGCAAATTAATTGCTTTATGGAAATGCTAAGTGATATACCAAAGTGTACACTAGTGGGGAGTGGTAGAAACCTGACCAATTCATGTCTCCTGGCCTCTGTGGCCCCTGTTGCTCCCTTTTATGCCCCTCTTGTTAGCTGAGCTGTTTGGTGCAGCAGCTTTTGGGGTGGAATTTGATCATCCAAGCTGTGATGTGTTCTTTCCTATGTGGGGAGATTATATAGTGCTCAATAAATTGCATGTACTTAGTGGTAGTTCCCGTAAAACCTGAGCAGTTAGACTTGTGAAATTGTTAATATAGGAAAATTAGCATTAGTTGATGTCTGAAAATTGTCATTGGTTTGTGTGTATTTTACGAGGCTTGCTGCAATTTACAAAGCCTTTGGAACATCTCATACATAGACCATTTTCACTGAGTGTTCCATTTTGGGAAATAGGAGTGAATAATTAATTCTGTTATCTGATTGTGTTATAGTGAGTTCCAACAGTGTATCATTGTGAGCACCTGTTAGGCATCATGTTGCTCCAGTTACTGTAGTACTTAGCACTTAGAATTATAGAGAACTCGTTCCTCTTATTGTGACTCGGTTTGACCTTTTCATAAAATCCAACATGGGGCTGGAGAGGATGGTTCAGGGGTTAAGACGCTGTTGCCCAAGCAAATGGACCTTAGTTGGGATCCTGGATACCACGTGAAAGATGACAGGCTGACATGGCAGAGGCCTGTCCAGGCTCTGGAGGTGAAGCCTGGAAAATTCCAGAGAGAAACAAAAAGGAGGTAGAAGCAATCTAGGATGATAACTGAAGTCATCCTTAGTCCTCCACAGGGACACACAGTACCCTGTGATACATGCACACACACACACAAAAATAATTAAAGAAAAAAACCAAAAAATTGTTAGGTGTTTTTATGTGGGATCTGGGATCCAAACTCAGGAACTTCTGCTTGCGAAACAGAGTCTTAATCTCTGAGCCATCTCTCCAGACCAAAAAAACAGTTTAAAAAAAAATCCAACTGGATCAGTTTGATGTTGTGCACACTTGCCCTTACACTCAGCACTCAGGGAGCAGAGGCCAAACTAGGGTCCAGAGAGACCACCAGGCCAGCCAGGGTTTAGCAGTCCCCTGAACCCAGCAGCAGCAAGAGGAAGGATGGAGTCTGTCAACAGCCATATTGGTTCTGCTTTCGGGTGCATTGATACCTTTTCCTCAATATAGGGTTTAAACCGCTACTTAAATGCTAAACCTGTCTTTTTTTAGATAGCACCGAATTAGTCTTTTTGAGCTTTTCTCACAGGCAGGAGTGGAAGTGACATCACCACTGGTCACTCTCATGAGGGTCCTCTGTTTTCTGACTTTGTGCTGCAAGTACAGATGAGTTGGAAATGGAGAGGCAGGAACCTTTACTATTGTGCAGATTGAAACCATCACTTTGCTCTTGCTGTGAAAGCCCTGTACGATCGAGCTGCATTCTCTCCGACAAAGACCTTTGATACTCAAGAAAGCCCAATGTTTTCTTTCTTAAAATTTTGTTTTGTTATTAAATAAACTAGCAAGCACATGAAAAGGGATCTATACCCAAGGCCAGTGTTTTCTAGTCGCTTGTTTGATACCAGGTGCTTGGCTTGTAGTAGTGGTGACACTGGAATATATTTTTTTTAACCCAAATATGCCTTAACTTTTGTTTTTATCTTGTTTTTCCATGTAAAATAAATACATTTATTGTGTAGTACTTGGTTGCTTACACTAAATTAGATATGTATTAAGCTGCCAATATTAGAAATATCTGTAATTGCTGTCTACATGGTTCTTTTTAGCCAAAAATAATATGGATGAAAGTAAAGATGAATCAGATAAAAGAAAAAGTCCGCGAAGTCCAAAAAAAGTTAAAACAGAGTTTGAGTCTGAAAAAAGTGAGGAGAAGCAGTCAGATTCTGTGAAAGCAGAGGGAGAGAACGAAATGGATATCTCAAAGACGTCTGAGAAGGACCAAGGTGAGCAGAGTTGAGTATGGGGGGATTTGGGGGGAAGAGGGGACCTGGACTCAGGTTCCCTACAGCAAGGCTCTGCACTGTCTCTTTGGTTGCAGCTTTATTGAGACAAATTCCTTTACTAGATGATTCACCAGTAAGCATGGAGGTATGCTGAATGGTAGAGGTATTCAGACATTTATCACAACTTTAGAACATGTTCATGGCCAGAATTAAGCCTCACACACAGCAGTAGCCACTTGTCCATCCTCCCCAGATTTTTCCACCCCACTCATCGAGCGGTTCTCCGTGGACTTGCGTACTTTGGATATTTCATTTAGATGAAATGAAGCAGTTTGGGATACTTTGGATTTGGTGTATTTGACCCAGAACAGTGTTTTTATGGATTATGTATTTTGTGGCATTTGTCTGTATTTCATTCCTTATTTTCTGACTATTACTCCACTGCATTGTCTCCACACTTTCTCGGAGAGAGCATTTGGGCTGTTTCTGCTTCTTAGCTATTATGAATTTATGTACATGTGTTGTTGTAGACATAGATTTTCACTTCTTAGACCAAGGAGCGGGCATATTCTATTATACGGTAACACCATGCTTAACCTTTTGAAAATCTTAGAGTGTCTTTTATTAAAATAAGCTGCGCCAGCCACAGTGGCTCATGCTTGTAAACCCAGCACTTGTGAGGCAGAGGCAGGAAGCCGCCTCGATGCTGAGGCCAGGCTTCAGAGTGAGACTCCCAGAGAATCAGACCAGAGCAGTACTCCTGGGGTATCCCTGGCCGACCCCATGTTGCACACCAAGGATCGTGTATCACTGCCTCCGAAAGTGTGCTTTTTCAGCCCAAATCAAACACACCAGGTTATAGGTGTTTGTAAATAATAAAAAGCTTAATATAAAATAAAAAAAGATAAAACCAAGCCTGGGAGTGGTGGTACATACCTGTACTCTCAGCTCCTGGGGTACACTGCAAAAATAGGGGATCATTGGATGCTCAAGGCTAGCCTGGTCAACATAGCTTGACCCCATCTGACAAAAAAACAAGTAATAAATGTTCATGCAAAACTCACATAAGTTAGGTACCTAGGTTTTGGGGGATAGGGTGAAGTGGTTGCTGTGTAGTCTAGGCTGGCCTGGAACTCATGACCATCTGCCTCTCGAAATGGGATGTAGCTTTTGCTGCCACACCTGGAGCTAAAGACAGTTTTCTATAAAGCCATTCAGAATCTTACCCGAAGGCCCTAGTGTTTTCAATATTGAAATCCATCAATTTTAGACACCAGGAATCAGAGGTCTCAAATACTTGACATGTATGTATTTGTCAACCATTTTTAAAGTTTGTCCTTGCCCATGACGTCTTACAAACCTATGCAGGAACTTCAAAATATATAGGAAGTTCTTTTTAATTTCTCCTGTGAAAATAAAATGTAAGTACTTTAAAAAATTAAGCAGTCGCACGAATTCCTCATTTCAAAGTAAAAATTACATTTTTATAAATGTCCTTATTTCACAGATGTAAAAGAACTTTTAGATGGTGACAATGATACGTCCTTCAAGGAAGAACCCATGGAGATCGACAGTGCGAACATGGAGTCACGTGTAAATTGTCAGGACAGTGCTCGGGTAGATGTGGTCAACGTCAGCGAGGGCTTTCACCTAAGGACTAGTTACAAAAAGAAAACAAAGTCATCCAAACTTGACGGACTTCTTGAAAGAAGAATTAGACAGTTTACACTGGAAGAAAAACAACGCCTTGAAAAACTGAAATTGGAGAATGGACTCAAGAGTTCAGGAAAGTCCTCTTTGAAAAGTCCCCCCGAGTCTCCGTTGACGGTGGAAGCAAAAGAGGGATGTCATGGTGACTCTCTCACACAAGGACAGAGCAGCGATGAGTCTGAGGACTTGATTCAGGGATGTTCACAAAGCGATTCCTCAGGCCCTGGGGCCAGTGGCCTTAGTCTTACCACAAACAAACTTTATCCAAAAGATCAAGTATTAGATGAGGCCTCCATTCAGAGTCCAGGGGCAAACTGTCAGAGACAGAACTCTGTGGGAAATGATGTAGATGCGAGCCTCTCCGCTCCTGCCAGTACAGACCAGGAGCTGAGTAACACTGAAGCAGAGGAAAGCGATTTCTACATGGAGGACTCCAAGCCGGCTCGTGCGGAGGACATTGGCACTTCGATCTACAAGAACAAAAAGCCCCTCCCGCAGGAAGATAATGGCGCCCCTGCTGCTGCTTCCAAGATTGCTTTACCCACGTCGGCATCTAAAAGTGCCCGTGGCAGAGATGTCCCGTCCCTCGATGGGAAGCTGGGCTGCGACTGTGGTAGTGGTGCTCTAGAAAACAGTTCTGACACTCTGTGTGTCCAGGACAGCAGTGAGGAAGACATGATCATTCAGAACACTGCTGGAAGTGTTTCTGAGCAGCTCCCAAGTCCAGAAACAGGGCCTGAAAGCTCAAGGCCCCTCAAGTGCCAGCTTGTTTCTAAGGCCACTGAAAACTGTGAGGACAGGCTGCAGGGGAAGGGACCTGAAGCCAATGGTAGAAAAGCGAGTCAACACCAGAAGCTAGAGGAGAGGCCGGTTAATAAGTACGTCGACCAAGGAAGTCTAAAGAACGCCACCGACAAAAAGAATAACGAGAGTCGAGAGTCTGACAAGAAGGGACAGAAAGCAAGTAAATTTCAGATAAATGGCAAAGATAACAAGTCTAAAGTGTATCTGAAAGGTGACTGCTTAAAGGAAATCCCTGAAACCAGAGCCCTAAGTAGTAATATTGGAACAAAAGTCAACAATATCAATAAAACAATATCTGGAAGTATTAAGTCGCTGGCTGCTAAAGAATCTGCCAAGCCATTCATTAATGGTGATGTCACCATGGAAGACTTTAATGAAAAAAACACTTCAGAAATCCACTCCCGTTTGCTGAGTTCTTCAGACGCTGAAGGAGACTACCGAGATGTTCTGGCCCCTACCAAAGAGTCTGCCCGAGCCCAGGCAGTGACCGCTTCACCGTCTCGCGTGGATAGCAGCCCATCCTCGCAGGTAGAAGACATGGAAACCGAAGCCTCAGATGCTAAGAAAGTGGCTCCGTCCCCCGCCATGTCTGAAGAGGAGTCTAACCTCAGCGGCGAGTCCACCGACGAGAGCGGGCTGCCCACCAGCAGAGATGAAAACTTCCGTGGAGAGTCCAGGAGAAAAACAGTCATCACAGAAGTCACCACGACCACCTCCACGGTCGCCACCGAGTCAAAAACCGTGATTAAGGTAGCCAAAGGCGACAAGCAGACGGTAGTCTCTTCCACAGAAAATTGCGCCAAAGCCACTGTCACAACCACCACTACAACTGTGACTAAGCTCTCTGCTCCCTCCGTAGACAGCAATGTGGGCATCATCTCCGTAAAGGAGCAGAGCAGAACCGTGGTCACCACCACCGTGACGGACTGCTTGACCACCGCGGGCGGCACGCTGGTGACGTCCATGACAGTGAGCAAAGAGTACTCCACAAAAGACAAAGTGAAGCTGATGAAGTTCTCCAGACCCAAGAAGGCCCGCTCGGGGACGGCGCTGCCCTCCTATAGAAAGTTTGTCACCAAGAGCAGTAAGAAGAGCATATTCGTCTTGCCCAATGACGACTTGAAAAAGCTGGCCAGGAAAGGAGGAATCCGAGAAGTCCCTTATTTTAATTACAATGCAAAACCTGCCTTGGATATATGGCCATACCCTTCCCCCAGACCAACCTTTGGGATCACTTGGAGGTATGTACTTTAAAGTGAGACGTATTCAGGGGAGGGCGGAGCTCTTAAAAGTGTTAAAAACATCTCATTTTTAAGCCAGGTGGGTTACTAGAGATAAAACAGGGAAACACGAATTCAGTGGCCAGTTAGTGGTGGGAATCGGAACAGAAAGCTTCACCTCCCCCAGCTCATAGCACTAAAGCTTACTTAGGAAAAACAGACTTTAAAACAAACAAAACATTTCAAGACTAGAAATGTACATGAATGATGAATGTCAGTGTGAAGTTTCACAAGACACAAAAGAAGTCAAACTGGGTGCTTTTATGGTATAGCTTTCTAAGTTATGGCATATTATTTGCTTTGGGAATAAGATAACTACCAATTGTGGTATCACCCACTTGTGATTGATAAAAACGTAGACAAGAGGAAGCATACCTGTAAATTTCATAAAACTCATCACACATAGGCCTGTCTTGTCTGATTTACTTGCATGTGAAACATGTTTTGGAGTTCTTATTTAGTTATGTAAGAAAAGAGACTACAATTCCTTAGGAATTTCTTAAAACCCAGAAAAAGTCTTAATTTCAAATCTTCTGGGCACTTTAGAGATAGGTCACAAATCTGCACCACTGTGCTGGTTGGGAAGGGACCTGACAATTCCTTTCCAGACAGTTTGTGACTGCAGAGAGGCAAGGTAGGAGCAATGCCTCCGTTTCCTGTCCCCATGCTCGTGTCCCTTTTTGTGTCTGTCTGTCTTTCCGCCCTATCATGACGAGGACGGGACCGAGTCCCAAGAACACAGAAGAGCCTGGGGTAGTGCTCAGGAAAGCAGAATTGCTCTAGCTGCAGTTAGATTTGACTAGGTTCCCTACGTCATCATCTCAGCCAGTTCCTTGAGCACATTTCATTGCTCTCATGGCTTCATTTCTGTGTATCTCAGTGTGTTTCTGGTTTAAGTTAAAAATCACTCTTTGGTGTCCTTTATGTTGCAATCTGCTAAAATCAGAAAAGAAAAAAAAGTAAATAGGTGTTCTTTGTAAATGAATGAATTTACTCTTAGGACCTCTTATAGTTTGTATACCTCATCATTTGATTTGAAGTAAAGTATCATCACTCCATTACACATTCAATAGAGACAGCTGAAAAGTCCAATTTCTCTGCAGGGCCTGCAATGAAGGATTTGCAGAATCCTGCAGGGAATCAAGGAACTCTTCATTGCAGTTCATGGATTTGTAGGATTGCTCTGCACTTTTCTGCTTTCTTCATTGAGAGCGGTCCCCAAATGTATCCTTGACTGTCCTGCAGGTAACTTCTTTCCCACTGGAAAAGTTACTGTATACAAATAGCTTTAATAAGCTGCCCCGGCAGCTTCTGCTCCTGTTCTGAAATGGAAAGTAGACTTGATGGGAAGCACTGCTGTGCACGCTCTGGGGTGCTCTGGCCCGTGCATGGGCTCACAGACCTTGTTTGAATTGCAATGTTTTGGTATGCACTGGCACAAGTTGTATCAGTTTGTTCAGGTTTTCAATTTCTTGAAGTCCAAAGCAATTTCTTCCTGTACATTTTTGATTGATATTTCCCTCTGATACATGCTAACCTCCAAAAATTTGTTAAGATTGTGGTTAAATACAGTCCCTTTTGTCTAACAGAAGCTAGTCCAAATATGTGTTACTCTTGATTTTAGAGTACATTTTAAAAATATATTGCTGCACAAATTGTGCATGCTAGGTTCTTTTTGTAACAAAACACTTGAAGCAGGTGTGTTTGCTGCTTAGTAGAAGCTGCGAATGCTGAGGCTCGTGTGCGAGTCTTTAGTCTCGGAGCTGCCAGCTGGCCCAGTTGCATGTTTGCCCTTTAAAACACAGTGGAAAAGCGGTGCCCTGTGGAGATTGGCACCTCCTTGACCTTTTACTGCCATCCCCAGGCCCTTTGCCCAGCGTGTGGCATTATCCCTTTGAAATGACAGTTGTCTCTGTGGATCCTGTGTTGACTAGTGCAGGACGGGGAGGGGAAAGCAGCTGTCAGCTGGAGATCATTCTGTGGGAGGCACCTCGCTTCAACCTGTCCAGTGCTGGAGGCCTTTTTAGATGTGCGTGTGTAATGCTTCTCCACCTTAGAGCCTGCTGCGGCCCACTCTGGCTTCTGCCTTCCTCACTCACACAGTCTCCAGCGCTCTGTGCTTGCTCACCCCTTCCCTCCAGCCGGAGCACCACTGGATGCAGTGTCTGAGATGTGTGCTCGAGCACTGTCTTCCTGAGCTCGCTGTGTGCCCTTACCTTTTCATCAGCCCCCCTTCAGGCCCTTAGCCTTTGACCACAGCAGACCTTTTGGACTCGCCTCTCTCATGCCTTCCTCCTTGAAACAGACAGATTCCAAGAAATCCACATTTGACCCCAAGCATAATGCATGGAAGGTACTCAACTGCCTTTTGAATAAACGAATAAGCTGGTTAATAACCTGTGAGGTGTGTTCTCCATTCATGGTATCTCCCTTTGAAAACAGTTGTCAGGGATGTAGCTCAGTGGTAGAGTACTTGCCTCCCTTGCACAAAGGCCTGGGCTCTAACTCCAGCATTGCAGAAAGCAAGAGAGAAAGAGCTTTGACGTTATCTGTCCACTTAGAGAGCAGAGAGGAGAAGAAAAGAAGATGGGAGCAAACTTCGCTTCATTACAACTTTGCATTCCATAATATGTAAAGTTTTGTTCTTCTCCCATGACACCAAAGTTCCCTAAGGATTTAGATAGAAAACAATCTGAAAGCGATAGACACTTTCCTTCTTTCCTTCTCAGGGTGACCTTACATTAGTTAACATCTCTCTGATAAACCGAGCGTTCATGGTGGTAACCAAGGGAGATACCAGCCACTAGGACACACAAGGAACCCAGGAAGACACTGGGCCTTGGCCTCTCACTTGCTCAGACTTTGACATTCCGTGCAGAGCCGTTCCCTGAGTTAGCACGGTCGTGCTCTCATTATCCAGGCTTCTCTGGCTACACACAGCCAGGAGATTTTCGGTTGCTCAAAACAACAAGGTGTTCACTAGCCATAAGATCCCAAGAGAGCCCGTGGTAGCTTTAAATGTATTTAATATTTTAATGTGAATTTATTTAGGTTATGACATTCATTGCAATCAAGGAAACTCATTTTCAGGTGTGTTTTTAATGTCTTTTTTGAAAGAATGGAAAAGTAATAGACACTAACAAGTGCTTAGGGAAGAAAACAGCCCTTTCTCTTCAGATTAGCAGCTAATAAACCGTTACCCAGTTCTGGAGAGCGTTTCTATTTACTGTGGGATTGCAGGGGTCTCTTCCTGCTGTCGCAGCATTGCTGGTCTTTGCAGTAGTCATCCTCTAGTGGTTCACGCCAGACCGACCACTGCTTGAATACAGACTCCCCTTGAGGTTTGGAAAAGTCTTAGATTTGCTAATTGTTTTAGTTTTGTTTCACTCTTCAGGAAGATTAATTATTTTTCAGAATTTTCAGTTTCAACAAAAACCAATTTTCCCTCCTTCATAATTATTCTTGCAGATAGTTTAGTATTAGTTGATAAGAAACTATAAGTTATCAGTCTTAAAATGAAACATATTTGACATATATGGCATTTAAAATGAGTCTAGATGTTTTCGAAGCTATTTCTCTAAGAACAGAAAGTTGTTTAAAGAACCTATAATCTTTGAAGTATAATAAGGACAAGAAACAAATCCCCCTCGCACATCTTCCTTTAGGGTGCGTGTGCATATGTGCGTGTGCGTGTGTGTGTAAGCATGTGCATCTGTGTGTGTATATATATATATAGATTGATTTGGATTGTTCTTTCAGGTATAGACTACAGACTGTAAAGTCCTTAGCGGGAGTGAGCCTGATGTTGCGACTACTGTGGGCCAGTTTGAGGTGGGATGACATGGCAGCCAAGGCTCCTCCAGGAGGAGGGACTACGCGGACAGGTAAAGAGGTTGCATTTTATTTAGGTTTAAAAAATCAGGGATGGGATTGTAGCTAGTTGGTGGATTTCCTACCTAGCGTACGTTAGACCCTGAGATTGAGCCAAGCATCAACCAGATACCTCTGGATACCCGTACTCTGGACAGTCGGAGGCAGAGGCAAGAAGTCAGCTACAAGGATTACCTTGAGCAGCCTAGGTTTCATGAGATCCTGTCTTTAATCAAACACGCAAAAAACAGCCATACCTAATAGCACAGGCTTGGAATCTCAGCAGAGGCAGGAGGAGCTTGAGTTCATGTGCTGCCTGGGCCACAGCGTGAGTAACTTGTATAATGACATATTGTCTCAGAAAACCAAGAAACCAATAAAAAAGGCCACAGCTGTGACCTAGCAGTAGGACACTTGTCTGGCATTGCTGTTCTCAGGCTCAACCCTTAATGCCACAATCAAAGGTGCAGTCATTTAACCATTTGCTGAATTTACTAAGTCCCTGTGTTAAATTATAAAACTACAGCTTTGCTAAAATCCACCACATGTCCTAAAACCAGAGTCAAGGGGGGAAGTCATCCCCACCCTCTCGTGAGTCACCACTCGAACCAGTGAGTTTTCAATCATGTTTATCATTGTAGAATTTAAGCCATTTAAATCGAGGTTCCCAATCCTCTATTATATGACTGTGTGTTGCCCCCAAGAGTTAAGTGGTACACTACACCATTTTGTTCATGTTAGAAATTTTCCTCCCCGCTACTCAAGAGGCAGAAGCAGGAGGAGTGTCTCAACTTGAGGCCAGTCTGGGACTACATAGCAAGCTCCAAGCCAACTTGGGCTATGCACTGAGATCAGGTGTTGAAAGGAAAAGAAAAGGAAGCATCACAGCCTAGGTCACATAGTAAGAACCTGAAGTAAGCAATAAAAGTGCTCAAAGTGAAGAGCAAGATATTTGAGAAACGCTCTCTTTGAAAGAAGTCGGGATTCTTGCACTCCAGCAGTGGCCATGCAAGCATTAACAAACCCAATATTCCTGACAGTTAGTTTGTCCCATGGCTGCTTCCTTTAAAAAGCACCAGGTGCTGGGTTGAGAAGATGACTCAGCAGTTAAAAGTGCTTTCTGTGCAAGCAAAAGGACTAAAGTTTGGGTCACCAAAACCTGCATAAAATGTCAGGAACATGTGGCCCACCTGTAATACTGAACCCAGATGACAAACCCTGGCCAGACTTGCAGAGTAGATGCTCTGGATTTAATGAGACCCAGCTGCGAAGGAACAGAGTGGAAGAGCAAGTGAGGATGATTCCCAGTATCACTTTGGGGTCTCTGCATGCCTGTATATATGTGTTCATGCACACATGTTCCCACCACATACAATCACCGCGTACACACAAGTGCATGCACCTAGGAAGAACACACAGCAGCAGATGCTAGTTCCCCTTAGGGGTTCATATGGTTGGATATGGTGTGCAAATTACCTCTTACAGAAACATCCGAAACTGAGATCACGACCACGGAGATCATCAAGCGGCGAGATGTCGGGCCTTATGGCATTCGCTCTGAGTATTGTATCCGAAAAATCATCTGCCCCATTGGAGTTCCAGAGGCCCCAAAAGGTGAGGAGCAGAAAAACTCCTGCTTTTATTATTGACCAGTTAGCCATAGAGTTCATTAATGTATATTTGGTGATAATTGTTCCCTTAACTTTTCAGCCTTTGAAAAGGATTTCTTTTTTCTACAAACTACTCTGATACTTAAAAAATGTAGGCGGGCATGGTGGCTCATGTCTATAATCTGAGAGTTCAGGAGGCTGAACTCTCAGTTCTGATAGTCAGGAGGATATCCATGAGTTCTAGGCCAGCCTGAGCTGTGGAATGAAACCCCGTCTCAAAAAACACACAGATTAATTAATAAGCACGTCAGAATTCCATTAGACACACATTGATATCTGCAAGTGCGGTGGAAGCACTGGCATATGCAGAGGATACCTCTGCTCCCGTGTTAGCACTTCCTATAATGGCGGTGTGTGGTGGGGGCCTTGAATCCAGCTCTAACATGCCACCAGCAGTTTGTGTGTCACATGCTACCGAATCTGACCATAGATTTATGGACTCAATAGGCATCTGGCAACAATGTGTAGAAAAGATCTACACTCTATTCTTAAGGCAGGAAAAGATTATAGCCTCATAATGTTGTATATTTATGGAAATATAAGAAAGCTTAATAAGTAAATATTGAAAAGCCCATGTGATAATCAAAAGGTTAAGGAAAAACCTGTTCAAAATGTATACAAAGGGGCTGGAGAGGTGGCTCAGGGGTTAAGCCTCTGCCTTGCAGGCGGAAGGTCCTGAGTTCGGATCTCAGATCCCACATATAGACGCCAGACAGAATTGGGGGCGGCCTGCGTTTCTGGTCCTGGTAGGGCGGAGCCTGTGAATCCCGGGGCAGAGTAAACAAGGAGGAGGTGGAGGGGGTCCATGGTGGTTCCCGATTTTGTATGTGGTTCTACACACACACAGACACAGACACATGCGCACGCACATACATACGCACTCACACACAATTGAATAAATTAAAAAAAATGTATATACAAAGAAAACGATGTCTTTAAGAAACATTTTATATAATCCTCCCCAAATGGATATACTTAATTTTTGGCAGTTGATATATTAATTTTAAAGTCTATCACTGTGAGTAGATGACGGAGGCGGCTCCTGTCCTAGGAGACGACGGTGCTAGTCCACAGTAGAGCCGCTAGCTAGCCAGTAGAAGTCATCCATCCACGCCACAGGATGACTCCTTTTCTCTGTGTTTCCCCATACTGTGCTGCTCCTCTGTTGTGTGTGGCAAGGGTTAGTACTTGTCCTTCCTTGTTACCTTTAGATCTTGTATCGGGAGGGTCTTGCAGGTTTCCTTCCTATGTTGAGTAAATATGACCTGTTCCCCTCTCAGTGCTCTGAAGAGGAAATAATGTTTTGGCTATCCATCCCAGTTGTAAGAGAACTGAGCTAGATTTTGCTCCATTTTATTTGGTTTTTAAAGGAGGGAACAAGGAGCCTGGGCACAGTGGCCAAGGCCTGTAATCTGTACGCTTGGGAGGTTAGGGCAGGAGTGTGGAGCCCGCCAGAGTGAGCTTACGGAGTAAGCCTTGTCTCAAACAAAGGAAAAAAAGAGTGGGCTCTGGAGGAAGACTAGAGCGGAGCAGATGAACAGGGCGGGCACAGGGAGCTCTCTTCCTAGGTAATCGGCATCCCTTCCTGGTGACCTTCTCAAAGGAGGACATGACCAGCAAGTGTCGTCCCTGCCAGGGCTCCCCTTTCCCTTTTCTTTCGGTGACCAGCAACCTATCAGGTTGACCCCCAGGCATTTCAAAATCCCACTGGAAGTGCTCATGATCTGGCTCAGCAAGTAAAGGTGCCTTCATGTGAACCTGCTGACCTGAGTCCAGTCCCTGGAGCCCACACAGTAGAAGGACAGAACCAACTTCTGAAGGTTGTCCTTTAACTTCCACTCGTGTACCGTAGCGCCCGTATGCCTCCTCTTCTCTCTCTTCAGTAATTAATAGTACGCTCCACTGGGCTCAGGGGAGACATCCAAGCAAACCACAGATATTTCAGGATTCCCTTCCTCAACATGACAGCCACCTGCATTGTCTATGTGCACTACCCTGAGTGTACCTAGTCTTGTCTGATCTTCGAAGCTAACCTGGATCAGACTTGCTTAGTATTTGGGTGGGGAAAATGTCAACATGCCAAGTTTTTGAAGGAATTGGTGTTGGGTCGAGAAGATGAATTGCACTTAGTCACACGTGAGGGGGGTAAGGAAGAATTCAGGGATAGGGGCTGGGTGGTGTGAGGTCAGTAAGCCTCATTCCATAAGCCTTGGCCCATCTGTTGCCTTTGCAACAGCAGCGTGTCATTCCGATAGCTCCTGCCATGATGCAAAAGTCCGGAGGATATGTGGGCTGAGACCTAAGTGTTCACAGTGTCTGTCTCTTTAAGAAGAAAAATTTGGCATTATGGTGGCAACAGGGAGGCAGAGGGAGAAAGGATTGTGAGCATGGGATCCATGCCAGCCTGGGCTGTAGAGCCACCTGCTCTATTTCAAGAAATGAGATGTCAGAAGTACTCTGACTTTCGGAGGAGCTGCATTGCTGAAAACATTCTGATTTCTTTTCCAAAGAAACACCTACACCTCAGAGGAAAGGCCTTCGATCCAGTGCACTGCGGCCAAAGAGACCAGAAACACCCAAGCAGACTGGCCCTGTTATTATTGAAACCTGGGTAGCTGAAGAAGAGTTGGAACTGTGGGAGATCAGGGCTTTTGCTGAGAGGTAACAACGCAGGCCACGTCTGGTCACATGCTCCGAGGCTCTGCCATCTCAGACTCAGAACTGCCACACTAATAGTTCACTTCGTGCGTTCTGGTTAATTTTACTCCACCTTTTGGTTTTTAATTGTTGGCTGTGGGTAGCTTATTAAGGTGTTGCTTCTAATTTTTATTGTTATTGCCATCGTTTGCTTTCTAACTTTTCTTAAATGTTTATTTTCAAATAGAAACAGTGCTTTCATGATGTAAAAGTCAGCCATATTTCATGGATGATTTGACAGATGTCTGAGAGGGTAGTTTCTGATAAGTTGCTCCTTTTTTTCCTGCAGAGTGGAGAAGGAAAAGGCACAAGCAGTCGAGCAGCAGGCTAAGGTCAGTGAACAGAAGGTGCAAGAAGCAGAGCCCCGAGCAGAGCTGCCCAACTGTGCCCGCCGCATAAGTCACAGTTTTAGCCAAATTCAGGCACATCAAAAGCCCAGGGATTGTACATTCATGTGAGATTGTTTTCAGTGTACTCACATTTCATTTAAAAGTATCTCTGACACATGCAAAGATAGAGGCATAGAGGAAAAATCTCTGTTTATTGTCTTTATAATTCTTTGAGTAGTTTCTAGAAGTTAATTTTCTTTCCTGCAAAATGCTATTCTGGAAAGTTCTGTAGTCTGGGAAAAAGTAGATTGTACTAGTACTGCACAGTTTTTATATCCAAGGATAAGTTGTTGATAATATCTTAGCATTGCTATACTATAAAGAATAGATTTGAGATCCAAAGAAAAGGTGCTTATTTTGTATAAATTTAGAGGATGTAGGTGTCTGTCTACAACATGAATGTAGCTATATGTATTTCAAAACCACTTTCAAACTACTACTTTCATGTTTTGTGAAATGTTTACGTCTTCCAGTTTTCAGTGGCTATTCCTTGTCACTGAAAATCTAAGGAAATCCTGGGAAATTTATCAGAAAATCCCAAGCACCTATCATGAACAACAGCAGTTGTTTGTTCATTTTATGGACGTGTTTTGTAATCTCACAACACACCTAGCATATTCCTTTATAAACTTCCATAAAAGGTTCATTTTCAAATAGCGAACACTTCCACTGTGGAAGGCACACTCTCCCAGACAACAACCATTATTTAAAGACACATTCCTTTTCTTCGCTTTTTTTTTAAAAACAAAACAAAATAAAAAACTAATTCAATCTGGCACATTTTCTGAGGAATGACCAATTTTGAAGATGCTATCTGCAGACACAGGCGTTGCATAGAAACAAAGAAAAAGTGTGGTATTATAGGTTAGGGATTTACAACACAGGAGAGAGTGCAGCATTGGGATTTAGACTTTGTGGAGTTTTGTTCTGTTTTTTGAGGTAGGGCCTCAGTGTCGCTTGGCCATCTTGGTGTCACTCAAGCTAGCACTGTGCTCCTGGCAGTCTTCCTGCCACAGTCTCCCAAGTTCTGCATTTACAGGCACGAGCCATCAAGCCCAGCTCTTGGTTGTTTTGAGTCAATCCTGCTCTGGAGTCTAGACTGACCTTACTCGAGGCCGTCCTCCTGCCCAAATGGACCCTAATGGACTTAGTCCCACCAAGTCCCAGTGAGCCAGCACTGTGTCCTGAGTCAGTCACAAACCCTTCAGTTTCCTGTCATTAATGTTACAATACCAGCGACCTTCTTTGCATTAAATAAGACACTGAGTACAAGGCTCTCCCACCACATTGCATCGTGGCTGCTGTTTTTGCTCTTCCTCATTAGAAAGCAGCTGACATTTCAGTGATCTGTAATATCTTTAACCTGTTTTATTGAAAGAGGGTCCCTGTATGTAGCGCAGGCTGGTTTTGAGCTCTCAGTCCTGCTGGCTCCGTCTTCTGAGGGCTGTATATCCTAGTACACTTAGCTTAAGCTTATAGTTTAGTTTTTGCAGTTTTGGGCACTGAACCCAAGGCTCTGTACATACCAGGCAAGCGCTGTCCCTCCAGAGCTGTGATTTGGGAGCCTCGTGTGCTCAAATGTCTGATTCTTGCCTTCTAGAGGAAGAATTTTGAGGTATCTTTTTGAAAAAATGGTTTTGGGCAATATTTCACTAGTGAGATGGAAAAGAGTGGAGAAGATGAACATGTGTCATGGTGTGTGGGGGGTCATAGGATGATTTTAGGCAGTTGGTTCTCTCTCTAACTTGTGAACTCCAAGGGTCAAACCTGGGTCGCCAGGTTTGTGAACAGGTGTCTTGACTTAATGAACCATCTTGCCTACTCTCTAAAAATGCTTTAATTACTAGTATATGAAATAATCCCAACCCTCAGAAAACAGAGTCAGGAATATTGAAAAGTTTAAGGCCAGGATTAGAGAGATGGCTGAGGGATTAAAGCTTTTGCCTTGAAAGCAGAAGGACCCGAGTCCAGATCTCCAGATTCTATGTAAAAACACCAGGCACTTTTGGCTGCGAACTGTGATTCTCGTCCTGGAAAGCTTAAAAAACCCAGAGCAAAGCATTAAGGAGGTAGAACAATCCAGGATAGTTCCTGAAGTCACCCTTGAGTCTGCACACACACACCCCCACAGTAAGTACAAATACTAACACACATGGATAGAAGCCATCCTTATTTCTACAACCTTTAACCTCAGTGGTAAGGAGCACATTGTTCCTGCCTTTAGTAAGATTACACATCTCCTTGGTTTTTATTCTGAAAGCTTAGACATTTGTCCACACCAGAAGTTTTTTATCAATTAAGAGCTTTAATTATGGGCAACCTACTATGAAGTGTGCGTGATGTCAGGCTTGAAAATAGTACCTTCGTGGAAAATTAAATTCAGAGGTAAATTCATCTGGGCTTAGTTTTCTCCTTGGAAGCTGAATTTCCTAGAATCCCAGTGTGGTTTCTTAGGGTGAGAGTGATTATGGCTGGCTTCATGCAGTTTTTTATTCAGAACTATTTCAGGGCACACTTCCTTTCCATCACCTTTCTAGAAACGACTGGAGCAGCAGAAGCCTACTGTCATTGCAGCTTCTACTACTTCCCCCACGAACAGCACAACCAGCACCATCTCTCCAGCTCAGAAAGTTATAGTGGCCCCCTTAGGGGGCTCAGTCACCCCTGGAACGAAAATGGTGCTAGCCACTAAAGTTGGATCTCCAGCCACAGTCACATTCCAGCAAAATAAGAACTTCCATCAGACCTTCGCGACGTGGGTGAAGCAAGGCCAGTCGAACTCAGGTACTCAGGCGTGGGGCAGTGACGTGGCTCTCACATGGGACAAGGCAGTGCAGCTCTTTAGTACCAAAGCAAAATGCTTCTGGATGTTGTTTCTCTCCTGCAGCTGCTTGGCCTCTCGCGCCGTAAGCATTGGTTTATTATAGATAATTTTCATGGTGCGGGAGCAGAGCTCCTTGTCCATCATCCCACTTTCACATCCACATGGTTCATTGTGAGCGGAGAGGAATGCTTTTATTACGACCACCAGTGAGCCACATTTCATGCATCGGTGCCCTTTCCTACACATCACTGCGTTGCTGGTTATTTTAAATCTAAAGCTTATTGAATGTCTTATACCCCATTAGCCACCAGCACAGCTGCTACATCTGCTACAACCATTGCCAGCACAGGTCAGACGTTCCAAATTACAGGCAATCCAGTGTCTATGGCAGGCAAAGTAATTACCAAACTGCCACTTCCTGCAAACAGCAAGATTGTCGCTGTAAATGTGCCGGCAACACAAGGAGGTAAGGGAGCCGTGAAGAGTCTGCGCTGCCATTCGCCAGGCCATGCTGTCGCCATTGCTCCATTCCCTCCCCACTGACCTCAGTCGTCAGACCACACATCTCTGTAGCCCAAACCCTGCCACACGTAATCTCCAACACCAGCAGCTCCAGGGCTCCTTCTAGAAACACAGCTGCTGATTGCTCTTCATCTCTTTTCAAGGCGTGGTCCAAGTACAGCAGAAAGTTCTGGGCATCATCCCATCGAGTACAGGTGCAAGTCAGCAGACCTTCACCTCATTCCAGCCCAGGACGGCAACTGTTACAATCAGGCCCAATACCGCTGCCTCTGCGGGATCCACCAACACGTCACAGGTAAGAGTTCCTCCCGGGCTCCCTCTCTTCTGGAAGTGTTAACGTGCCTCTGTCAGCATTAATCCAGGTCTTTCTCCTTAGTCTTTTGTCCATTTGTTCTATTTCTTATGAGCAAAGCTGATTTTAGAATATGTTGTTATTAGGACTGAGTTGGTACCATATCGGTATCGTTTATGAATGATAATTGTTTACCAGTATTTTATAAAGAAAATTCCACCTAGAGAGCACTGGAGCACTCAGGGAACATGCTCATCCTAATGCAGAAGAGAATAGACAGTCCTCTGTGTCAGCCGATGGGTGCCTGTGGGTGCACTGTTCCTTGGTGTCATGGACAAGGTCCTTGCAGTCTAGGAGACGCTCTAGTCCAGACTACAAAGCCGTGTCCCCTGCTCTCGCAAATCCCCTTTAAAGTCACAGAAGAATGTTTGGGTCCTGACTCATTGCACTCTGTAGGCTTCAGGTACAGCTCAGTGCTTAGGGAAAGGAGGACTTGGCGCTTTCCTTGAGTGCCAGTCCCAGAGCAAGAGTCCTGCTAGGTTGTTCCCCCTTTAGTCTGTCACCTGTTCCTTTTGTCAGCGGCAAGGAACTTCATGTGACTGCACTTGTATTACTGTTGCTCTCAAAATTCCATCCTTTTTATAAATGCTTTTATTTAATATGTAATAGTGAAGGTTCTCTGTAGACATTTTTATCAATGTAGAATGTTGATCAATCTTGTGTTCTAAGTCCATCCTGCAGTAGTATTTTGAAGGCATTTTAATTCGCTGTCCTTTGTGTCATTTATAGGTTATCACAGGGCCTCAGATCCGCCCTGGCATGACGGTGATTAGAACACCCCTCCAACAGTCATCACTAGGAAAGGCAATTATTCGAACCCCTGTGATGGTGCAGCCAGGTACTCCAGCGTCCAGTGTTCCCACCTCGTGTCTGAGCAAGCAGTCTAGGATGGCAGTGTCCTCTGTATTTGGCACACTTTGTCTTTGATCCTTCGAGGGACGCATGCACAGATGTTACTTCATTCTTGGCCCTGACAGAAAGAGAAAAGTAGATGCGAGCATACTTACAAAATGTCGGAAAGAAACCTCTAATATATGTGGTAGATAAGAGTTCATACCATTGAAGTAAAGAAATCAAATGGAGTTTTGTACATACAAAAATTGTCAAGGCCATGTCAGAGCTCAGCGTTTAGCACAGATAACGCGAACGTGTTGAAAGTGCCATTGTAAAGCTGAAGACATGAGGGCGGGTGGGGCCCGGTAGCAGAGGTCTTGCTTTACTCCCACAGGACCTGTGCTCAGATGCCGGCACCAGAGAACAAGAGTCAAAAACTGAATTTAAACAAGCAAAACGACTTCTACGCATGTATAAGCAACATATCTAAATCAGTTTGCTAGAAAGGCTACAGAAAGAGAAAGACAGTGTAAGCAGAAGCACATGTCAAAGGCTGAACGAGGAGAGAGAGTCAAGGCTAGCCTGCTCACGCTGGACAGAGCAGAATTCAGTGCTCACAGAGTGGAAAAACTTACAACAAAGAACTTCAGTGCATAGTGACTGAAAATCCAAATGGCAGTTCTTTCTCGCTCAGTGTGTCACTAAAATGTGTTTAGATGTGAGCCTGCTGGCCACACTGTAACCCCAGTTCTTGGGAGGCTGATGGAGGAGGACCTTGCATTTCAGCCCAGCCTGGACTATATAGCCAAACAGACACACACACCCCCCAAGCTACTTCACAAAACTGTATCTGGAAACCGTGAGAATTGAGAGACAGCTTAGCTGGGCAAATGCTTGTCACACACACGTGAGGACTTGAGTCCTCTAAAAACGCCAGGTGTAGGGCAGGAAGGAGTGAGCTTCCAGTTCAGCGAGAAAGCCTGTCTCAAGGGAGGAGGACAGAGTATAACAGGACACATTCAGTCCCTCACACATGCACATCTAATGACACGTGCACATCTCCTTTGCTTCAGCATAGTTACTATAGAAAAGAGTGGATGATTATTTCAACGAGTGCTGCCTTGAAAAGTTGATACAATTCAGTATTCTGGCACTATTGGTTAGAATGGTGACAAGGAAAATAAAGTTTTTAGAAACCTGGAAAGTGTAGTAAGGTGCTGGTAGATCAGGCTCTCAGGTAGTCCTCTAGGGAGAACTTTGGTTTCAATGTCTGAGCAGCTCAGGTGTGTACTTTGGGGTATGTGTGAGTCTAGAGCTGCCCAACCCTGGTCTTGGGGTGTGGTCACTTCCCTGCCCTGCCGAGGTATGGTTGCTGCCCTCGCTGCTGAGCTGTGTTGCTGGGTTCCTGATCCTGGGCCAGAGTCAGCCTTCAGTAATTGGCTCAATTGGCTCGTTGGCAAGTAGGAATGGTTATAGCCATCCTATGTGACTGTTGTTCATTTAGTCCTCCTGAAGTAGAGATGAAGTTACCCCATTTTACAGATGAGAAGTCAAAACTCAGAATGTTCAGTAAATTTTCAAAGCTATTTATCTGGGTGGTACTCAAACTTTTATTTGCCTGACTCCCAAGCCAAGGTGCTCATGTTTTCATCCAATGCCACTCAACACTACCTGCCATACTGTGTGCCAGGCCCATAAAACTATAGCTGATCAGACAAAAATTGCTGCCCTCATGAAAGTCACAGTGTAGTGGGAAGTGGGTAATTAACCTCAGAATGTTACATGTGACAACGTAACACCTGGAAAAATGCAAAGAAGGTACAGAAATGTTGCAAAGTTGGGGTTTGGGAGTATTTGTCCTAGACTGGATTTTAGAAAAGATGCCAAAAGAAGGACTCATACCTTAGGTGAGTTCTGCACAGTGGCGGGGGAGCGTGTGAGAGGGTTCCACCCAGATGGAACAAGCACAAAGGCCCTGAGATGGAAGCTGGCTTGGCGAGTTGGAGGGAAGAAGGTGGCGAGACTTGGGGAACACAGGGATGGTGGAGGCAGTGTGGATGGGTATGTTCAAAATGTGTCTACCCGGGTCACACCCTTCTTCCCAGACCACATGAGTTCTTCTTTTTTTATTAATCCTCATTTTTTCTTCTTTCATGTGTGGGGGGAGGGTTTGCACATGGGTAGGCGTGCGTGGATGAGTGCACCTGAGTGAATGCCAGAGAATCCTGGAGGAGGATATCAGGTATCCTCTTGCATCCTATGTTCTTCCACCATACTGTCATGAGCCTGGGAATATTACAGTTCACTGCCTTGTCTGCCTGACATTTTTGATTTGGGATCCAGGCATCTGAATTCAGGTCCCTTTGCTTTTGATGCAAGGTCTTTAGCCACTGAGCCATATGAGTCTTTCTTAAAGTGGGATTCCCCGCTGTCTTAGAATCTACTCAGAAATAATTCAATTTTGTTGAGTCAGGCATGATAGCTCATGTCTGTGATCCCAGCACTTTGGAGGATCATTTCTCTGATTAGTGAGGGAATTCAGTTGGTGTCATGCTGTCTGATGCATCTGGTAGTTGGGACGATGGCTTTCCAGGAGGGGTTCTTCCCTTCTACCTTGCTTTTTGAGGCAGGATCCTCTTGCTATTCTGAAACTGTTGGAGGTATGCGAGCTTCACCCAAGTCTATGCTCACAACTCCCAGCTCACCACAGGAGTGCTGGATTACATGAGTCTCTATGTCCAGCTTTCTTTTTTTTTTAAAAAAAAAAACATATTCAGGGGCTCAAATTCAGGTCATCAAGATTGCTTAGCAAGGACTTTGAGTTATCTCACCAGCCCCAATAACATTTTAGAGAGTTTGTTCTAAGAAAATTATCAAAATCACTCAAATTTCACCATGCAGTATTTTATAAAGGAAAGACGCCAGATATTTTGAATTGAAAGTAGGTTCATTTATATCTGTGTACAGTAGTGTGAAAACTAACCATTAAAATGAATAGATGAGACTATGAAGATTTATTCACAGAAAGAAACTCAAATACTTCAGGAATCTAGAAATGTCCAACTAGCTTTCAAATGATTATTCTTAGCAAGAAAAGAGGGTGTCTGCTTATCCTTTTTATTTCGTTTCAGGGGCAGTTTTGGTTTTGTGCGCAGTGCCTTGTGGCCTGGGCTAAGCTCATCCTTGTGTCAGCTCTGTTGCAGCCTCCCTCCCGTTGCTGGGATTGAAGGCTGGAAAACTACAGAGCCTTCTCAGCAGAAGTTCTAGTGAACATTTTGTGAATTGTTACTACAAAAGCATTCTTTGAACACCTGCCTTCCATATTAAGGATGTAATCCAGCGTGCCTCCTGCTTCTCTCTCTCAGATAGCTAGAAGAGAAGATGTTCTTCTCTTTAATTGTGTGTGCACGCATGCCCACACGTACTTATGTGGAGGTCAGAAAGCCTTTGAGAGTGGGTTCTTTTTTATACATTCTGGGCTCATACTCAGCCTTGTCGCATGTAAAGTGCTTTTGCCCACTAAACTAACTCGGTGGCCCTAGAGAACTTTACTTCATGAGCACCACTGTTTTACCAGATTTGGTGACACACTCCCATAATCTCAGCCCTG
Source organism: Typhlomys cinereus (assembly GCA_023101885.1). Lineage (NCBI taxonomy): Eukaryota > Metazoa > Chordata > Mammalia > Rodentia > Platacanthomyidae > Typhlomys > Typhlomys cinereus. The sequence continues at coordinate 3,092,876 of JALPQD010000229.1, read as the reverse complement.
GGACCTGGAAGCCAGAGAATCAGAACTTAAAGGTCCAGCCACATAGTGAAGTCCAAGCTAGCCTAGATTCCAATGGACTCTCTTCTCTCTCTCTCTTTCACACACACACACACACACACACACACACACACACACATCAGAATTCATAAGAAATGCAGTACAAAAGTGTGGGAAATATCACAAATTCACTATATTCATGTGTGAAACACTAGAAGAAAAAAATGCAGTTTTATTTATTGAAATTTGCCACCTGATAATTATAGTACATTTTTAAGTAAATACGCAAAAAAGAAAGATTTTGAATGTTTAATTTTATTTTTTTGTATATTACTAAGGGATATTACATAATCCCTTGCATTTGCGGTTGTCATTCTGGTTTTTGGTCAACATCAGGACCTGTGTTACTCACTGCAGATAGTAGGAAGTGATGATGGTTGTCAGTGAGTTGAGCAGAAGTGGACTCGCTGCCACCCAGCCAGCCCTCGGCCTGTGGTCCTAGGTTTGAACACGCTTGTGTTCTTGGCAGCCAAGTGTCGGTGTGAAAGTTGGAATGACTCCATCCCTCTGAAGCGTTGAGCTGTCCTGGCGCAGAGCATGCAGGGCATGTGAGCAGTGAGGCACTTTGCTGTTTGCACAGGTGCTCCCCAACAAGTGGTCACTCAGATCATCCGAGGACAGCCTGTTTCCACCGCCATCACTACTACAAGTCCAGCTTCACCCACACCGGGGCAGAAAGTCCTGACTCCAGGAACGCCGGCCGGAAACCTCCAGCCTTCCACCCCACAACCCCCTCGCCCCCAGCAAGGACAGGTGAAGCTCACCATGGCTCAGCTCACGCAGTTAACACAGGGCCACGTAAGTAATGCAACTCTTACATGTATTTTTATTCGTTGGAGAGGAGAGGGGGCGGGGAGGGCGAGGGAGCAAGTACATGCAGGCAGCAGCATGCACGGAGGTCAGAGGATTCCGTCCAACCGGGGCTTCTGGGGTTGAACTTAGGTCACCAGGTTTGTACAGAGGTGCATCTACATGCTCAGTCATCTCACATGATAATACAACTTTAAATAGATGAGGGCTGGAGAGATGGCTCAAGTGTTAAGCCTCTGCCTCGCAAACAGAAGGACCCGAGTTCAGATCCCAAGACCTCACGTACAAATGGCAGCAGCCTATACTTCTGGGCCTGGTAAATGCCAGAGTGAAGTAATAAGAAGGCAGAGCAATCATTGTGGGCTTCCATAGGCACACACGCACCACACATCCCACGAGCACCTGCATACACGAGGGGGGGGGAGCTAAGTAAATTGTGAGGTAATTGTGCTTATTCTTGGCCAACAGACGAAGAAGCAATTGCTGTAATTTAAAAATATGTATTTGCTTTAGGAAATTTTTAAATGGTTTTATTTTAAGAAATGGCTGCCTCGGGGACTTACACACGAATACTTCTTAGGGGCACAATACAATAAATCTAGCTATGTAGAGTCCTTGGAAACTCTACCAATGAGTTTCAGTTAGCAGATTTTATTAGCTAATTTCCTTAGGAAAAACAGTGCGGACGAGCATTCAGCTGATTCCTTGCAAGATGTCATATTGTCATCACATCTTCCATTTTTCCATCAAAATCCCAAGAGGTTTCTTATGGAACTTCACAGGCTGAGTTTTATACTGGGCATGTGGTAGAAAAAGATTGAGAATACCTGTGATACTATTGAAAAGCAGGGGGTCTGACCCTGTGTTTCCTGTTACCAAAATGTATTACAACTGTGGGGATAGAACTCAGTTGGCAGAGTGCTTCCTGTCAAGAAACCCAGGTGCAGTTCTCAGCACTACGCTGCACTTGGGAGCTCAAGGAAGGAGGATCAGAAGTTCAGGGTCTATACTGACTACATCGCACATTTGAGACCAGCATGGGATACCTCAGCACTGTCTTGGACAGAGGTTGGGAACACCCTACAGGGCTTCACTAATACAGTGAGACAGTTAGAGAGACCAACCATTTTAGGTCTTTTTCCTGTTGCCCGTGACAAGCAATGTAAGGAATAAAGGTTTGTTTTAACTCACCGTGTGGAGTGCAATCTTTCTCAGGGAGCCAGGGCAGCAGGAACATACCACAGTCATTTCTTGGCCCTTGGTTTTTTGAGTCAGGGTCTTACTGTGTTACCAAGCAACTTCAAATGCATGCATACATTGCCGCATATGCTTGGAATTCAACTCTTCTGCAGTGAGATGTAGTCTGCTGCTCCATCAAGTCTCTAATCTTCATTCTGATGAGCCAATGTATATAAAGTAGCTATTATTGTAAAATAGTTGAACTATAGAGTGGCTCGAGAGTGATAGCGCACACTTGTATTCTAAGAACTTGAGAAGCAGAGGCAGGAGAATTGCTTTAATTAATTAAATAAGAATTTTGAGCCAAGCGTGGTGGCTTGTACCTGTAGTCCCTGAGGTCAGCTGTCCAGGCAGGAGGATTGCTGAGCTCGAGACCACGCGGGGCTACATAATGAACACCAGGCTAGCCGGACTGCAGTGTGAGGCTGTGTCTCAAGCACACATGAATGAATGGATGAATGAGTGAATGAATGGATGAATGAATTTCTGGAATCCTCAGTGATTCATTTCAGTGCCATTAGTGTGTTGGGTTGTTGCTTGAGTGTTTTACAGTCAGAGTCTCACTGTAGCAAGGCCAGCCTCAGACTTACAGCTGTTCTCCTGCCTCCTAAGTTCTGAAGTGCTGGGATCAGTGCCAGCTCAATGTCTGTTTTACTGGGGAAACTGGATCTGGAGTAGTGATGTGGCTTGAGGGTAGATAATCCGGGTGCCTTTGAGCTGGAACTCTAAGGTATCACTGTTTTTCCACTTTGTGTTACTTTTTCATTTATTAGAGAGAAGGGGGGCGTATTTGGAGGTTAGAGGACACCTTTCAAAATTCTCCCATGTGAGCACGCGCCCCGAGCCATGTTGCCAACTCACAGATACCTTAATTGGAGCTCAGCTAAGTTTACCAGTGTTGATGCCGACACAACCGTGTTAAAGGGTCTTCACATAAGTACTGTACAGACAGTATGTGTCATCTGTCTTTTTCACAGGGTGGCAACCAAGGTTTGACGGTTGTGATTCAAGGACAAGGCCAGACGACTGGGCAGCTGCAGTTGATACCTCAGGGGGTGACCATACTCCCCGGGCCAGGACAGCAGCTCATGCAAGCCGCAATGCCAAATGGCACTGTTCAGCGGTTCCTCTTCACACCGTTGGCGACAACAGCTACGACCACCAGCAGTACCACCACCACCATCTCCACCACAGCAGCAGGTAGACCTCGGGCTTTCTGAAAGCAGCACTGGTCCCTGGAGGGACGCCTCAGACAGTGAGCCCAACGGCCGAGAGTCGGCCTCCCATTCCAGCGCGTGCGTGCTGCCTGCTAGCAGGCTTCCCGTGCCCTCCTCCCTGTTGGAACAGCAAACAGAGAAGCCACCATGCCATGGGTACCCACGCCCATACTCCTTGCCAGGTCTTGGCGGAGACCGGGGAGGGGAAGTCCATCCAGCTCAGAACCTTTCCAAGGCTCAGATGGCCCTGCCAGCCTCCGCCCTGGCAGAAAAGCGAGATATGGTGATCTGGCCCAGAACACCTGGCTGAGATCCAGACCTGGGCCCTGCAGAGGTAGAGGGGGTGCCAAGGGCAGCCAGGATGGTCCCGGCTCCTCATCCAACTGTCCGAATGCGTCGCCCGGCTGGGTGTCCTGTGCTGAAGTACAAGTCCCTTTAGAGGCGTCCGCTGTTGTCTTCTGTTCTGGTGACGAAAATCATTTGTCTTGCCTTTTCACAGGTTCAGGTGACCCCAAACAGAATAAAGTATCACCTCAGCCCCAGGTACCACAAGCCAAAATCCTTCCAGCCGCTCAGCCGTCGTGTGTGAGTCCCGCAGAAGCCCAGCCACCGACTGCACAGCCTGCAGCGCAGCCGCAGCCGCAGCCCCCGCCCCCACCGCAGCCCCCAGCTCAGCCTGAGGTTCTTGCCCAGACAACTGTGTCGTCCCCTGTGCCTTCCGAAGCACAAGCCACCCAGGCCCAGTCATCCAAACCCCAGGCCGCAGCACAGAGTCAGCCTCAAGGCTGTGGCCAAGGACAGTCTCCTGTTCGGGTCCAGAGTCCTCCACAGACTCGAGCACGTCCGTCAACTCCATCCCAAGTGTCTCCTGGACAGCAGCCCCAGGTTCAGACAGCAACCTCACAGCCGATTCCAATTCCGCCCCCCACCTCTCTGCAGACACCTTCCCAAGGCCAGCCACAGCCCCAGCCCCAGGTACAGTCTTCAACTCAAACTCTTTCACCAGAACAAGCGTTAAATCAAGTTTCTGTTTCGTCCCCGGCCCGTCCTCAGCTCTCAGTGCAGCAGCCCCAGTCCCAAATCACTGCTGTGCCTCCGCTGCAGCAAGTCCAGGTTCTCTCTCAGATCCAGCCACAGGCCGTGGCTCAGATACAGGCTCAGCAAGGTGGTGTGCCCCAGCAAATCAAACCGCAGTTACCTATTCACAGTGCTGTGCAGACTCACCCGACTCAGAATGTGGTGACAGTGCAGGCAGCCAGTGTGCAAGAGCAGTTGCACAGGGTTCAGCAACTCAGGGACCAGCAGCAAAAGAAGAAGCAGCAGCAGATAGACATTAAGCGGGAACACACCTTCCAAGCTTCTAACCAAAGTGAAATCATTCAGAAACAGGTAACGTCTTTAAGTCAAAGCAGCATGTACAATAGCTTAAATTATTGTGCTGTGAGTAGATGTAGTGTTTGGTTGTGTTAGGTTTCCTAAATGAGACAAAAATGGTTGATGGTGTGGAAGACCACAGACATTGCTAGACTCTGCTGACTTGGACCCTTGCTGGGTGTTTAGGACAGGTGCGTCCTAGTTGCCTGCTTTGACTGGGGAGCACTGAGATGGGAAAGTTGGAAACCCGAGTTTACTGGCATTGCTATTGTCTGCAGAGTTTAGCCAAACAAAAGTCCAGACCACCTCCAGGCATTGTGGCGATTCACTAGGAGTTACTTGCAGTTGTCCTTTGTTTGCCTCCTAACTAAGCAGATTGTGGATAGACTCTTCCTGTACATTGTCACACCTTTGTAAAGAAGTTTGAAGCTCTCGCCTTTCCATGGCAAGCACACATCTTTCTGTGGCTTGCCGATGAGGTAACATCGCATGGTAGAGACCCCTGCAGTGGGCAAACCAGAAGCCACGTGTGCAGCCTCTGCACGTGCTCCTGTGGGCACTGGGCAGCAGGTGAACCTCGTCTCCCCGAGCCAGGTGTGCAGGCACTGCTCTTTCCAGCCCCAAGATCATTCCGATGAACTGAGGGTGTGTGCAACTTAAGACGCGAGTCAGTTCTCCAGGGCGTAGTGCATTATTCCCGGCTCTCAGCCTCTGTGGTCCGTCAAGTTGGCGTTGCTCAAGTACCTGTCTTCCTTCCGCAGCTGAAGGCAGCGGGCTGGGAAAAACCTTTGGACTGTGAGACTTGGCTGAAAGAAGCTTGCCCACATTCCTTACTATTTAGCCTCAAACAAGTTGGTTATGTATTTTTTATTTGAAAAATTATCCTGATGGTTTAGTGTTGTTATAAACAGTAGTTAAAGTCATGGCAAGTGCTTAGCTTGATACAGTACCCAGGCCAGCCAAGCTGCTGTTGAGTTCGTTTGTGCTGACGTACGATGTTCTTCCCACTTCTTCATTAGCAGATGTATGCTATGACTGACGGTTGCTTGTGTCCTAACTGCCCGTTATAAAGTGTGCGCTCTTGGATTTGTTCTGTCCTAAGGTGGTGATGAAGCATAATGCCGTAATTGAACATTTAAAACAGAAAAAGACCTTGACTCCAGCTGAGAGAGAAGAGAATCAAAGGTAGGGGCCCAGCCTCCAGTGTGCGGTGTCTCCACCGTAAGGAGCTCTGCAGTTCGAATCGAAGCAGTTGCACATTGTAGGTTTGAGTCCCTGTGGGACTTTGCAGTCTGCACGTCACCGGTGGGGGCACAAAAAACCATGTCTTACGCCTTTGAGAATGCATTACATAGGTTGTGTGTTTCTCTCTAGAATGATTGTCTGTAATCAGGTGATGAAGTATATTTTGGATAAGATCGATAAAGAGGAAAAACAGGCCGCAAAGAAAAGGAAACGGGAAGAAAGTGTGGAACAGAAGCGCAGCAAACAGAATGCTAGCAAGCTGTCTGCTCTCCTCTTCAAACACAAAGAGCAGCTCAAAGCCGAAATCCTGAAGAAGAGAGCGCTCCTGGACAAGGATCTGCAAATCGAGGTGCAGGTAGGACGCTCGCTTTTCCTGTGTGGCTCTTGTTCTTTTTCACCTTCAGGTTTTGGGTAAGCCTAAGATTTCAGGTTGTGCCTAGAATTGACACTTGTACGGGGAGGCTATGTGGAATAAAAGCATTCATGGCTTTGGAAACAGAGCAACAGTTTTGTGTTTAAGTCTCTGTTAATACTTTCCCAACTTGCCAACCCAAGAGGCTAATCCATCCAGTGTTTTTAAACTTTGTGATATAACTTCTATTGTTTGTGCCATAAGGTAGCAAATGGCAAATTTCATAAGAAAGATAAAAGGCTACCAAGTAATGTTAAAAGTAGAGTGCTAGATGGCTGGATCCATCAGGGGTTAAGACTGCCTCACAAACAGAAGGTCTTGAGTTCGGATCCCAGGTCCCACATAAAAACACCAGGCAGAAACTGCAGCGGCCTGCACTTCTGGCCCTGGAGAGCAGAGTCTGTGAAATCACAGAGCAAAGTAAGAAGGAGGTAGAAGCAATCCAAGATGATTTCTGAAGTCACCCTTAGTCCTCCACAGGTCCTCTGACACACACACACACACACACACACACAGAGTAAAAAAAAAAAATTTTTTTTAATTATAGCCTAGTATGCACAAATTCTCAGGTTTGCTTCCCTGCACCCTGTGTAAGCAGGTGTGGTGGTACGTGCCTGTCATCCTCATACCTCATAGTGAATCAGAAGTATCAGATTCACATTTATCCTTAGTGCATAGTATATGAATTCAAGACCATTCTGAGCCGTGTGAGCTCCTGTCTTCTTCAAAAGAGAGGTTCAGGAATAGATGAAACGACTCAGTGAAAAATACTTGTCTCGCTCCCTGAAACTCAGTAAGGTGGAAAGAGCAAGTCAACTTCACAAAGCTGTCCTCTAACCTCCATTCACACCTGTTCATGTGGCATGTACATAAATACATCCAGGGACAGTTTTTTTTTAAGTATGAAAATAATAAACCCATGTACAAAGACAAAAGCATTTCCATTTATTTACTTACTTAAAACAAAGATGGGAGAAGAGATAGTAAGAAGGAGCATACACATATACATGCCGTGGTATGTGTCATGAGATGTGGATGGAGGTGGATTCTTTCCTTCCATCATGTGGACTTCCAAGGATCGAACTCAGGTCTCCAGGTTTGTGAGCAAGTTCCCTTATCCACAGCTGTCTCAGACCCCAAACTGATCTTGTAGCTAATGTTCATGGGCTACTTTTAGAAGGGATTTATTTAAATAAGAAACAAGAACGGATGAGATGGCTCAGATGAAGGTGCCAGTGTGCAAAGCTATGATCGGAGTTCAGTCTCGAGTTCACATGTGGAAGGAGGGAACCAGCTTCTGAACATTTTCCTTTGACCTCCACACATGAGCCCCCCCCTTTAAATTAAGTCATCTGTTCATGTTTTTTGGGTTTTTTTACATTGCTTTTTTTTGTTGTTTGTTTTTCAAAAGAGAATTTAAGCTATCAGAAGTATCCCCAAAGTACCCCTAAGATATCTTGCACTCAGACCAGCCATCAGGATTATATAGCTTGAAAAGCTTAAAAGTCTTCCCATGAATCTCAGAAAGTTCTGGCTAATGTGTTTGAATGTCATAGAATTTTTTGCTGTCATGGTATGATTTTATATTGACATCCCAAGAGAAAATGTATTAAAGTCTATGAAAAGATTTGGTAAGACTGTCTGTCACCTGCAATATAAACATGGAGACTACGACTGTTGTTAATGTATAATGTATAAAAAAAGCTCAACCAAAATAAAACAAAATTTTAAACAAGTTTTCACACTTTACATTAAAATTAAATTCCTGTAGCTTAAATTTTTAATTGAAAAACATCACAAAAATACTAAAGGAAAACATGCTTATTGTTGTAATTTTGGAATTGGGAAAGCCATTGTCATGCATCATGAAGTCAAAGGTAGATTTCGTGGCATAAGTAGAACACCTTGGATCTGGAGCAGTGATAGAGTGCTTCCCTGGCGTTCCATCCCCAGCGCCAAATAAAACCAGTCACGGTGGGGCGCACCTGTGAGGCAAGAGGATTGGTACCTAGAGGTCTTCCTTGATGTAGTGAGTTTACCAGCCTGGACTGCATGAGGTGCTGTTAAAGAGCGGCGGGAAAGTAGAAGGAAGGGAAAGAACTCATTAGCCAGTAGAATTAGTTTGTGTCTGAAATGAGTTGGTTTAAGGACAATTTGGAAGTAACATAGACAAACTGGCTTATATATAACAACAATCTCGTTTCATTTCTAATATACATGATTGGTATAGCTGCCTACTTGGCTGGCTAATGCTTGTGTGTGTTTTTAATTGAATGTATTTTTAGAGCAGTGCTACAGCTCCAGCAGAGCTGCAGTTTGATATGTGCTTCATGCCCACCCGTTTCCTGACCCATGTTAGTCAGTGGGCAGTTCTAACTCGTTGCTATTATCCTGCCATTAGTTACCAGCAGTTCCCTCTCTGTCGTGACGTCAGCATGTTGGAGTCCACCGCCATTATCCACATAGCAGGGTCATGAGGTTTTTGTGCAAGTTTTCCATGAAATCAATTTCACTTTCATCAGTTTCAGTCATTCTTTTGTTGCAGTTTTTTCCACAGGGCACAGTTTCTGCTGAGTGTTAGGTTTGAGTGAGTTTTGTTTTGACCCTTTCTCTTGACGTCCAGCCTGGCCTTGGTGAGCCCGGGCGGTCCAGCAGCACACAGGATCGAAGTAACATAGATAAACTGGCTTATATATAACAACAATCTCGTTTCATTTCTAATATACATGATTGGTATATAGCTGCCCCTGCCCCTTGGCTGTCAGTGCTGCAGCCTGACATGCCTCTGACACTGGTCAGCAGGCCTGAACTTCCTGCCTGCTCAGTGTGTGTCCCTCTGTCAGGCTTATGTCTGAGGCAAGAATGACTGCTTCTGTCCAGCTTGTTGGTTTTCATATTTTATGTCATCGGCCTGTGTTTCTCTTGGTTTGTTTTTTATTTTTATCTTTTTTTCTTTCGACTTTGAGACGGGCTTGCTATGCAGCCCAGCCACCTTTGAACTGGAGATCCTCCTGCACCGGCCTCTGAGCACTGGGATTACAAGTGTGAGCCCCCCAGCCCCCCTGTACTATGTTCTTGAAGGGGAAGGGAAGGAAAAGTGTAGCCACTATCTACACCCTTGACTTTGCAGGGTCAAGCTCCGCTGTCTTGTCTATGCAGCACTCAAGTGTCTCGAGTATCCAGACTGGCCTCAAACTTACTGTGTTTGTGGGAAGGATTCAACTTCCCATCCTCCTCTACCTCCTAAGAGCTGGAAGCCACCCACTTGGAAAACAGTATTAGTGTCGCCTAATCTCACATTCTGAACAAGGTGTAACTAACAAGGCTTGTCTGTCCTCCTTGCTGAGGGTCAGGCACACAGACTCAGATGCTCGAGAGCAACTAGACTATTGGGCAAAAACACTTGCAGGCCGGCAGCCTCGATCCATGCAGGGAGTCCTCCTAGACTGCCACGGTGCCCTAGTTGTGGATTAATTGTTTTCTGTTTCTGTTGTTGTTGTTGTTGTTTAATATTCCATCCATTAGTTAGATGGGAGTGGGGAGAGCACGTGCTAGCTGCAGTCCGCATGTAGAGTCAGGACAACTTTCAAAAGTAGGTGCTGTGCCGTCACTAAGCTTCGGAATTGAACATATGTCACCAGGCTTGTGCGACCTACCTGAACGCACCGAGCCGCCATCTTGCCAGTCCTTTTGTGATAGTTTTAATTGGCCCTAAAGGCCGGTCAGGAAACTCTAGTTTGTGGTTGGTGAGACTGTTTCCATGAAACTAAAGCAAGTGGCTCCTTGGCAGTGGGGTTGACGGGGCCTCCCTGCCTGGGCAGGTGGTGAACAGACTGCCTCTGACGGTCATCTTGCCTTATCGCCAACTACAGGAGGAGCTGAGGAGAGACCTGAAAGTGAAGAAGGAGAAAGACATGGCGCAGATGGTGCAGGCCGGTGCAGCAGCAGCCCCCTCACCCCCGGTGACGGTGACCGCGCCACTGGCCCCTCCAGCCCCTCCAGTCCCTCCACCTTCACCTCCCCCTGCACCCACTCTGCCACCCGCAGGCCTTCCCACAGCCCCGCCACCGCCAGTTTCCCAAAAGAGGAAGCGGGAGGAGGAAAAAGAGTCCAGCTCTAAGTCCAAGAAAAAGAAAATGATCTCTACTACCTCAAAGGAAACCAAGAAGGACACGAAGCTTTACTGCATCTGCAAGACGCCTTACGATGAGTCAAAGTGAGTGGGTCTTCTCAGCACGCTCTGTGGGAGTTAGACGCAGTTTTGAAGGAAATGAGTGTGTTGGTGGCAGTGCAAATGGACATAGGCCAGCGTGAGGGTGACCAGGTCTCAATCTTGTCCTGATCTGATAGTCTTAAGTCTACACCAGGAAAACAGAGAACCTCCCATGTTCACAAGTCTCGTTTGTCCTTCGTGGTAATTCTTCTCTGTCAAAAACAAGCTTTCTGTGGCTCCTTTGCTTTTTCTCAAAGCTCTTCTGTGCCGATTAACTCCACCCGTCAGTACTCCTGTCTGCAAGAGGCCGCCTCCTTTCTGAGGTCTCTAAACCTAGAGTCCATCTGAACGTGAACATGAGGCAGGTCACACTGAGTTAATCTCGGTCAGTTCTCGTCTTGAATTTGGTACTCCACAACTTCATATGGGGACACAAGCCAGAAAAATCATACCTGTCCCTTCTACCTGTTAAAGTGTGAGATTAATTCAAAACCATGATGAGCAATGGCAGCTGGAAGCTGTTTTTGACAGTTGTGACTTGTGTTTGGTGACATTAACAAGATTTTAGAGGCAAGAGCCCATGAGTATAGTTTCATGCTTAATGAGCATTACTATTATCCAATAAGTGTTTAACTTCTCTTTTGAATCTTAAAACATAGGTCAGCTTTTTAAAGACAGTATTTTTTTTTTACAATTCCCAAATGTTTATTTAATTGTACTTTTTAAAAAAGCAAGTGATTGTATAGAAGTAGGAATGTTTAATGTCTGCTTAAGTGGGTGTCTAATGAATGTGTAAAATGGTACTGTAGCTCCCGATGATGTGTGAGCAGCCACACTGCGTCTGCTCCAGGGTCTCAGCCCAGATTAGCATGTGTTTGCACATGCTGGAAGGAAACCCTGGAAGACCCAGCTGTGTGCTGAACCGGGCCCATCAGACGAGGCAGCTCCACTGTCTGTTGTCTGACTCGTGGCAGTCATCCAGAATGTAAAAAGTTGCACCCTATTAACTGATTTGTTTTCCAGTAGCCTAGTACAAGTGTACCTCATTTTACGCAGAGCCTCCCAGTTCCAAGCAAAACCAAACAATCCACAACGTACTTTTGTAAGCTTTCGGCTGACCTAAAGCATTCAGTCCTCAGAAACTGATTAGGTGCACAGCTTTCTTGGGGTACTACGCTGCATGAAATGAGGTCCACGTGTATATGTGCTTGTGTTGTTGAGATTCCTCCCTATTTTGCATATATTTCATATTTTTTAGTTTGTCATTAACATCTCAGCATGCCAGGTTCATTCATTTCCTGCTCTAGTTAAAGTGACTTAGGTCCCCCCTCCCCCCCAGAGTATTTTTGTGTACAGTCTTTTATATCAAACCAATATGATTTAGGTAGGAATCTAGTCACTAGATTCTGGTAAGAGTAGCTAAAAGTTGAAACTGAAGTTCTGATTTTATTTCCAGAACACATGGCCCACAACACACAGATACCTCAAGTAGCCCTTACCTCTGTCAGGGAGTTCCAAAGAAAAGTCTCGTGACAGGTGACTGCACACCCGGGAATTAATCCCTCACATTCATGAAGCAGGTCAATTGGAAGCTCCAGAAACAGCTTGTGAACAGAAGCGGCCAGCAGGGCAGCAAAGCCAATCTGTCTCCGTGAATTAGCCAGCCGTCACCATGACGACGACCCGGCTGCCTGTCAGCAGCCTCAGGTGCTCTGTGTGTGATGCAGAGCTGTCACTAGCACACCTCTGTCACGGACGCCTTGCTTGTCACGTCACACACAGGCTGTCCTTGCCAGAGCCGGACACTGAAATTGGAAGAACTCCTTCCTGGTTCATTGGAGAAGGCTGCTGTTCAGTCCTCCCTGCCGATTAACCAAAAACCTGGCCCACGTCCTAAGACTGAGACTAGGAGACCGGATTTTTAATTAGACTAAGTTCTAATGCCTACGTAGGAGACCTGGTAGAAACTGAATGACTTCATGTACCTTTCTCAGTTTTCTTCATGCCATGTTTTGATCATTTACCTTCTATACCTTATACCCAGCTGGCATGCATGTTCTTTGTAGTGTAACTTGGTGTTCGTGCTTCGCTTTGTTTTCAAATTTCCATTGTGAGATACACTTTCAAACCTATCTGAGAGTAGCCCTGATGCTGAAATGGCTTCTGTGGAATAGGTTTGACAGATGTAAGTCTTTGAGCCTTTGCCTTTGGTTTTGTGCCTGTTATAGTTTTGCACATGCTCATTACAAGGAAGCCATTACCATCAGTGTGTCGTTTATTTTTCAAATTCCAGTATGTTTTTTAAGACCCATATTTCACTAAACAGTGCTTTCGTTGAAATTGACATGAGCGACTGTATGTGTCCACCCTTGGTACAGTGTCAGATCGTAGCGTCCACTGGTAGAATGGTTGGATTCAGGGTATTTAGCTGACTCATTGCAGAAATGACTCTGTAAGAAAGTGAATCAGGGTAGGGAAGACAGATTTAAGTACCATTCAGCTCAAAATGACAACTACATTGTCATTTTCATTGTGAACACTTTTAGGTTCTATATTGGCTGTGATCTTTGTACTAACTGGTATCATGGAGAATGTGTTGGCATCACAGAAAAGGAGGCTAAGAAAATGGATGTGTACATCTGTAATGATTGTAAACGGGCACAAGAGGGCAGCAGTGAGGAATTGTACTGTATCTGCAGAACACCTTATGATGAGTCACAGTGAGTTCTGATAAGAGCATCGTGTCTAATAATCTAGGGAGCCAAACTGCTCTGATTGGTTACTTATTTATTATAAATAAAAAGCAAGATTTTTTTTCTGCATATATTATTACACTTACATTACAAAAATCCTTTCCAGTTTTTTTTTTTTTTTTTCTCTTTTTCTCTCTTTACCTTCCTTTCAAAATGTCTGTTGCTTCATAGTGAATGCTTGAGTCGCAGTGGGGGAAATGTGATAGATTGATGCTTCAACGAGTTACAGAAATTACTGAGGTGGTTTGGGCTTTCTCAGTGTGTGATCGGCACTTCATCGAAGGTCAGAAACCACTAACCTGGGTGCGGGCTCCGAGGCTTGAACTTTCAATTTGAAGGAACTACTTGAAAGATGTTGGTCTTTATTTTGTTTTGAGCTTTCAAATCAATTAAATGTCTTGCATTTTTGTTCAAATTGGTTTTCCAACATTACACAATGCTTTTAAGTAAATTTTTACCACTTGTTCTTAACATGAAAAATAATTCAGATAGCACATTGGACTGTCGGTCTCAAGACTATGAAAGCAACCGTTCAGGCACGCAGGGGCTGCATGCTTCGTGGCTAATGCTAACTAGTAAGCGGCGTCGTTGCGTCTGCAGTGGACTCATGTCTCCATTTTGGATCTTGCAGATTTTATATTGGCTGCGATCGGTGTCAGAATTGGTACCACGGGCGCTGTGTTGGCATCTTGCAAAGTGAGGCAGAGCTCATTGATGAGTATGTCTGTCCACAGTGCCAGTCCACAGAGGATGCCATGACAGTGCTCACGCCCCTTACAGAGAAAGACTATGAGGGCTTGAAGAGGGTGCTGCGCTCCTTACAGGTAAGCAGAGTGCCAGTGGGGGAGACCTCTCAGGACCGCCACCCCCTCCCCTTCCAGCCCCCCCACTCTCCAGGCAAGGTCCGTAGCTCTTGGAGTGAAGGGCCCCACAAAATGAGGTTTACCCTCGGTGCACAACTCCTCAGTTGTTGAGTTGCAAAGTGACTCGCTGTTTTATTTAAATCTTTGAAGGGGCACTTCATCTCATGCGCATGGATTAGCAGACAAACTGAAGTGGAATTGTTCTCTCATTCGAAGTTAAAGGGGCTGGGCACTATTTGCAAGGTTAAGGTTAAGCTATGGAGGTTAGATTGAAGCACCAGACCAGGAAGGCTGGGAAGCCGAGTCCCCGGCATGTAACTGGACTGTTTCCCATTCCATCTCCATGGAAACCTTTGCACACTCTGAGCCTGCCCGTGATTGATGAGCTGACAGCACTTGGTTGGCGGGCATCACTTAGGAGCAGAGTGCAGACTGCGTGACTTCTGCAGATGCCCTAGCTCCTCAGCCCTCACTTGGTCCTCAGAGCACCTTGGAGATTGTCACTGTTGAACGTGTCATTTGAGAGTCTCACTGAAACCAAAGTCACCCAGTTAAATAATCTCACCCCTTAAATTTAAAACTGACTGTGGAGTTAGGGTTCACTGAAGGCGGTGAGTTAGTGTGGCCACCAGACAGTAACGACACCCATCTGTTTTATAGGCCCATAAGATGGCCTGGCCCTTCCTTGAACCAGTGGACCCCAATGACGCACCAGATTATTACGGCGTTATCAAGGAACCTATGGGTAAGTCAGAAGTCTCGGCAGTGTTTAATTAAAGTTCATCAAACTGGAAGATTTTAAGAGTAGCTTGCATACGGGTGGGAGGATAAATTTGGCATGGTCATTTTGAAGTCTCTTAAGGCTTGACCTTGCCTTCAAAAGTCAAAATAGCTTCAAAGTAGCACATGCCAACCTCATGCTGCCAGCAGCCGACAACCTACTGCCTCCCAAGTTCCTGGAGTATTGGCATATGCCCACATATTGACATATGCCCACATGCTGCTCTCTGTGTCTCTAAAATTCAAATGTCCTGCCTCTCAAGGGATTAACAGCCTCATAGTGTTCCTATACTAAAGGGGAGCACAAAAAAGAGCTCTAGGCAATGCCTACTGAGTCCTTACGCCTCATCAGAGAGGCGGACCCAGAGGGAAGTTTGACATGCAGAGTAAAGGATACTCCAGGAATGGGAGGACCACTGGGAGAAGGGGAGGGGGGAAGGAAGGGAAAAGGGAGGAGGGAGCAAGGGTATTTAGGGACGGGTGGAGGGAGGTAGGGGAGGGGTCATGTTTGTATGAGTGGAAAAAATAAAAAAAACATGTCCCGCCTCTGAGCTCAGCAGCTCCACTGCTCGGGACACAGCTGTGCGTTCATAGCAGCAGAGTAACCACAAAGCCAGAAGTAAGTCACCAGCCAGTGTGGAGGAGTGCAGGGTCCTGCGGCGTAGAAACAGCGCAGTTAGCGCAGGCGCAGCTGAAAGAAGGCAGTGGCCAGGGCCCACTGAGAGTCAGTGGGTAAGGTGCTTGCTTTGCAACCTGGAGACCTAGCTCAATCCCCAGAAGCCCACTGGGTAGAAGGAAAGTTTCCTCTGACCCCCGCCGTTCACCATAGCACACGCACATGTGCTCCCTTGCCCATGTGCTCTCTCAAATAGATAAATGAGCATAATATTAAAAAGGAAGTGATTCAAGAATCCACTGAGTCATTTTCCAGACAAGAAGGCAGTGAGCAGTGACTCTTAAGTGCTGCAGTGATTTTTAAGAGTGTAGTATCATCAAAAGGAACCACAAAATGAAAAGCACACATAAAAATTTCCAAAGCCGGGCTGGAGAGATAGTTCAGGGGTTAAGTAGAAGGTCATGAGTTCAGATCCCAGGTCCCACGTAAGAAATGCCAGGTGGAAACAAAGGCGATCTGCACTTCTGGCCCTGGTGGGTGGAGCCTGGTAAATCCCAGAGCCAAGCAAGAAGGAGGTAGAAGCAATCCAGGATGATTCCCAAAGTCACCCTTGGTCCTCCACAGGGACACACAGTACCCCTCTCTCTCTCTCTCTCTCTCTCTCTTTCTCACACACACACACTAAATACATAAATAAATAAATGATAAATAAATAAAAATAAAATATAAAAAAAATTTCCAAAGCTGCCAAAGTACTACCTCTAGCCGAAGAAAGAGCTGTGTTCTCAAGGAAGTAAAGTATTATTGAAAGAGAGGAGAACAAGCTAAAAAAGGAGACGTTGGCTAGAACTTCTCCAGGGCTGGAGCTAAGGCTTGTAGAGAGCACCCACCTCCTTCGCGCTGGGATACATCTTGTTGTACCAAGAGGCAAGTTAGGTCATAGTAGGTACTTTTTCAGATTAAGTTGGCTGTGATGTCATGGTGGGACATATTTTTGTAACATTTATCGTGTGTGTGTGTGTGTGTGCGCGCGCGCGCGTGTGTGTGTGTGTGTGTGTTAGTATAACTTCTCACAAGTGGAATAGAAATAAATAGAAACATTTAAAAAATATTTTTACTCACCTTTGACAATTCCATACATATGTATAATACATTTCGATCATATTCACACCTCATTCCCTAGACCCCTTGTACTTTCATGCTTTTGTTTTTCTTTTTTTGTTTATTGTTTTTCATTTTTATGAAAATGAAAAATGGTAGTGGTATTACTTCCTAGATCATGAGTAATTTCCTAGCTCCTCAGTAGAGGTGGGGTCTCATGAACCGTCCCTCATCCGCGCTGGGATGTCAACAGACTGGTTCTCAACACAGATAACTGCAGCTCTTTGAGTCCCTGGTGCGACCACCATGCTGTACTCAGAAGACAGCCCTTTACAGCCCTCCTCTCTCTTTCTGACCCTCCTCTGCAGCGCTCCCTGAACCTTCCAGGGGTGACTGAGACCGTGGTTGTCCTTACTCCCCCAGAGCCCGCATAGCGCCTTCTGGCACTGATGGCGACAGCAGGGAGGTGGTCTTCAAGTCAGTTGCAGCCGGATTCCTCTGTGCCTTGCAGCCAGCCTGTGTGGTATCTTCACAGCAGTGCTCCCGAGCAGCCAAGAGCAGCGGCGGTAGTCACTGGCTACTGTGGGACTTCTTGGGGCCCTGAGGACTTCCTGACCAACAACTCATAGGGATCCCAGACCTGACAAAGGGGCTTTTAGTAACCCATGGCTTCTGGGAGTGGTATTTACCCCAATCCCACCCGATGCGAGTTCCCTACCTCCATTCAAACTTATTTTTTTAATTGTGTTTTTAATTAGCTTATAAAATAATGTGTTTCCATGTGCGATTAGGCTCGGTCCACCTTGCCCCCACCCCTCACCCTCTTCCCTATATCCACTTTAACCTTTCTGCCCCCAGTATTCTGCTGCTGCTTTCATATCACATGTTCCATTTCTCCCTCCCTCTGCCCCCCATGGCTCTTTCTAGTGTCTCTGAATTAAACACACAAACCTGCAAGTTGGAAGCGAGGTTCCAAAATTCATAGTTAACTATTGAAAGATCTGTCTTGCTGCCTTTCACAAAACAATATTGCTACCACCTAGTTAATGTAAGTCCATAAGCCACAGGTACAGAGATTTGTTCATCAACTTGAACTTCCACTTTCTCTTTGTGCATATACAGCATTTGACACCTCTCAGACTTTTTTAAAGACAGGCTCTTGTAACTGTGTGTGCCTGGGTCCCATCGGCCTTGTTTCTTTTACTTCACAGCAGCCAGGTAAGTAGAAAACTGTTCCTCGCAGCCTTCCTGACAGCAGCCAGGACTTGTGTTTTAGAATCCTGGCCAAAAGCAAAATTGGAGAAGTTCTGGAATGATCTTCATGGAATTGCAAGCAGCTTGGTTTCGGGAGCGTTGGGCAGTGACTGTATAGATATCAAGTGCATCAGAGCTGCAATACATGTATGTGCTGAGCAAACCTTCAAGCTTTGAAAATGTTTTGCATTTTGTCTTTTTAAGACCTTGCCACCATGGAAGAGAGAGTACAAAAACGATATTATGAAAAGCTGACAGAATTTGTGGCGGATATGACCAAAATTTTTGATAACTGTCGTTACTACAATCCAAGTGACTCTCCTTTTTACCAATGTGCAGAAGTTCTTGAATCGTTCTTTGTACAGAAATTGAAAGGATTCAAGGCTAGCAGGTAAGCTCTGAGTTCAGTCACCTTCTCAAGTGCTGTCCTACCCCAGGAATCGGCCAGTGCAGCTCACAACGAGTCCTTCAAGTGTAGGGCTTTTCTAAAACACCCAGACTCTTGGTTTAATGGTGCATCGCCAGGGACGGGTGAACAGACTTGGCTGTAATGAGTAAATGCGTCTGGTTCTGATGTGGTTAAAATGAAAATTACTTTTTTTAAAGTATAAAAGGCATTTATGGAATGCCCTTAGAACACAGGCCCGGGTACAGGCAGTAAGCTCTGCTCTCCTTAGGCCAACGTTAGAAAGGTATAAAATGACCATTGATGGAAAAACCAGCAGTGGGAATTTGAGCACTTTATCCTTGAGTATGTGTGCTGTGCCTTTGGAATCATAAAACGCTTGGTTTTTCAAGATATGTTTTCTGTAGGCAATGCAAGATCTTTCGTACAGTTTTCCTTTGTGCTTCTAAACCATAAAAGCATTGAGCAGCGTTGCATGAGTTCATGCCCTGTCACCTCCATCTCGTGTCCATTTATTGCTTCCTTCCCATAGAAGCCTGGCTGCCTTTTCTGTGAACACAGCCACCTGCCACCATTCTGTAGGCTTGAGAATCACCACTTCCCATGCCGTAGCCACGACCCATCCACATCACCCCTGGATATTTAGATTGGGAGGAGCTGGGCTGAACTGGGGCCTGGCCATCCGTGCCTTACCTCGCGGGTTCCTGAATTCCATTCCAAGTTCTGGAATCAGGGTTGTAGGCTGGGATTGAAACCCTGGACAGCGCCCTTACCACCCCGCTCGGGCCCTGGGCTCCGCCCCCGTGCCCTGACCATCCCGTCCTTGAGTCAGCTAGCGTTAGGGCCCCTGAAGTTGCCTCTGCAGGTTTGTCTTTCCACATCTCATGTGGTAGGGGGCGAGGCCACGAGCTGCATTTTAGCCAATGTGTGAAGTGGAAGTGAGTAGCCAGAGCCCCCGAAGTGTCCAGAAGGAGGGAAGCAGACAGAGCAACTCGGCACACCTCTACAATGTCCCATTTTTGCTAGCTGGTGAATTTTGTTCACTTGCTATAAACGTAAGGTGAGAGGGAGCTAATATGACAGAAACCTCTGAAAAATTATGATAGAAAAATTATTTTAAAAAATAAAGGAGTTTGTGAAGAGTGTGTTGGAATCTCCTCAGCAGTTAACACATGGGCAAGTAAACCACGAGTCCAGCACAAGCACAACCCAGATTCTTCCAGAAGATTCAGGAACGATGACAGCAGGCTGCCCCAGAGCCCCACACGTGGACCTCCGGATCCAATAGAAAGAGGAGTCGTTGGTGGGGCCTCTGCCTTGGAGTGGGGCTGGTGCTGGCCTACAATAGATGTGTACCAGTGTACCAGCCTGTGTGGCCAGCCCAGGCTCCCGCCATGAGCAGACGCCAAGTTACTCATTTCTCATCCAGAGCAAAACCGTCCACCAGGCACTGTGGCTGTGTCCCCGGGGCTCGGGAGAACGAGCCGGAAGAATCACTTGAGCCGTATGTTTACAGCCTGTCGGAGCTGTAGCAAAACTCTTGTCTCAAGTAACAAACAGCTGCGTCCAGCAAGCCCTGGACACAGCCACAGTCCCCTCCAGGCCTGAGTCTAGCCAGAAGTAGGAGGCCCTCCACAGCAGGGACACAGATAGGAACATCTCCAAAGGATGGAGAAGCAAGCGATTCAGACATTAGAGAAAGTAGCTTGCATCTAAAAAGTATAGTATGAATAACTCAGAGGATGGTAGAGCTAAAAGCACTTCCTTGGCAAGTGTTCAAATGGTCAGGGCTTTTAGCTTTTCGAGTCAGGAATTGAAGGAATATGTTCCAGGAAAGTCAGACTGACTGAAGAAGAAGTGGGAAGACAGTTAGAGGGAGGTTAGGTGAGCGCAGTTCTCAGCTCCCATAGCAAAATGAAGTTGACAGGAGACACTAGAACCACCCAGAGAACTGAGAAGTGGGGTGACTACCAGTAAAGTCAGGAGAGAGGCTTCTCCGTACAAGCCCCTCCTGGCTTTTTGTCTCACACCTGTACAGTTAGCACTCTGGCTGACCTTCTGAAATTGCCTTTTTAAATTGGAAAGGCCTTTGAAGGTGATGGGAGGGAAAGCTGCTGAGTGGTCAGAGTCCCACCTTTGCTGCAGAATCCCAGAGGCTGGGGCATTGCTTAGCCTGTGTGCTAGAGACCAAACCCAAACGCCCCTCAGCCTGAGGGGTAGCCGGGGCACCCTCCCACCTAGACCTTTCTTGGGCTTTTTGTGTACTAATGTAGTAGCATACAAGAGATTAGAAGCTGAATCCTGATTTGCAACTGCTCTGTTCTGCTTAAGTCAGTTTCACTGTGAAGATTTACATAAAGATATTTTATTGTTACCCTTTTAGGGAGTTTGTTATTTCCAGGTTAAGGCAGAATGAAAGGTGATATAAGCAGCCAGTTGTTACTTGACTCACGTATGTCCAGGACCCTGGCCAGGCTCCCCTGCAGCGCCCGTGAGCTCTGGGGTGTTTGTATTGTCATGGCTCCTTTGCGGCAGTGCATCATTCATACCATCCGTGTTTTCTTTTCTTACAGATTGTGATATCTTTAGTCTGAATTTGTAGCTGGAATCAGAGCTGGATGTTGGGTCACTGTTTATTGTACCACGTGATTGCCTAATTCAGAATTCCCTGAGAT
The DNA here is from genome assembly GCA_023101885.1 of Typhlomys cinereus. NCBI lineage: Eukaryota > Metazoa > Chordata > Mammalia > Rodentia > Platacanthomyidae > Typhlomys > Typhlomys cinereus. The sequence goes on along the minus strand of JALPQD010000229.1, from coordinate 3,071,861 downwards.
TAGTTAATATAATTTTCTAATGTTAAATAAAGATAATGTAGATACAGTAAAAGTTTTATTCTGGCAGCCATGTTGGGCAGTGTGTTTTTTAAAAAAGATTGTAAACTCCTGGAATGTTGTATTTATCTGTTATTGCAATATAAAGACCTATGACTCGGTCCTGGTAACTGTACAGTAATTTGGTTTACTACCAAAGTTGTGGATAAAACTGTGAAAATAGAAGGAGAGTTTCTGGAGTTTAGTAGGAAAACGGGATTTTAATATTATTATTCTCCAAATTGGTGTAAATAAACCTGCACAAACCTTTATTGCAACAGTAATGCTTCTGTGAATGTCTTATTTGTCCCATTTGATAAAAGTGTTGTAATCTTTATTAAACAAACAAAATATAAATATATATTTTTATATATTTATATATAAATACATACACACACATGTATTAAAACATTGGCTTTTTTCCAGTGAGATAGCATGTTTAATGTACAATGGAAAGTTTCAATATTACCATTGGAAGTTTTCCTAACCGCTGTCTTCTGTTTGCTTGCTAAGGATAAGTGAAAGATGGAGGCTCTCCTGACTCCCTGACGGCGTCACGTAAGGCAGCGTTGTGGTCACAAAGGGTTCTTACTTGTTCCCTTTTTTCTGCATCTGTAGGTCTCATAACAACAAACTGCAGTCTACAGCTTCTTAAAGCTCAGCGTGTAAACCTAACCTAACACACAGCAAGAATATGGTTGTCTGAACTATTTTAAATTAAGGAGCCAGATGTTTTTAGTCAGGTAATCCTGACAAGACCTAAACCGTTTTTATTGATCATAACAGTCCAGTTGTATTTTGGCCAGTTTTGTCCGACGGGCAAAGGAAAAACAAAGTCAACGACACCATTATCTTGTCAAGATCACATGGTTTTACTACTGTGGCAGAAGCAGGAAAACTTTGTTTATTGAATAAAAAAAAAAAAGAAAGCAAGAAAAAAAAAAATGATCCTCTGGGGTCAAGTGTAGTCCACGGAAATGCCACGCCCGCTCTTCAGTGAAGAAGCTGGCTAGTCTCACAGAAAACTTTTGACTGTATTTATTTATTGTTGCAAAAAAGACGCTTTTTTATTGCTGCCCTCGTTTGTCAGCTAATTATTTTTTCTTATACAATCCAGCCCTGGTTCCATGTATCCATCCTGTATCTTAAGATTCCTATAGGTGAAGTACAAGACGACCTCTAGATGTCTTTTCTTTCTATGAAAGGAGCTGCTATATACACATGTGCACACACAACTGGGAATCAACCATGAGTTATTGTTCATGATAGACAAAAATGAAGCTTGTAAAAAGGCTGGGTGAAATGGTCCTGGACTAGAGACTGTTGCCTTCAATAGACCAGTACAATTTGTCATTTACTCTGCACCAGACTAAAGTGAGCAGAATCTATTTGAAGGTATCCTGTTTGTAAACATTTGTCAGATTCTAATTTTTTCTTTTTGTATTAAAATTCAACTATGGATGTATATGAATCGAAATAAATGGAGATAATTTTTCTCCCACAGATGGAGGTCTCTTTGAATGTGCGCTAATGATTATCTGTAAAGCCTTTGTGGGGAGAGGGGGGGCTGCAGGAATTGGAGCCAGAAGTCTCTGATCAGACCCAGGTTTCTCCGGGGTAGTAGCAGCCCCACCTCTCCCTCGATGTCCAGCCCACTTGCCTCAGAGAAAGTGTCTGGGACGGTACGGTGATGCACAGGACGGGTATCATGGTGCCGTGACATAGCACACGTTTCCTTCCTGCACACCGTCTGTGATTCCAGGTAGATAACCAGTTACAGACAGCCGGTGTATGAAGGGCGCGTGGAGGGCCTTGTGCTCTGGTTCTTGCTGGTTGGCTGGGTGCATTTGTCCTCCCCCCTTTCCATCCCCCGGGGAACAGCAGCTGGCCTGGCGGCTGGGTGGAGGGAGCCGGGCAGCGCTTGATTTCCTTCGGGCATTCTCGCATGCACTGGGGGGTCGCTGTGCTGTCATGACAGCGCCTCTGGGATCTGCAGAGCTGCCCCCAGATTTTGCACTAATTCCTACTAGCTTCATCTACTGAGTTCTGGAACTTGCCTGGTTTTTGTCTTTGTTTGTAAAGCGTCCTTTGTTCTGTGTTGCCCTGCTATGCAAAACCCTCCCCAGACCTTAGTTTCGTACAAGAAAAATTGTGGCTCCCGTTCCCAGTCCTTTTTTTCACAGGCTCAGGTGTCCAGGGTCTCCTGGGTTCGTTTGCTTCACTGAAACCCATTTCTTTTTGTACAGACCGATGCCGCTTAAATCCACGCGTACTCCCTAAAGAGAATAATTGCTCAACACAGAAACAAACTTTTTGCTTAAAATGTTAAGATGGAAATAGTTAAATACAGTTTATTTTGTCCTTTTAATTTTCAGAAAAAAAGTTCCATGTTGTATGCACTGTGCTGATGCAAGAATTCTACATTTTAAAGAGCTATGAAATTCTGCATCTCCTCACGTCACAGTATTTCTGTACTATTTATTCATATATATGAATATATATTCATATATATAGGTGTATATGGGCTTAATCATTTAAAATGTTGCAACAAGAACTTTCCTACCTGTAGGCAATAGATTGCTATGTTTTTAACAAATTGTGGCGAATTCTAAACAATCCTTTTTGTACGTAATAGGACATTTCATCCTAGAAAAATAAAGTAATGTTTTTGACATTGGATTTTGTGCAGTTTCTAATGAAACAATGGTTGGTTGGTTGGTTGGTTGATGTATTTTGTGAAGCTGTTTGGCATTGCCAAGTTGTACAAAAAAAATGAAAATTTTGTGGAAATACTGAAGCCAGGAAGATGTTAATTTCATACATGTATTTAATGGTATAAAGACTTTGCAATTTCTATCACCATATAAATACATAGACATTTTATAGTTTTATCAATGATAGAGCTTTAGTCTTTCAAAAGGAATTTTTGAAAAGCGTACATTTTTATTTCAAAAGCTTTTTCTATGGATATGATTTGAAACGCTGCTACTGTTCAATAAAATACTAAGCTGTTTCGCTTTCAATGATCCAAGCAGTATGGTTCCCATTTGTGATAATCTCCTTGCTGAAAATATTCTTAGGGTTGCTGCGCCTCGTCTCCAGCTCGGTCCTTAAGCCATTTCGTAAGGAGTATTTTCATAATGTGATAAAAGCTTTTTTTCCCTCCTGCCCAAATTCTGCAGGGGTGGTCTTTACTGTCCGGGGGTAGATTAAAGAAGTTGTGTTCTTTGGGAGGTATTCTCCGAAGTAAAACACTTCCTTACTCATTTTACATTTCACGTGGCCCAGAGTGCTGTTTAGTTAGGGAATCTAGAAATGTGTTGCTGCTGCTTATAACCTTCTGAAAATAAAAACTCTTGCCCTGTTTCTGCATGTTTGTATTAGGCTAGCGCCATCGCCTCTTTCGAGTTTCCAGAACTATCATCGTGACCTCGTAACAATCTCCACACTTAGGCTGTGACAGCATTCACTCCTGTCACAAGGGAGACAGGTTTCCTGGCTGTAACTGATTGTAAGTCCTTAAAACCGGAACGGTAATCTCTCATGGGCAAGACAATGACTAATGATTACCCAGGGCTGAGGGGCTAGTGCAGTGTTTGTGATCATCTGAACATTTAAGGGCCTTTTAGATCTCGAGAAAGAAATTCCAAAAGGCATTTCTCAAAAGATCACATTGCTTGATCAATTCACATTCTGACCAAGCACAGAAGGGTTGTGTTTCAGAATGGTAGAGTCGTGTTGCAACATCTTTGCTGCACTGGCAAGTGTGTTTTAAAATTGCGACTGCGTCATAGGCTGCAAGTCAGCTTTTAAAGGTTTGCATATGTGCGCACTTAGTCAACCTTTAAAATGATTACAAGAGAGATAAAAATGAGGCCAAGTGATATTTTTTAAATGGCTTTTAAAAGCTAGAACCACACGTGCGTGTTACAGACCTTTCCCTATCCTGCCCCCAGAAAAAATAAAAACCTTTTTCCCCTAGAATTCTAAAATAACAGCATAATTTTAAAGGATGGATGCCATCAAATTAGTCTTAAAGGCAGTTGAGTGTTTTATTGATGAGGGATCTTATTATATATGTTTATAAGCACCAAGGTCCCTTAGTTTTTGCAGCACAAGTCCATGTGTTAAATGTCTAGTAATAGGACCACAGGATTAGAAACAACGGATTTGCTCATTAAAATCTTCCATAAGATGAAAGATAATAGGAACGGGAAGCAGTAGTTTTCCTACTGGGTCATTAGGGGTCATGGGCAGGGGACCATTTCCATTTACACTTCTCGATCCCTGGACTCATGAGTCCTAGCCACAGGGGATACGTTACCATATATCAGACACTGACTCAAGCCACCTTCTACAGGACCCTGCCCCAGCCCTCCAGACTATTGCCACCTAACTGGTACTGTAATAGTGTCTTTAAAAGGCCATGCTACCCTTTTGGCAAGCCAGCTGCTTCAGGATGGTGGGAACATGGCAAAACCCGGGACGCCATGAGCTCGCTGCTGCACTTCCTTCACTGTTCCCTGGTCAGAAGCAACACCGTGGAGTAGATGCTGGCGGGCAAGGCATTCAGGGACGGTAGTCTCGGCAGAAGCATTACGCACAGGAAAGGCAAATCCATACTCGGAATAAGTATCCCGGGAAGAACTAAGTGCTTGCCTTTCCTCGACAAACGTGTCCAGTGTAGTCAGCCTGCCACCAGGCTGACTGTACCTCTGATCCCCCTGTCTCTTCCAGCCCCTCCCAGAGCTGTGATCAGGAGGTAGGAATCACCATGCCTGGCATTCTGATTAAAAAAATATATATATATATTTAAATGAGTGTTAACAAACTAGTCTTTGAAAAACAACGGCCTTTGGCGGCTGGCCCGGAAGATGGTCAGCGCCCACTCGAAGATCCCCACCACCCTGGTCAAAAGCCAGGTTTTCAAGGTTTGCATATGTGCAAAGGTTTGCATATGTGAAGCTCAGATGTAATTCTAGCGCTGGGCAGATGGAGGGAAGAGGCTGGCAGAATCAGTAAACCAGGTTTAGCGGGAGACACCATGTTTTAGTAAGGTACGGAGCAACTGAGGAAGACGGTGCATATCCTGCTGAATCTTCCACACGCGTAGGCTCGGACCCACACAACACATAGCGCACACACATCACGGTTGTTTCTTTTTAATTTTAAAGCTAGCTCAGGGATTAAGGTGTCTGTTTGCAAACCTGGCTGTCTGATTTCTGAAAACTATCCTCTGGTTTCCACCAGTGTGCCATGGAGTATGTGTGGATGCTTGCTCTGTCTCCTCTGTCTTTTCCTCCCTCCTCTTCCTCTCTGAAATAAGTTAGAAAATAAAAAGTCTTTATTTTACTTTATTTTTTGGATTAAGATAGAGTTTTATCAGAGGAGAGAAAGAACAGAACTCATGGACTCCAGACTTGGAGTACCATGAGGGGCAAGGGCGCCCTGGAGAACTCAGACTCCAGGCATGGAATCCACGAGGGGCATGGGGCTGGAAAAGAACACACGGATTACAGATGTGGAGTGCTGTGAGGGGCAGGTGCCTAAAAGTCTTTATTTAAAAAAAAAAAAAAAAGCCAAGGAGAAGGCTGCGTGGGTAAAGGTGCTTGCTGCCAAGGTTAACAACCCGAGTTCAATCCTTGGAATCCACTTGTGGGATGAGCACCGACTCCCACACGGTATCCTTTGACCTTCACAGGTGCACAATAGCACACCTGCCCACACACAAGGTAAATGGAATGTTTTTGATTTTAAAATGCCCCTCATGGTTGGGCCTCAGGTTCAGCAGTAGAGTGAGTACTTTCTAAGCTTGCGCAAGGCCTTTCATTCCTTCCCTGGGCTACAAGAAAAAAAAACTCATTTTGGTCACGTCAAGTCAGCCTGCTCTACAGAACAACAAAGTCTTCTAGTAATGCTTTACTGCAGAATAGCCAGAACCTCAACTTGCTTTCATTATGCCCCAGGCACAGGTACGGGCAGGACACATGATGGCGGGCCAGGCTGGCCTTGAACCGCTGACTGCTACCTCAGTCTCCCAAGCACCGAGATTTCAGGTATCACAACCCCCAGTCACATGTTATGTCTTAGGCCCATGATGCTTCCTGCTCAACTCTCCAGGGTTCCACTGTAGACATTCCTTTTTTATTTTTTCATGTGTGTATGTGTGTGTGCATGTTTGCATGTGGCTAGGTGTACATGTGCGTGTGGGCGTATGTACAGGAGTGCACTTGAGTGTGTGTGTGCCTGTGGAGGCCCAAAGATGATACCAGAAATCATCAGCCTGCGGGGGGCCTCATGAAACCCAGAACAGGCCACGAGGGCCAGTCTGGCCAGCCAGCCTGCTCTGGGGACCTCCCAGACTCTGCCTTCCACAGCCGGAATTACAAGCAGGTGTCACACCCACCTGGCATTTTTAGGTGGGGTCTGGGGGATCCAAACTCAGGTCCCTTTGCTTTCGAAGGCAAAGGCTTTAACCACTGAGCCATCTCCCAGCCCTTCACTCTGGCCCCTGTGAGCTCCATAAGTGTCACCTTCCAATCAGATCTGGTCCTTTCTGTCCCATACAGCTGCCTTGCCCCGCCCTCCCCTCTCCTCTGACAGTCCTCTCCTTTGACAGCCCTCTCCTTGCATGTGTCATGTCTATTCACATTCTTCTAAGTAACTGAAATATAGCTCATGTCTGTGGACTCAGTAGTAAAATCATGAAATCCAGCTCTCAACTAAAGCGTCCCATAGCAAGCAGAAACACACCGGCTCCACCTGCTTGCGAGCTGCCGTGGATTAATACTGGCTCAGGATTTGGAAGGTAAGTTCAAGGAAAGACTTTTCCTCAAACCTTTAGGCTAAAATAATAATAAAGCAACCAAGTGCGTCTAGGATCTGATTTTGAAGCAAGATTTACTGCTTTACAAACACAAACATGATATTTGGTCCTCATAGAAAAAAATGACATCAGTTATACTAGATTACAAGTAGCTGCCACTTTGGCACAAAAACCTAAGTTATCAGGGACAGGGAGCCATGAAATACACCATAGCTTATGTTCTGGTACCAGGAACACCTGCTCTGAATGATGTTTTAATGTGAAGTGGTAGTATCTGTCTTCAGCCTTTGATTGCAGTGTTTGATCTAAATGACACCACACAGACACATCTCTGACTAGCGTGCTTACATTTGCTGTGTGCAGGGTTTAAAATGTAAAGATTCGGAAAGTACAAAACGTGGCCACATCCAGGGCAAAAACTATTCCCTACTGAAGAATGTATTAAAATAACTTAAAAGCAACAAGAAGTAGTATCTGGCTGTCATCATTATCTGCCGCTGAGCTCAGAGCACAGACTTAAGCATTTTGTAAATAGACTGACAACTTCGGAGCCAAACTGCACAAGTTGTGGGCACAACTTAGAAAGAAGACCCCATTACGCAAACATAGACCCTTTAGGTCTTCCTACATTCCAAGCCTCTCGGGATCCATAGGCTGCAGGATGGTCTCTTCAGGTGCACTGGGAATGGGTGGTACCTTGTATCTGCCGTTCTCGTTTTCGGTTAAACCTCTTCACGTAGCTGCTACCACCCCTGAGCAATCCATCTCCTGGTCGTAGGCGCCCTCGCAGATCATGGAGCAGAGGGGTCGGGAGTTGTCGTCTCTTATGATAGACGTGGCCCATCACAATATACCTGCTGCCTGAACGAAAGAACCAGAAGAGAAACTGTATCACTTCAATGCCATGAAACCATGGGAAAAATATGCAGGACATTTAAGAAGGGCCTAAACTTGAGAAAACAAGTCAGACAGCCAACTTGTAAATAGCTAACGGCACAGAACAAAGGTCTAATAATCAGTGTATCCATCTTTAGGAAGAGGTGAGAATATGCATTTCTCAGCCACCCCCACCCCCAAAAAAAGCTTCTCCGCTCAGTGGGGTATAACAAAACTATCCATTCCTTTTGGCAATAGTGTTTAGTCATTCGTCCAGTTTGTCAACATAGTGGTTTCAGGGGGTGAGACTGATACAGGGTGTAGTGTATGCGATGTCAGCTTCGAATTCCTGGGCCTCTTGCCTCCACTTGTAAATTAAAGTTTCAACTTTACAGCCACACTGCACAAGCTGTCCATTAAATAGCTGTGAGCCCAACTTTCAAAGAAGACACCCCCCATTACACATAGACCTTTTCTGTCTCACGGGTTAATACATTTTTCAGTACAAACAGTTCACTTCGGAGTGCTGGGGTTTCTGTTGCAACACCACCCAATGTCTGTTTTTGCTTCACCCCATAAATCTGGCCTTTACGGGTTGGGCTCAAATCAATGGGCTGCTGAGATGATACTGTCACCTAAATTCTATGGGTCCCACTATTTTCCCACGAAGGAATTTAGGGTTGAGTCCCTGCTTGTAACCCATCACGTAGGAGTCTGAAGCAGGAAGACTGCCCTGTGTTCATAGACAGCATGGGCGGGCTATAAGCGAGAACATCTCGAAACAAAGGTTCGGACTAGAGCTCAGTGGGGCTATAGCTGCGTGGGGCCCTACGTTCAATTTTTAGCACAAGAATGAAAGTGAGGGGCTGGAGAGGTGGCTCAAGGGTTAAGCGTCTGCCTTGCAGGTGGAAGGTCCTGAGTTCGGATCCTAGACCCCACGTATAAACGCCGGGCGGAAGCGGGGGCGGCGTGCGTTTCTGGTCCTGGTAGGGCAGAGCCTGTGAATCCCGGGGCAGAGTAAACGAGGAGGAGATGGAGGTGTCCATGGTGGTTCCCGAATTCGCCCGTGGTTCTACACACACGCACACATACACACATGCGCACACACACGCATACATGCACAATTGAATAAATAATAAATAAAAAAAGAATGAAAGGGAGAAAGAGAGCGAGAGAGCTCGAGCAGGAAGGGTGGAGGAAGGAAGGAAGGACGGAAGCAAGGGAAGAGGAGAAAGGGAGGAAAGAAGAGTGGGAGGAGGAGAGAAAGGGGATGGGGTTGCTTGGGTGACCAACTGCAACAGCATCCATGTCCCCAACAGCGGTACCAAGGACGTCTAGGAACTAGTCATTCGGATCAGTTTCAATACCAGGTTTAAATTCTGGACATGGTTTATGGCACTTGGAGAAATCTAGGGCCAGTATGTGGACTCGGAAGAAAAACCCGTCCGGAGTGATGTACAGGCGGTTCATCTTGTACAGCCCGTCCCGGTCCACCAGCAGCGTCACCAGCCGCAAGCCTGCGCCCAGCACGTCCACGTCATGCACGATCCCGTTCACGGCTGCTCAAGACACAGAGTTTGGAGAAACGCGTTACCAATTCCTCCGTCGCTCCCCGCGGCGTCTCTAGCGATTCACAAAGTTGCCCAAGGGTCGGGGCCCGGGACTGCGCGCGTGGTGTCGCGGGGCTCGGCGAGCTCACCGCGGGCCCGGGAGGGGTGCGGGGCGCGCTCACCGAACTCGCTGGCGCAGAAGGACTCGCGCTCGTCCGCGTCCACGCTGCAGGCGCGCGCGCAGGGCTGGGTACCGGGCTCCGCGTCCCCGAGCGGCGGCGGCGGCGGCGCGCGTTCCGGGGCCGGCGCGGCGGCGCGCGGCCGGTTGGGGTGGGCGGGGCCGGCGCGGGAAGGAGGGCGCGCGGCCGGGAAGCGCAAGGGCCGGGAGCGCGCACGCCGCGGGGTGTCCTCCGGCGGGGGCGCGCGGCGCGGCGACGCGCGGTTCTCCGCCTGAGCCAGGCGCGGGCTCGGCGGCCCGACGGGCGCGCGCGCCGCCTCCCAGAAGCCGGCGCGGTTTTCGGCGGCCGGCGCGGGCTTCCGGCGCCGCAGGTCGGGCCAGGAGTGGGGTTCAGTTTCCGCCGCGCGCGGCCGGCGGGGGGCCTCGGCCGCCGACTGCGCCCGCGGCCCGACTGTCTCCTCCGCGCCGGGGCCCCCGCTGGGGCTGGGCTTCCTGCTGGGCGGCGGCGGGGCTGCGGGGAGAAAGCACCCGCCGTCAGCGGAGGACAGGCCGGCGGGAAGAAGGGCGGGAGCCGTGGGGGACCCTGGGACACGCACCGAGCACCTGCCAGGGGCGCCCTGCAAGGGGAAGGGCAGAGGCCGCCCCCGTGGGCAGGCAGGGACACTTCAGCCCGCGAAGAAGACCGAGCTGAGGTCTTGCCAGCTGAGCATGGATCCAGGTGGGCCGGCGAGGTGGCTCACTGGGTAAAGGCGCCAACCTGGGGACCCGAGTTCCATCCTCGAAGCCTATATGGTGATAGGAGAGACCCGACGTCCCAAAGCTGCGCTCCCACCTCGACATAGTCAAGGTCTCTCAAGATTAATATCCCTCAGAAAAAGGAAGGAAGGAAAGAAAGGAAAGAGCCCAACATGGTGGCCCAAGGTAGAGGCCTGAGGTTGCCCCAAGTTCAAGGCCAGCCTAGGCCATGTCGAGAGTTCCAGAAGCCAACCAGGACTAGAGGATGAGATCCTATCATTAAAAAAAAAAAAAAAAAAAAAGATAAATAGCCCAAGAATGAAGCCTGGACGTTTTTGCCTACCACACACATGGATAATGAGGGGGGGCATTATTTTGATGGGGAACCTTTTCAAATCTAATGTTTTTGTTTTCTGAAATCACAATCCCCTATTTCTGAACTTAGGATAACACTAGTTAACAACAAGCTCTGGGAAAGCTTGTGCAAGCCCACGAACACACCACGCACATGCGCACACACACACAGATATATGTCTTTTTGCTATTTACAGCTTGTTGAGAAAGTACCAAGAATAAGCCCCAGGGGGAAGTCTCATGTTACAGGTTACTCCTAATTGTTTAAGCGTCCCTGACAACAGAGCTATTTGGTTTTCCCATCCGTGTTTACACTGTCATCTTGGTCTCTGTAACGTGGAGTGGATTTTTATCTGGCGTCTTGGACACGACTTACTGGTTTAGAAGGACTTTTTAAAAGGTTGGTTGACAAGCAGAGGCTGCTGATCAAGTATAAAAGCACACATGGATTCCATCCTCCTCATTAGAAAGTCAAAATACTATGGCATGAAGACTTTTTTAAGTATTCATGATTTTCTGCAGCTCTGCAGACAGGTTGGAGAACAAACTTCAGCCAGTTGGGCAAGTTTCCATACCCAGTTACACAATACCACTACCCCATTTGCCTGGGTCCCAGTGTCCTTCCGTCAGTCACAAGAACTCTGAGCCTATCCCCCCCACCCCTCACCCCAACGTTATGAATGGAAGAGCTTGCAAAGGTTTCCAGGTGCATCTCTGCTAACGCTGCATTTAAGGTAATGGATCTCGCCAGATCGATCGTCTTGAAAAGTCAGCTTGTCCCCGGCAGTCGCGGGTGTATGGTTCATGTTTTCTCAAAGCGGTGGCTTCTGACTCACTGTGTTAAACGGGTGCGCCCTCCCTCCTAATTCCTGTCAACTGTTGACCTCACAACTGCTTCCCCATTGATAGCACCATCTGTTGTCATGGGAAAGATTGTCTGATATCTGGGTTAAATGCCACTGAAGCCATTCAATTTCCATGTGGAAAAATAACCCCAAAGTCAATTGCCCGGTGAGGTGCGGAAGCTGTTTTTCACCGAGATACTGAACGGAATATCCAAATGAAAAGCAAGACAAAAACACAATCCTGCAGAGAACGCCTGATTATTGTGCGCGTGCGCGCGCGCGCGAGTGTGTGTGTGTGTGTGTGTGTGTGTGTGTGTGTGTGTCCCCGTGTGTGTGTGATCCTGGTTCAGGTATCGACGCGCCTGCTACGCGAAGAGAGGCGGGATGCACGGGATCGTGGGGTCCCGGTCGGCCTGCGTCACCGTCCCCCGGTCCTGCTCTACGCTCGCAGTGCCGTCGCCCACCCGCGGGACCTGGGCGGGCGCAGGGTGGTCCCGGCGCTCCGAGGCGCCCGGGGAAGGCTGGCGCGGCTCCCGAAAGGCGCGCCGCGACCCCTCTGGACACTTTTCCCTCCTCCTCCTCCTCCACGGAGCAACTACTTAACATGCAAAGTTTTCCCCAGCCTGCCTGGCTCGCCCGGGGATCATTTCAGTAGCTGAACTGGCCTCGTTCCGAAAAGAAGACAGAAAACCCGGGGGACCCATGTTTGCTGCCCCGCAGCACGCACGCAGAGCCCGAGCCGCCGCCGCCGCGGGCTCCGACCCCTGACTCGTCCCGCCCTCGGTGGCGCTCTCTCCCGGGGTCCCGCCACTCGGCCCCCGCCGCCCGATCCCGGCTTCTTTTCCAGGGCGCCGAGTTTCAGCCATCTCTCACCTCTTCTCTCCGCCACCGGGGCTTCGGGGGACCACCCGACGATCAAACAGAGCAGCCACAAGGCTCTAGCTGTCATTTTTGTAGACAGCGTTCCCGGGCTCTCAAAACTGAGCGAGGAGGGCTCAGGCTCGGCGACTCCCCCCCCCCGCCCCACACCCCCACCCCCGTTCATGCTAATGAGGGGCAGCCTTTGGGGAAACGGGCATCGCCGCCTGAACAGACCATGGGAACAAAACCGAGCGGCGGGGATCTCGGGCGCTGCGTGTAGCGGCCCGCATCGGCGGCGAGGACACCACGCATCACATGCGCCTATGAACCCTGGGGGCCTGGCGGGCTGGGGCGGGCGGCCAGAGGGAGAAAGTGGGAGGTGAGAGGGGGGACAGGGTGGGAGAAGATGAGCGACGGCAACTTTTTTTTTTTTTTTTTTTTTTTCCTGGATGAAGTCAGTTTGGGCTTGTGGAGAGGAGGATTCCAGCGCAGGGAAAATGCTCTCCAAAACGTGAGGCCATTGCTCAGCGACGCCGTGTCTCCACTACTAGCTCTCCAGTTTGCTAAAACCGAGCAACATCCATTATTCCCGAACCAGAAACGGGGAAAAGCCCTTAGCCAAATAGTTTTTCTTCCTCTTCTCTTCCTCCTCCTCTTCCTTCCCCTCCCCCTTTTCTCCCTCACTCCTTTTCTTTCTACCTCTTCCCCTTTCTCCTTTACTCATCCTTCTCTTCTTTCTCCTCCCCTTCTCCCTCCCTCTTCCCTCCATCCCTCCACTGATACCTGTGTTCAGTTGAACAGACTGACCAAGCATATCCCCAGTGCGCGAGAGAGGGAGGGACGAGAACGCATGCATGCACGGCATGTGCCAGTTGGTCAGAAGACAGCTCTCGGGCGTCAGTTCTACCGCGTGGGCTTCCAAGGAGGGAACGCAGGCTGTGAGTTTGCAAGGCACCTCACAGCTGAACTCCCTTCTCGACTTCTTGACAGGGTCCGGTCCACTGTCCTGAGCCAAAGCTGCTTTTCCTTGAATGAAGCAAAAAAAACGGCATTGGTAGAGGGACCCCGAGAGGCGAGTTCCAAAGAGAACCCCAAGCTCAGTGACTGTCACCCCCCTCCCCGTCCCCGTCCACAGCTAAATGGAAGGAGAAAGCACAGAGACGAAGGGGTTGGGGAAACCACACCACCGGGACGCAGCTGCTGAAGGAAGTAGCGAAGTTTGGCTGTGTTAACACCGAAGGCTGGAAAATAAGAGTCCCGGCCCACTGGACACTCGCCAGCTACAAGGGGGCTGTTGGGGTGAGCTGGGCTCCGGTGTTCAAGCCCATTGGGGGGGACGGAGGAGAGGCAGTCTGGGCACACAGGAACGTGGGTATATCTCATGAAGTAGGAGTTATGAAGTGTCCGGTCTAATTTCAGCTTCCAAAGGAATGTTCTAGAAGATGTAGCCCAGTTGGTACAATACTTGCCTGGCACACACACAACCTCCTGCAGCTCATAAACCAGGAGTAATGGTGCACACTGTAATCCCAGCACTCGAGGTAGAGGCAGGAAGAATAGGAGTTCAAGGCCATCCTCAGCTACATAGCCTGGGGTATGGATTCAGGAGACCCTGTTTGTTTTTTTTTTTTTTTGTTTGTTTTTTTAATTCTTACAACCAGTATCTCCAAGAATGTAGACTGAAAAGAAGAGAGGGGAACAAGAAGAAGGAGGAAAGAAAGAAAGAAAGAAAGAAAGAAAGAAAGAAAGAAAGAAAGAAAGAAAGAAAGAAAGAAAGAAAGAAAGAGAGAGAGAAAGAAAGAAAGAGAGAAAGAAAGAGAAGGAAAGAAAGAAAGAAAAAGAAAGAAAGAAAGAAAGAAAGAAAGAGGGAGGGAGGGAAGGAAGAAGGGAAGGAAGGAAGGAAAGAAGGAAGGAAGGAAGAAAAGAAGGAAAGAAGGAAAGAGGAAGAGAGAAAGATTAAAGGGGACGTGGCTTAGCAATAGGACCAGAGTTCTGATCCCCAGGATCCGTGTGAGTGAGGTGGCCCACTTGTAATTCCGACCTCAGAAAGCAGAGACAAGGACCTCCCAGAGCAAGCCAGCTAACTGATGAGACTAACTGAATCTGCACGCTCTGGGCTCTGTTGACAAGTTATCCTTGTTTGCAGTCTGAATGTGAAATGTCTCCCTCAGATGTTTGTGTCTGAATACTTAGTTCTTAGCTGGTGCTGTTTGGGAAGGTTGTGGAACCTTTAGGAGGTGGAACCGTGGATGTCACTGCAGGAGGACCTTAGGTTTGATAGCCTGGCCCTACTTCCTCTCTCTCACTCTCGCTCTCCTCTTTCTTCTTTCCTCCTTCCATTCCCCTCTCTCTCCTGTCTGTGGGAGAAGCTATCTTCCCTACCATGACAGACTCTATCTTTCTGGACCGATAAACCAAAACAAACCCTTTCTCACTTAAGTTGCTGGGGTCAGAGGATTTTGTCACAACAATGCATGAGTGACTGGAACAATCTCAATAAATAACATGGAAGAACCATCAAAGATGAGTTTCCACACGCACTTCAGAATCCACAAGTACATGTGCATGCAGACCTCCTGCTCACACACATGCAAGCAAGCATGGACATGCGTGTACACTGCATACACACACACACACACACATGAAAATGAGAAAAACAAATTAAAGAACAGAAAACAAACTGGAGACTGCACTGAAGAGTCATAGCCTCTTGGTAAAGAGGCATCCAAAGAGGGGAACATCAGGGGTACTGTAGAACAGGTTACGAACTTTGGGTGTGCTGTGGTTTGAGGGCTACAGCAAGGCGAATATGTTTATCTTGGGAGTTGGAGGATAGCTTAGTGGTAAAGCATATGATTGGCATCACAAGAACATACAGTGATGAGGAGGAGGAAGAGGAGGCAGAGATGAAGAAGAAGAAGCTGTAAATAGTAAGAGTGGGCTTAGCTTGGGCTGTGCCCTATGGGCTGATTGCATGGTAGAATATGACCCACACTTTTCCCAGTTTAACTCACTTGTGCCAATGCATATACACAGGTGCATGGGGTAGTCACCATCAAGGTGAGTCAGGGGAGTGTAATTATTAATGGGAAGGTCGTTTGGCAGATACCAAGTCAAACGCAAGCTGAAGGGGGTGGACTACTCTCCCACACTGCGGAGGAGGTGCGGAGGGGTGGGTTCTCTGATTCCTTCAGGAGTGGCCTCTCTAGTCACACCGATGATCAGTGTCTCCTCACTCAGAACAACACTGTAACTTCGTGCTCCTCGGGCCCACATTCTGAATGGCTCTCACATGCTCTGACTTCAAGCCAAGTGGAATCAAATGCATTAGGCTTAAGCTTTCTCAGTTACACCCACATCTCAGACATACCTTCCTGAGATTACATCCGAATCGGTCAGATCCAATTTGGGGGTGTTCCCAAAACTCTCCTGCAGCAGGAATGTTGTGAATGCCCCGGAACCCACACCCTGAAATATAGAAACCCCGTGGCCCAGATGGCTCCCAAGGGATCCTAGAGGCTCCCGGGGTGGCACCAGCTGGTAGAATTTTCCAGAAGTCAAGGCCATCTCTTGAGTGGTGTCTGGTTTGTAGACTTACATGTCATATAGGAGGGTCGGGGTGCACAGTGATAGAGCACTTGCCTAGCATGTGCAAATCCCTGGGTTTGATCCAAGGAAACAGAAGATTCTGATCAGGGATATTCGGATCTGTCTGTAATCCCAACACCTGGAGGCAGAGACAGAAGGATCACCAAAAGTCTGAGGCTAGCATGGTCTGTGCGTGATCTTAGCCAAATGTCGAGAAGCTATCCAAGCTGGGCTAGCCCCACTGAAAGTGAGAGGCACCGAGTTCAGGGACTGATGATCTATCATGAATACTAACTTCTTAACTAACGAGGAGAAATTAACTTGAGCAAATGTGCAAATGTTCTCAGCTCCTGGCAGGCTAGTGAGCATTCTCTTTCCCTCTCTTTTTGTATTATTTTTAGGTGTGTGTGTGGGAGCACTGCCATTTCTGCCCAGCAGTTTTTGCATGGGATCTGGGCTCTGAATCAGGTCTGTCTGCTTGTGAGGCAAAGGTTTTCAACCCTGAGCCATCTCCCCACCCGGCATTCTCTTTCTACAAACAAGCCATGACTGGGTTGCCATGCAAGCCCATCAGGAAGCCAAAGAAGGAATATGCCAGTTCATGGCCAGCCTGGGCTATACAATAAATTCAAGGGAAGCTTTGGACTACACAACAAGACCCTGTTTCAAACACAGAAGGAAGAGCCGCGTGGGAAGACAAATTACCAGCAAAGTGCCTGGTAATAAAACCCAAAGCACAGAGAGATTCTCTCCCAACGGGGGTTTTTAACAGTGTTTCTTTCTCAGAGCCTCGTGTTCACACACATAATAGCTGTATATTCTGGTCGGCTCGAGGGATCCAAGAATTTGTTTCCTCCCCCCTACAATGTCTGGTATTTGGGTGTATCTTTCTACTTAGCAAATATTTATTGAGCGTGTATTATGCGTTGGAATTTCCCAAAGGATAGAAATGTCTTTGTTCGTGGCCTTCTGAGTCGCACCTGAGCTTATGCTAATGAGGCGACTCTTGTAGTGTCCACCATAGCTCAGGAGTGAGAACCAGTCACCAAACGACCATAAGGTGGTCTGAGAGTTGGGATGTGGGCTGGCCCCACAGTCTCTCTGAGGTTCAGTCACGTGGCCTGTGGTTTCTATCAGTCACACCTTCCCTGATGAAATCTCAATCAAATCTCTAGACTCTGCTCAGCGAAACTTCTCTGATGGTGACCAAGTTGGATCACAGGAACTTAGGAAATGCTTTTGCTCTAAAGCACCGACTTCTTATTCAGCCCCAAATGCTAACTAGAAGCAGGAGCAAAGCTCAACTGGCATGTACAAGGCCCTGAGTTCAGTCCTCAGCACTTAAACATCTTTTATGATAAACCAATTAAAAAAAAAAAAAAGAAGACAGCTCAGAGAAGTAAACTCAGTGGTAGAGTACTTGCTTAGTATGCACAAGGTTACAAGGATTTTTGAGTTTTGCAAGTCATTCTAGAGAATTAGGAACTTTGAATGTGCCCCGTGTCAGATGCAGGTATCAGCTTGCAATGGAAGGGTTTCAGCACATCTGTGAAGCATTAGTAGTTAAGGCAAGCTTGAAGGAGATTATCTAACTGATGTGGGAAGGGCCAGCCCACACCGAGTGCGTGGGCCACTCCCCGGCAGGTGAATAAGATGGAGAGCACTTTGACAGACTTGGGTAGACTCACAGACTGGTAAGCGAGAAAGTTTGCCTCCCTCTCTCCACAGCAATTCCTGAGGGTACTTTGTGGCTAGTTCCTGATGCTGGGTGGGAGGAACTCTCTTACCATGCTGATTCAGTGTAACTGGGAATTAAGGGAATCTTAAAGAAGACGAAGCCCCTCGTCCCCTTAAGTCCTTTGGTTGTGTTCATATCAGGAACATGAGGAGAAACTGGAACCCGGAGGAACATCACCGGAACCCCACAGATTTGCAGCCAGCTGGGTTGAAATAAAGGCAGTTTAATGATTGTAAGACCACACCTTTTTTTTTTTTAAATTTTTTTTAAATTATTATTATTTATTCAACTGTGTGCATATGCGTGTGTATGTGTGTGCGTGCCCGTGTGTCTGTGTGTGTGTAGAACCACGGACGAATTCGCGAACCACCATGGACGCCTCCACCTCCTTCTGCCCGGGGATTCACAGGCTCCGCCCTACCAGGACCAGAAGCGCAGGCCGCCCCCGCTTCCGCCTGGCGTCTATACGTGGGATCTGGGATCGGAACTCAGGACCTTCCGCCTTCAAGGCGGAGGCTTAACCCCTGAGCCACCTCTCCAGCCCCAAGACCACACCTTTTAACCAGTAGGGTCTGCCCTAGATCTGGCTAGTGTCCTTGAAGGTTAATATACCTGCTGGTAACAAAATCCTCTGTGCCAAGCTTTTTGAGTTTGGCTGGTTAAAACTCTTTGTTTTGAAATTTATTTATATTTATTATTAAAATAAGGTTAATTTGTTCACTGACCATTTCACACATGTGCATAATGTATTTTGTTTCCACTTAATCCCCATTTTCCTCTCTTATCCCTGTTTCTGTGGTAGGTATGTCTTGTAATCCAGGCTGCCCTTGAGCTCCGGATCTTCTTGCCACCGCTCCTGAGTGCTGGGATTATAGGCATGGCATACCAAAGATTTTGCTCATTATTATTTTGTTCTTATTTTTTCTGGTACTGGGATTTCAACCCAGGGATTCAAGCAATCTAGAGGCAAATGTTTTATCACTAAGCTACATACATCTCCAGTCTGCCACTTTATTTTTACCCTCTTTGGAATTTTTAAGATGGGTCTCACTATATAGCTCAAGCTTGCCTAAGAATCACCAGGTAGCCAGGCCAGTCACAAAGTTGAGGCAATCCTCCTGTTCTGGACTCTCGAATGGTGGGATCATGGGTGCTCTTACCTTATTCAGCTAGTTTTATAACAATTTTCACGATGTAGTCATTTTGATTCTTATTGGTTATATCACATTCTGGAACTGGCATATTAAATGCAATCGTTTCTTAAAGTTTTATTTATATAGTTGAGAGAGAAAGGAAGAGAGAGAGGGCTGGAGAGGTGGCTCAGGGGTTAAGCCTCTGCCTTGCAGGCGGAAGGTCCTGAGTTCGGATCCTAGACCCCATGTATAGACGCCAGGCGGAAGCAGGGGCGGCCTGCGTTTCTGGTCCTGGTAGGGCGGAGCCTGTGAATCCCGGGGCAGAGTAAACAAGGAGGAGGTGGAGGCGTGCATGGTGGTTCCCGAATTCGCCTGTGGTTCTACACACATACATACACACACACACACACACACACACACACACACACATACACACATGCATGCACAACTGAATAAATAATAATAAAAAAATTTAAAAAAAGAAAGAGAGAAAAAGAGAGAGAGAGAGAGACACATATGCATGCCATGGCACATGGATCGAGGTCAAAGGACAACTTTCGAAGGTCTGTTCTCTCCTTCTCTCTCCTACCAGGTGGGCTTCTGGAGATTGAGCTCAGGGGTCACCAGGTTTGCAAGCAGGCACCTTACCTATCTCACAACTAATAAGTTGTGCCGACCAGACAGGAAAGAGTGGAGAACAAGAGGTAAAGGCCAGGCAGAACTAAAGGATGCTGGGAGAAGTCATACAGACAGTCACATGACTCAAACGACTCAAGATGGGGAACAAGGGGTTCTATTCCATTCACATTTCCAGGTTGACAGCCCATCATGTGAGGAGAAGTACCATAAAGCAGGAGCCAAGGGAGTTAACCTCACCCTATCCAAAGCCAAGAGCAGAAGGCAGGGACCAGTATGTTCAGCCATCTTGATACAGGCCCCCCTGCCAACAGGGATGTCTTCCCATCCAATTAAAGCAACCGAAAGAATCTCCTACAGGCTCGCTCGGAGGCCCGCCTTCACTAGGTAATTCCTCACATGTGTCCCAGAAGCTGACACCTCAAGGGTCCAGTTGACAGCTGAGACTCACAGTTGGAGAATTGTATATTTGCATAAGTTCGACGCTCTTGAATTCAAGAAGCCTCCAATGGAGGAAACCCAAAAAGCTGCACCTATACTTCACATAAACAGAACAATGCAAAGATTATATCTCTTTATGCAGAAGACTTGAGTATCCGCAAATGTTGGTAGCCAAGGGTCTGCTGGGACTAACGCTCCCATAGGTGCTTTGGGTCAACCACACATATTTGGAGTGTTCCAAAACTTAGATTAAAAAATTTTAAGGGGAAAGAGGGGGCGGTAAGAGTGTAAGAGCAAAAGGATAAGAGGAGCAATGATTTGCAAGATACTCCACACAAGTTAGGGCCGAAGCAATCATAATTGGACTTTGCATGCCCTGTAACACACTATTGACCCCACAAAGTCTAGCATCTGCTAAAGACACCAAGATCCTTAGAGGCAAGGGATTGGCAGCCACAGTAGTGTTCCTATGCTTAAGGGGAACACGGGAAAGGGTTCAGGGAAATGCCACTGGGTCCTTGTACGTCATCGGAGAGGAGGGCCCAGAGGAGAGTCAGGGATGCACAAGAAAGGACTCTCTGGGAATTGGGGCAGGAGGCACTGGGGGATGGGGAGGAAGGGGAGGAGGAGCAAGGGGTTCAGGGGGAGGAGGAGGGAGGGAGGGAGGGAACTGGTGTACCTATTAAATTTGTATGAGCTGAAATAATAATAAAAAATGTATATAAAAATTAAATCACCTTGAAAGTTAATGAAAGCTAAAGTTTCATTTGTTTAAGTTCTCTCCCCTGATGAAAAATTACTTTTTGAAGGAAAAGAATAATGCAATAAAATCTGAGATTATAATTCCTGTTAAAAAAAATTTTTTAAGGGGAGCAATTCCCCTTTAAATTCTTTTATGAAATATTTTAAGTAACTTTTAAAATGTTTATATTAGAGAGAGAAGGAAAGAAAGAGAACTCACATGTGGCTTTCTCACATTCTACCATGTGGGTCTGGGCAGGGATCAAACTCAGATCATTGGGTTTATAAACAGGTATCTTTACTCACTGAGACATCTGGTCGACCCCTGTAAAAGAACTTGGTTGGAATAGTCATAATAGGAAAACAAACAAAAGGAAAATTCGAGAGCAGCTGATAGGAAACCCTGGTATGATCATTTTCAATGTCCACTTAACTGGATTTGGAGTCACCTTGAAAACACACCTTTGGGTTTGTAAGTGAAAGATTCTCAGAGTTACCAACCCAGGTGAATGTAATAACGTTGATCAGATGTCTGACCTGGAAAGAGCACGCGGGAGAAAAAAGTTGACTGAAGCGTGTCCCACCACACCCAGCAAATTCAAAACTTTTAATGCAAAAAACAAATCTTTTAAAGTGATTTTTAAAAAGTTAAAATATTTTAACTTTTCAAGCTAAAAATTAGTGTTGGAACATACTTGAATCTAAGTGCTTGGGAGGTTGAGGCAGGAGAGTCACAACTTCGAGGTTAGCCTGGGCTCTATATGAGACCCTGCTTATCTCAAAAGAAAAAAAACTGAACAGAATAAAGTCAAGGCATTTGTTGGCGAGCTTGTAGGATCTGAGTTCGATTTCCAGAACCCACATAGTGGAAATAAAAAACCATTTCAACAAGTTTTCCTCTGATTTCTACACAATAAGTAAACATAAAAATTTTGACATGTTTGGAGAAACTACACGACAGATACAGAGAAAACCACACAGATGGGAAATTAAGAGAAGAAATACAGACAGTAAACCTATGACAATATGTAAATTTCACCAGCAAAGAAATGCCAAGAAAAACAAAGATAAACCTAAAAAGAAATGTTTGGGACAGCAAGAACATAAACTAATGATTTCCCCCAAAGTAGGGAAATCAGCATTCTCCCATGTGTGAGCCAACTGTGCTCAGCGTGAACTGATAGAATACATCTGGATCGACTCAGCAAGATGTAGCAAAAACTGTAATTATATCATTCTATTGTGTAAGTCAGAATTCGGTCATTAAAGATGATCCTAAACTGGGCATGGTGATGCCCCCTGTAATCCTGGCACTTGGGAGCTGAAGGCAGCCTTTCACTGTTAGCTATTATGGCCTAAGAAGATACATTAGCATTTAGCAGCTTGAAACACTACATATCTTCTATTTCACACTCTCTGTGGGCCAGCAATCTGGGGGTGGTCACACCCGCCTCTTGTCTGTTCTTGGCCCCTGCGTTTTCCTAGCCTCAATCCAAGAAGGGCAGCATTTAGCAGAAGCCCGGAAGGAGGCAAATCCAGGCTCTGAGCAGGTCTGCGGCTGGGAAGCCCGGGGGCTGTCTACATCCCAGCCCCCATTGTTCCGCTTTGCAGGGCGAAGCCTTCGCCTTGAAGTCGCGCCCTCTGCTGGTCAGTCGAGAGAGCTGCAGCGACCGCGCCTCCTTTCCAGTTCCTCATCCTTTGAAGAGTTGCATGGATTTCATGTTTGTAACGTGCTTTTCATCTCCTTCGCTCTTCTATACAATCTAAGAGAGAGACAGAGAGAGAGGCATAGAGAGAGAGGCAGAGAGAGAAAGAGAGACAGAGAGAGAGTAAAAAATGGCATATTCTTTGTTATGTGAATGCTGGAAACTGATAAAATTTAAAATATAATTCTGAACATTAGCATTATGTTTCAGCCAGCTATTGGGGTGCACACCTGTGATCCAAGCACTCGAGAGATGGAAGCATTTAGGGAGTAAAGGAGGCTCATAGTTCAAGGTTCATCTCCTCTCCACAAGAAATGCAGTCACCCTTCTTTATGTGAGAAGTTAAGGCTAGCCTGGACAGTGTGAGGCCCTGTCTCAAAAATAAACAAAAACATAAGCAAACAAGTAAATAAATAAGTTGGGGATGTGGAGATGGCTCAGGGGTTAAAGTCTTTGCCTTGAAAGCAAAAGGATCGGAGTTCAGATCCCCAGATCCCATATAAAAATGCCAGGCAGAAATGGTGACAGCCTGTAATTCTATCTCAGGTAGGCAGAGCCTGGGAAACCCCAGAGCAAAACAATGTAAGCATAATCCAAGATAATTCCCGATTTCACCCTTGGGCCTCCACAGGCATACACACTGAAGTGCCCTTTTTTATACACACCCACATGCAAATATACCCATCCACATGCAAACACACATGAGAGAGAGAGAGAGAGAGAGAGAGAGAGAGAGGAGAGAGAGAGAGAGAAATTTAATTATATTTAGAAAAAGAAAGGAAAAAAAATAGCAAAAGCGTTCAGACATAGCCATATATTCCTTGGGGAGCAAACCTTATCCCAGTATGAATTACTGGTCTGAAGTAAGGAAAACCATCACAATATTATAGACAACTCACCTCTATCACAACTAAGCCTTTTACCTCATAGTTATAAAGCACTCATTGTTAAATGTAAAGTAATATCAATAACTTCATCTTCTCTCCTTGATATATCTGCCAACTTTATTCCAAAATCTCATATGCTTGTCTACTATGTCCGAAGACACATGCTTCATGTACCAAAATAGTGGATGTCCTTAAAGTTTCACAGTCTACACCATCTGAAGTACAGGCCTGGTGGCACAGGTATCAAAGAGCCTGAGGCAGGATGATCATGAGTTCAAGTCCTGCCTGAGCTACAAAATTCGTGTATCCAGTCTGGATAACTGATCGAGACTATTTCAGAAAAAAAAAAAAAAAGGAAAGGAAAAAGAAGAAAGAGTTGGGGGTGTGTCTTATTGGCACAGTGCTTGCTTAGCATGCACAAGACTCTGGGTTTAGTTTCCAGCACAGAAGAAGAAAGTCAGGCTGGCTGAGATGCCTCAGCATTTGCCACCGAGACTCATGATCCGAGCTCCATCTCCGGATGCCACATGGTGGAAGGAGAGAACTGCCTTCTGCAGCTTATCCACTGACCTCCACCCACATGCACAAAAAGAAAGAAGGAAGAAGGAAGGAAGGAAGGGAGGGAAGGAGGGAGGGAGGGAGGGAGAAAGAAAGAAAGAGAGAAAGAAAAAAGAAAGAAAAAAAAGAAAGAAAAAAAAAAGAAAGAAAGAGAGAAACAAAAAGAAAGAGAGAAAGAAAAAGAAAGAAAGAAAAAGAGAAAGAAAGAAAAAGAGAAAGAAGGGAGGGAGAAAAAAGAGGGATGGAAGAAAGGGATGGAAGGAAAGAAAAAAAAAAAGGAGAAAACCGAGGTGTTACAAGTTCCTTAGAGCTTGTTTTCAGAGAAAGCATTAACTTGCTGACATTGTTTGTGAACAAGCTTACAAGAAAAGCTACATTTTTCCTGTTGGGGCAGAGAGAGATCTCAGCTGCTCAGGCGCTTGCTTGTAAACCTGACCACCTGAGCAGGACCCCACCTGGTGGAAGGAGAGAACTGACTTCCAGCCCTGTCGTCCCGCCTCCTCGCCCGGCCCGTAGTGGGATGTGCTCTTGCCACTCCAATAAACAATAAAAACAAATACTAAAAGAATTTCATGTTGGTGAACTGAACTGCTCTTAAAAGTTTGAACGATTTCCTTCATTCACTAATTTGTAGATCGAATAATTTAAAAAAAAAAGAATGATCTAATTTACAATTGTTATTCATAATACTTTGAGGATAGAAACCTTAAATTATGTTTATTATATGTAGTTGGAACAGCACTTTGGTAGGTTCTAATACCAAAAAATCTGGAGTTGGCAGAAAATCAGGTGATGTCTCTTGTCTGATTGCCAGTTTGTGCTAGTTTTGTGGTTTGTTTATTTTTTGAAACGGGGTCTTGCTGTTTAACCTGGGCTAGCCTCAAACTAGCCTGGTCTTTTGGGGTGCCGACATGACAGGATTCTTCAGATTTTTTGTTTATTTTAGAGATTAGAACCACCGAGTTCAATTCCCACAAATGCAATAAATAAAATAGCAAATAAATAAAATATCAGCATAGAAAAAATAAGCCAGAGAAAGTGAAGGAAAATTTCCTTAAGTATATAGATTTTTTTAATCAGCTATACTTAAAAATAAAGCTAGTGGGAACTAATTAAAAAAAGAATAGAAGGCATCTGGGTGGGTAGATTTAACTTTCATTTGCAAGTTTTCGGTGCTTTTAAAACACTTGGTCTGGACGATTCTCCCTCATTCCTTTCTCGCTGCAGAAAAATAATCCATGCGACCCAGATGGGACTCGAACCCACAATCCCCAGCTCCGGAGGCTGATGCCTTATCCATTAGGCCACTGGGTCACCACAGGATCCGGCTTCTCACTCCGCGTCCTTACGTGATGTGATCATCGCGACTCCTCCCCTCGCGCCCGGGCTGTAGCGGGGCCGCGCGAGACCCGGAGGCTGTTTCTGGACGCACCAGTGTGCGTTGCGCATTCCGCCCTTCCGGCCCTCCGGGTGCACGTGCGCCGTAAGTCCGGCGCTGCATTCTGGTTCCGGCGGGCGCCTCAGCGGGGTTCTTCTGGAAGATTCTTTGCCTTGGCTGCGTGTGAGACGCCGCCGGGTCCTCTTCAGGCTCCGGCTCCCGCATTTTATTTTCCTAAGTGCCGGGGCGGCCGGAAGCCCCCGGGCTTTGCAGCCCCGCTCGCATCTGTCCTGCTCTTAACGATACAAACTTTTGAGTTCCTGCTGGGACCTGCCGGGTGCTGGGACTGCAGGGTGCTGGGACCTGCCGGGTGCTGGGACCTGCCGGGTGCTGGGACCTGCTGGTGCTGGAACCTGCTGGTGCTGGGTGCTGGCGGCTTCCCAGGTGAACACAGATGTCAAATCTTTCCCAACCACCTCTAAATACACCGGTTTCCTGCCCCCACAACCCCCTTTCCCCAACCGGATCCAAGGGGCAAGACAGACAAGGTCTCCAAATAGATTCTCATCCTAAAGCTACATCTTGGGATCCGGCGGAGGGACTTTCTCGTTCTAAGAAACATCTCAGTTGGCTGTATGCTCAAGATACTGTGTCTGCAATTTCGGGTCCCCTCCCACATGATTCTAGTTCTTTGCAGCTTAAGAATATGCATATTTGAATAAGACACACTATCGAAAAGTGACGCTAATTCAGAGCTAGTTAACCAAACTTTCCGTGTTTGCCTTTCACGTTTTGTGTGTGTGTGTCAACAATTATGATCTATGACCCACGGAACTGTAGGCACCTGGAAAATGCTTTCCTGAAAACCAAGCAAATAGTAGGGAAGAAACAGTCATCTTAATGTCTTAATTCTGTAGGAACAATTAAGTTACCACCGCTACCGCCTCTCCCTCCTCCTCTCTCTTCCTCACCTTCCTCATCTTCCTCATCTTCCATGTCTTTGGAGACCTGGTCTTTCTGCAGCCCGGCTGGCCTCAAACTTAGAAAACTTCTGTCTGTCCTTCTCTGGCGCTAGTTTAGGATTTCAGGTCGTAACTGGCTCTAAACTGTTATAATTACTTTTGAGTAACTTGTTGCATATAAGCTACTACAAGGGGGCTGCCGGCTGGCTGCTAACTAGAAAAGAATACTACACTCCTTAGTCTCAGCTCTTAAGTACACATCTTTGAGAATCTGAAGAGTCCGCATAAATCACTTCTACCTCTTAACAAAATTAAGTGGTTTTCTGGAAAATGTCTGTTGGATACTTGAGTTGTAGGCAACAGCTTTGCCAGTGAGAAATAGACTTTTCTTGAACCGACAGCTGTGATGTATTAGTTATCAACTCGACAGAAGGCAAGTCTCAGGATCCACCTGAGATGTATTTATTTTCTACATTAAGGTAATTATCTTGAGAGCATTCACCAAGGTGGGAAGACCCCATCCTTTCTGGTCAGCACTATCGCTTTAGGTTTTGATCCCAAGCCGAGTTCTGACAGAGCTAGCCAGCATGTAAGCATGCATGCATTGCTTCGTTGCCCTCTGCTCTTGGTGTGGGCGTGATATGACCCATTCCTTTGACTCTGGCTGCTGTGCCTCCTCTCCTGTGACGGACTGTAGCCCAGAATTGTGAGCCCAGAATTGTGAGCTGGAATAAAACCTTCTCCCCTAAATTGTTTTGAGTCAAGTTTTTGTGGCTGCTGCAACATAACCACAAGCTATGATTATTTAGTTTGAGAATTTTTAAAAACTTGATTGCGTATGTGTAATATGTATGTGGGCAGGCATGTGCCATGGTGAGTGTATGGAGATCAGAGGAATTAACGTTTTTTTCCTTTCTACCATGTGGGTACCCATGGGGCCATCTCGCTGGCTCTAGACTGAGTTATTTTGTACATACTTATTAAAAAGCAAAATAACTTAGCCTTTAGTCCAGAAAAAAAATTTCACACTGTTTATTGCAAAGAAAACAAGCATTCAAGAACACTTTCTTTTTTTTAAATTTTTTTATTATTTATTCAATTGTGCGTGTGTGCGCGGAACCATGGGCGAATTCAGGAACCACCATGGACGCCTCCATCTCCTCCTTGTTTACTCTGTCCCAGGATTCACAGGCTCAGCCCTACCAGGACCAGAAACGCAGGCCGCCCCTGCTTCTGCCCGGCGTCTATACATGGTGTCTATACGTGGTGTCTATACGCGGGGTCTAGGATCCGAACTCAGAACCTTCTGCCTGCAAGACAGAGGCTTAACCCTTGAGCCACCTCTCCAGCCCCTCAAGAACACTTTCAAGCCAGATGTGCTATGTGCCAATTAGCACAGCATTCATATTCGGGAGGTAGAAGAAGCAAGAGGATCAGGAGTTAGAGGCAGCCTTTGTGACTTGAGAGTGTCTGGAAAAACCAGACCTATGGGCTGAGAAGCCAAGCACACGTGAAGGTGGATGGAGAAAACAGACTTTACAAAATTGTTCTCTGACTTCCACATGTGTCCCATGGCATATGTGTGCCACACAAATAACTAGAGTAGTAAAAATTTGGGCTGGAGAGATGGCTCAGGGGTTAGGACTGTGCCTCACAAGCAGAAGATCCTGAGTTCGGATCCCAGGTTTCACATATAAAACTGCCAGGTGGAAACGGTTGCAGCCTGTGCAGCTGTCCTTGGTGGGTGGAGCCTGGGAAATTCCAGAGCAAAGCAAGAAGGAGGTGGAAGCAATCCAGGATAGTTCCCGAAGTCTCCCTCCACAGATTCACACAGTGCCCTCTGATACACACACACACACACTAAAATATTTTTTAAAAAAGTCAAAAATTTGTCCCCATTACTGTTTGACGGTTTTTAAATATTTTGTTGATAATGTTATAAGTAACATTTTTTTCTTACATGTTGTATTAGAGTTCTCTAGAGTCACAGAATCAATATATAAAAGGAATTTATTGAGTTGGCTTATAAGATATGGCCGAGGTAGTCCAACAATGGCTGCCAGTAGCTGCTCAGCCCACTAGTCCAGTGGGTGATGGCTGAAAGCTGGAGGATTCCTGGAGAGTTTTTAGTTACTTGACAACTTGGAGGGTGGAAGAAGCAGATGGTAGGAGGGAAGAGAATTTTCTAGCATCGCTTCAGAAAGTCTCTTCAAACTCTTCTGTTCTGGTTCCTTTTACTTGGTCTGTTACGGGAGTTTCCAATCAGATCTAGGGCTGGTCTTTGTATATTTACAATATTGTATTGGTTCGGATAATCTCTTCCGGTGGTCTGGTAGCTGATCTAGTTAATGCCAGGGGTGGTCAAGTTGACAGCCAGGATGAACTATCACACATGTGCATATATGTGTATGAGAGACTTATATAAGAGTTTTTTTTCTTATGAGTGTAGTTTTTTTTTTGTGTATCTTAACATTTGAAAGGTCTGTGTAACTCATTGTCCAATGTGTCTCATATGATCAAAGCATATCAAAAAAGAAAAGAACACATGGGTAAAAGATCTGTTAAATGGGGGCTGGAGAGGTGGCTCAGGGGTTAAGCCTCCGCCTTGCAGGCGGAAGGTCCTGAGTTCGGATTCCAGATCCCACGTATAGACGCCGGGCGGAAGCGGGGGGGGCGACCTGCGTTTCTGGTCGTGGTAGGGCGGAGCCTGTGAATCACCAAGCAGAGTAAACAAAGAGGAGGTGGAGATTGTCCATGGTGGTTGCCAGATTCGTCCGTGGTTCTACACACATACATATACATACACATACATGCACAATTGAATAAATAATAAAAATAATTAAAAAAAAAGATCTGTTAAATGGCACACAGATTAATATATCTCGATGTAATAAGTGTCAGTCACTTGTTCATGGTTTCCTTGTGCTGCCCAGTCTTATCTGGCTTCTGCTTCAGTGTGGACCGCTGGCTCGACTCCCTGGTGAGTGGCCAGCTGATCCCCATTCACCCAGAGCCATTCATAGGATGAAGTCCTTTGGGATCCAGAAGGTATTCAAGAGCTGTTTCTCACAAAGACGATTTTTACGGAAGAATCCAGGCAAGGCCTTGATCTCTGTGCTTCACTTGTGCTCCTAAGTTGCTCTTTTTGTGGGGAAAGGAAGAGCCGTGGCTTTTGGTCATGGGGAAAGACAGTGTGGGCCTTCTACCTGCGGCCAACATCCATTCTCACAGCAGGCCAGGAATCAACACGTAACACCTCACAGCTGCAGAGTGACCCAAGGTGAAAAACATGGTTCTGATCTCAGTGATGTTCTGGGTTCCAATTAATGTTTCTCTAGGAAAATAGGATAGAAGTTTCCAGAATGCAAATGAGTTATTATTATAGCTCTGGAAATGGTATATTAGCCTTTTTTTTTCTTTTTCTTTTCTTTGTTTTGAGCCTTTTAAAAAAGGTTTAGTTATTTATGAGAGAGAGAGAGAGAGAGAGAGAGAGAGAGAGAGAAAGAGCTGGGGTTAAAAGGGGGACCTTATACATGCATGTCTTCTGTGGGTGGAAGTCAGAAAATAACTATGAGAAGTCAGTTCTCTCTGTCACGTGGGCTTCTGGAGTTCAGACTCAGGTCACTAGGTTTGTGAGTGGGTGCCTTACACGCTGAGTAATCTCACCAGCCCAGTATCAGCTCTTTAGAGACTCTGCTTTCTGATATACCTCATGTGTAGGATTTGATATATCCAGGTCCCCCCTCTTTCCCTCAAATTTGGTCACTCTGTTGCACCATAGGGCAGTACAAACTCTTAGTCTTCAAGAAAATTTTATTTATTTGAGAGAGAACTGGAGCATGTATACATTCTGTGGCATGTGGGTGGAAATCAGAAGACAACTTTCAGAAGTCAGTTTTCTCTTTCCACCATATGGGCCTCCAGGGATGAAACTGGAGTCGATAGGCTTGTGAGCAGGCGCCTTACCCTCTTAGCTATCTTGTGGGCCTAAAAACCCCACTTCTTTTGACAGGGCCTTAAGCAGTGCAGGCTGGCCTTGAACTTGCTGACCTTGGACTTTGATCCTCCTGTGTCCACCTCCTGAGTGCTGGATTCCCAGAATATGCCACCATGCCCAGTTTACGTGGTGGTTTGTGCATGCTGGCCAAATCCTCTTCCAACTCAGCTGTCTCCCTGGCTTTCTCCAAGTCCTTTAAAACAGTGCTCTAGGTGCCGCTGAATGCAAGACTTTGATTCAATAAATCTGGGGAAAGGCCTTAGTAAGTACTTGATTATGTTATGATAATCTTCATCAGTGTGATAACAGAGAAGGAGTTTACTTAGTCAATAGCTCTGGAAGTCCAAGAGCATGGTGCAGGTCTCTGGTGCTGTCACGACAGGGCCAATGGCATCATGGTAGGCTTTTGAAAAGGGAGCGATCAGATGGCGAACAGTGGGGCCAGACTTGCCCTAACACCTCACTCAGAAACTAAGCAATGAGCTATGCTACCCCCAGGGCAGGCCTGCTGTGACTAAATTCCTCTCCTTAGGCCCCACCTCTAAGATTCTTTCACTCATGAACTGAGCCACACTGACTAAGCTTCCAGCGCGGCCTGAACCTTTGGGTAATACATTCAAACTATACCAACCTTGGAAACAACCTCTGTGTCTGCCCAGTGCCTGATTGATCAGGCCACAGGAAGATCGGCTCTTCCCTCTAAATTGAAATGGAACTTGGGAGGTGGGAGGATCAGAAGGCCAAACAAACAAACAAACAAACAAACAAACAAAGATAATCTAGGGCAGTTATGATTGGGATACGATAGGGATCCCTTCCCCCAGGACAGCACTGTATCTTTCAAGGCAACACTCGACATTATACTTAGGTTTCAGCTTATTTTAAGGTGGAAGTACACAATTCCATCACAGAATTTTCCCCTGGAACGCTGAGTCTGGTCTGTGTCATTTATTGTCTGTCTTAGCCCGAAACAAATTTCTTAAGCATTCATGCTCCTCTCTGGAAGTGTACCTACCACACAGTGATGGTTAACAACATGTACAGCATTAAGAACACTTCTTGGAACACAGCACTTGGTTTCCTGCAAAGAACCCCAATTAATAATGCAAATAAGATGCACTAGATTGCCTAAGTACATAGTCTGAGAGAGAAAGGGCCCAGCTCTCAAATGTGTTCTACAGAATCCTCATTCAGATTTTTAGGACTCGCAGCCCCATTGAGAAGCCCACATTCCTACTTCTGACCACTAAACAAAGGCCACAGACTTCGCAACTGGATGAATTTAGGTCATGTGTGCCTGCCCCAGTACCATTCATAGTAACCAAGAGAATGCCCAGCAGTGATTGGTTTAGGAATGAATTCCTTCCACATTCTTGCACCTAGCGGGAAGGGATTGTGTTGTTTGGGAGTAAAAGCAACCCCCTGGGAACTCCTTGGTTTCCCAGAGGGAAACTGGCATGAATGCCTGTAAGAACCGGGCAATGCCTGAATTTGCTTGTAGGACAAAATAAATCAACACCATTTTCCTAAACTCCTATCTTTAGGGACACAAAAAAATTGCAAAACAGTATAAAAATTTGGCACAAGCTGGATACTGATAGTCATCTTTGATGTTTTAAAATAAAAATCACCACAAAATACAAACTATGTATTAAATATCATGAAAGTTCAATTTTTTCCCTCCTTAGGAGATACATTCTAAAACACCTAGGAGTAGAGACATTTCTGAGAGTTACTATCGCTATATAAAAAACACATACAGGTAGGTAGGTATATATGTATATGCATAGAAATGGCAACTGTAACAAAATGTTAATATGGCAAGTTTAAGTAAAGGTTTGCATTTCTGTATTTGGAGCTAATAATTAAAAGTCTTAAAAGGTGTGTAGAGAAATAGAAATGATGTCTTTTGTAATCATATGAGGCTTCTTTATTCTGTATTCATTTCCCAAACTAAAACTTGTATCTACAACCAGGAGTGGGGTATTTCTGTAATCCCAAGGCTCAGGCTAAGGCAAGTGTGCAGAGGATTCAAGGCCTGCTTCGGCGATATTGTGTGACCCTTGTCCCCGGAACAAAAAAAGTAAACAATAAACTAAGAAAAAAAAATAAGCTTAAAAAAATAAAGTCACACAGATCTGCTTTACCCTCCTCTGTCCCAGGAACCAGAAATTTACGCTAAATCCCTGGTGTGTTTTAACATGAAAAAAATGCAAATGAACGAATCAGTGTAACAGTATTTTAAAAACACATCAGTATAAGAACCGTTTTTTGCAGGGTTTAAGGGCCGCGGAGGAAAAGCAAGCCTAGACTGCTCCGCAGCTCAGCAGCAGAGCAGAGCGGCCGTGGGAACCGCCCCTTCGCGCTGCATGCTGGGAACTGGAGTCATAGTCCCTCCCCGGCCCGCGAAGCGCTCACGGGATCTCCCGGCCGCTCCCCAATCTCGCGATACTACACGCCCCCATTTTTTCCTAGGCTCCTGACCCTCCCCGCCTCCCCGCCTAACGTGTTTTTCAAACCCACCAATGAGCGCACAGCTTGGGCTCGAACCAGCCAATCGGAATGCGGAGTCACCGGGAAATTTAAATTGCGCCGGCCGGCTGCACGAGGCACACGGTCTGTGGGCTGAGGCGCGGTGGACGTTTCGAGGGCAGTCGATCCGCAGCCTTGCGAGCCCCGCAGCGCCTTTGGGGAAGTCCGAGCCCGCTTGTGCAGGTGAGGAGTGCGGGTCGCCGCGCGTCCCGAGCGCCGAGGAACGGCCCGAGAGCGGCGGCGCGGAGGACGCGAGGCCGGGGCCTGGCGATGGCCTCCGTCCTGGAACCGACCACGGGGGGCGCCGATCGTTGACCGGGCGGCTGGGTTTCGCAACGCGGGGTGAGGCGTGTGGGGGGGGGCGAGCCCGGGGCTTCGGGGCGCTCGGGTGCCGCTGCCGCACATCGCGGCCCCGGCGTCGCGGCGAGGCGGCCGCCGGGACGGCCCGCGGGGGACCGGCCACCGGGTCGCCGGCTCTGCCGCCCGGGGAGGGGGCGGGGACGGCTGCAGATGGAGGCGGCAGTTAGAGACCCTTCTGCAGGACCGGGCTCCGCGCCCCCCGTGCCCCGTCAGCTCGCAGCGGGTCGGAGGGCTTTAGGGTTAGGCCACTTTTTTTTCCCCCGTTTTTTGATTTTTGGGGGTGCGATCTTCTTATTGTCCGTGGAGCCCGAATGAGCGCGGCTGATGTCATCCCCATTGAATGCATTCGGAGGAAGTTTCTGGAAATGAAAGTGTGCGAGGGATGCGGCGCTTGGGTCGGTGCAGACGCGGATTGTGTAATGGACTGCGCCGTCATGTAATGGACCAAATTTGTGTGTTGGCAAGGGGGGGAGAAGGCTCCTCATTGGTCATTTAACCACAGCAAAGTGGGGACAGCTCCCGGGGAATCTGCATTTTATTGTCCTAAGAACACAGGCTTTTTTTTCTTTTTAATTATAAGACAGCTGGGGTCTGTCTCCTGCTTTGTGTTCCAGTAACTATGATGAACTCTAGAATGTGGAGCCCAGTCTAACAAGCCCAGAGCTATTGGGTATTTGCAACAGTGATCAATTTGGGCAGACATTGGCTGTCTGCTGAAAACACAAATAGGATTTTTAAAATGTGTGAAAAAGGAGCGGATGATTGGTTATATTGGCAGATTGTTGAAAAGATGACTTAGGTATTAAAATAATTTTACTTATTCCTTTTTGCCCTTTTGAAAAATGTGGTTATTGGAATTTTTTTGCGTTGTTTTTTTATTGAATAGGATAATGTTACACTGCCAAGAAGAACATTTAACTTTTATCGGTTTTTAATTATGTTTCTGATGTTTCTAGAGGGGAAGGAACAATTATGCCTTGACTTAAAACCATATTCAAGGTGCTGAAAGTCAGTACGTAGTGGACTGTTTATTTATTTTGCTCCTGTTTTCTAGCTTTCTCCCTTTGTGTTGTAACCATGTCCACCAATGAGAATGCAAATTCACCAGCTGCCCGGCTTAACAGATTCAAAAACAAGGGAAAAGACAGTACAGTGAGTATTTCTATTGCTTTCCTATGATAGTTAAAGAGAAATGAGAAGGGACTGTGTGCGCGTGCCTGTGTATGTGCCTGCGCGCCACCGGAGGGTTTTTTTTTCCCCCCTAATCGTTTGGTAGCAAAAGTAGATGTGACAGATGATATGTTGTCTTTTTTCAGGAAATGAGGCGGCGCCGGATAGAAGTCAATGTAGAGCTGAGGAAAGCGAAGAAAGATGACCAAATGCTGAAAAGGAGAAATGTCAGCTCCTTCCCTGATGACGCCACTTCTCCACTGCAGGAAAACCGCAACAATCAGGTGAACATGTTTTCATTACTATGTAAATCTAGGAAACCTGGATGTTTCTTGGCAATTTAAACATTGCTAATCACACTTTTTTGACTATCAAATCTGTGTAGATTTCTTGTTCTGGTCTCAGTCCTTTACCCACCCTCTGTCTGCTGACGTTGATTCCTAGGTCTTTTTTTTCTTCTGGGGATGTGGTCTTACTCATGCCAAACTAACCCTCTATCATAGTACTATGTTCCCAGCCAAGGTTTCCTTTTAGTTCTGACCTTTCAAGTTTCCCTGAATTTTTG
Source organism: Typhlomys cinereus (assembly GCA_023101885.1). Lineage (NCBI taxonomy): Eukaryota > Metazoa > Chordata > Mammalia > Rodentia > Platacanthomyidae > Typhlomys > Typhlomys cinereus. The sequence continues at coordinate 3,037,208 of JALPQD010000229.1, read as the reverse complement.
AGTACTAGCTAGATGTTTTACCTGTCTGTCCTGGTGCTAGCTATGTCTAGAATCAACTCTTTGTGATGTACTTCTACTTTTTGAGGTATTGTCTGTGTTACCATCTTGGTGTAAATTTTTCTTCTTGAAATATTTACAATTACTTATTAATTTATATCTTTATTATTTTTATTCGGTGTCACAGTTAATTATGCCATAGTTCATTGAATTTTAGAGTGCTAAGAAGGAACTCAGAGCCTCTCACAGATAGGCAAGTGCAGCCCCCCCCCCCCTTTTTTTAAATAGTTTTCATTTTGAAACAGTCTTGCTAAGTTACCTAGACTGGCCTGGAACTTATGTCCTCCTGCCTTAGTCTCCTGAATATCTGGAATTAGAGGCTGGCACCATTTGGTGCCTGCCATGTACTGTTTTCTTAAGAAATTCCCAGAGTACAATTGTGTACCATGTAATAATGTTTCTGTCACCTATATACCAAAAATAGGATGGTGATCTCATGAGATTGTAATGGATGTGGAATACATAACTAAAGAAGAGATGAAAGATAAGGAGATTATCAGAAGGAGAATCTCCAAGGACATTCATAGTAAAGGGTTTCACAGGAGCTTGTATAGACCTTAATAAGTTCCCTAAAACTTTAAAAACATATGGACCCCAAACTTGTATAAAACAAACTAGCTAGGCCAGTCAACCATGGGAATATTTCTGAGGAGTTAACACTTTCCCAAAAGAGAAAGTTGGGGGTTGGAGAGATGGCTCAGGGGTTAAAACTCTACCTCACAAGCAGAAGGTCCTGAGTTCAGATCCAGGTCCCACATAAAAATGCCAGGCAGAAATGGTGGTGGCCTGTACTTCTGGCCCTGGTGAGTGGAGCCTGGGAAATCCCAGAGCAAAGCAAAAAGGAGGTAGAAGTAATGCAGGATGATTCTTGAGGTCACCCTTGTTTCTCCAAGGGACACATAGTGCCCTCTGACATACACACACACAGACACACACACAAAGTAATTTTTTTTTTAAATGACCTGATGTATATCTATAATCCCAACAATTGGGAAGCTAAAGTAGGAGAGAATTCAAGTTTCAGATATGCCCAGACTATGCAATAGCAAGACCCTGTCTCTAAAAGTAAGAAGAAAAGTAAATTTATTATGATTATTTTGGAGACAGGGTCTCATGGATTTGAACCGACTGTGCAACTAAGCTGACCTTCCACTCCTGCCTCAGCCTCCTAGTTACTGGGATTGTAGGCTTGCAGAACGCTCAGCTAACATTAATTTCTTGGGGGAAGAAAAAAGAATTTTTGGGGGGGGGCGGGAGTAACTGGGACTGAACTCACCGCTATGTATGCTAGGCATGTGCTCTATCATGGAGTCATTTTTCCAAACGCTTTTCTTGTTTTGAAGTAGGATCTTGCTCTAGCAACCTGACAACAAACTCAACCTTAATCCTCCTTTTTCAGCCTCCAGTTGCTGGGATTATAGATGTATACCACTTGCGTCTGGCTGTACATATTTATAAAGTGTACAGTAATGTTCTAGGCCTGACATTTACTCAATGACTCATCCAGAGCAGCTTATACTCTAAGAACCACTTATAGCAACCACTTATATTTATACCCTGTGCATCTCTTATGCTTGTATTTCTACTGTTCAGATGCATTTTTAGATCAATGTATACTTCCTACGTGTTGTAATTGCCTATAGTATTCAATAGAACATAAATGTTCCTATAGATTTGTAGTCCAGGAAACAGTATAGCTTAGCCACATAGTTCCTGTGCTGCAGTGTTTATACAATAATGAAATTATCTAATAGGACAGTATATTAATCAGGTTCTCTAGAGATGCAGAATTGACACAATGAATATATATGATATGGCTGAGGTAGTCCAATGATGGCTACCATAGCTGCTCAGTTGGGTGGTCAAGTGGGTGATGGCTGAATGCTGGAGAATTCCTAGAGTCTTTAGTCAACGACTTGGAGGGTTGGAGGCTAGAAGGTCGAAGAAACCGGGTGGCCTTGCACAGCTGCAATAAGCATCTCTTCTCTTTGGTGACTCCTTTTTATATGATGGAGTACTGGGAGGATCCTATGAGCTCTTTTGGAGGTTCTGATGGGATCTAGGGCAGGTATAATCCTTCCAGGTGGTCTCAGTTGATCCTTCCAGGTGTGGTCTCAGCCCAACTTAGTTAATACCAGGTGTATCAAGTTGACACCAGGCTTAACAATCACACACAGTTTTCAGGATGTATCCTGTATTAAGGGACATCTCCTTGTACTGCCTTAGAAAATCACTACTCAAAATCCATACTCATGGAGGCCTTCCCATAAGTTGGATCCGTGTTAGGATTTCTGTGTGTGTGCTTGAAACAAGATCTTAGTGTATCATCCATGGTAGCCACCAATTCGTGATCATCTTGCCTCAGCCTCCTGAGAGTTGGGATTAGAGGAATATGCAGGCGGTGCTGGCTGTTTTTTAGCACCCCCTTTTTTTTCCACTTTGTTTTTCTTTGCATTCTACATTTTTGATATTTTTCCTGTATGGTAAAGTGTCCTAACATTTTTTCCTGTTAGGTTATGAGCTTGTAGAATGCAAGGGAACATTGTCTTTTTAAGTTGAGTAGCATTGGATCTCAGACCTCTCTGATGTTATTAACAATATAAGACACTCCCTGTAATTTCATACTTCTTTTCTCCCTCACAAGTATATTTGAGTGTGGCACTGGGGAATTGGCTCAGTTGGTAAAGTGCCTGCCATGCAAGCATGGGCACCTAAATTTGTACTCTTTAAAATTCTTTTCTTTCTTTTCCCTCCCTCCCTCTCTTCCTGCCTTTCTTCAAGGAGAGAGGAGTGAAGAGAGAATGCACATACACGTATGCCTTGGCATGTGGGTAGAGGGCAGAGGACAACTTTCAGAAGTCAGTTCTCTCTTCCACCACATGGGCTTCTGGGGATTGAACTCACATTGCCAGGTCTCTGAGCAGGCACTTGACACGTGCCCTGAGTCATCTTGTCAGCTCCCTTACTTTGTATCTTTAAAACCCATGTGAGAGATCCAAGTGTGCTCACCCATGTACAACCCCAGCTGTGGTCAGGTGCGCAACAGACGCATACCCAGAGCTCACGGGGCACTTACATGCTCTGTATTGTGTGAGAGACATAGAAGGTCATGTGGAGAGGTATGGAAGAACAGTCTCTAGCCTCCACACACAAGTGCACTTGTGCATGTGCATACGCACACAAATGAAAAGCAAAGTCAAGTAATTGAGATGATTGTAAGAATAACCTTTAGTCTTAACATCATTCTTAACATCGTTGACAGTGAGACTCAGGGGTTAAGTTTTTGCCTCAGAAGCAGATGGTCCTGAGTTTGGCGCCTGCATTCCATGTAAAAATGCCAGGTGGAAATGGCTCTGGTTCTTGAACGCAGAGCTTGGGAAACTTCAGAGCAAAGCCAAGAGGAGGTAAAACAGTCCAGAGTAATTCTAATTGTCCTTGGGCCTCCACAGGCACACACAGTGCCTCTGATACACACACACACACACACAAATACACACAAAAAAAGAATTTGTCAACAGCTACCTTTTTCAATGAAAAAATTCCTAACTACCCTGACTTGAAAATTGAGTCATGATACCAAGTGCGAACTGTTCTACATAAAAAATAATATTTAGTATGCAAAATTGATGTAAAGTTAATCTTTTAGTGACAGGCTAAAAGCCTAAAAAGTCTTTACAATGGTAGGTGTGAATTGTATTATTTTTACTTAATCTTAAACAATAATTTGAAGCTTTGCGCAGTGGCAGTATTGTAGGCAATGAGGTTTATCCGAGGCGAGATTATTATTAATTGAAAACTTTTCCCAATACCCGGATGTGATGACTTGAAATACAGTCTCACTGGCAGAGAGAGAAACAATTTGAAAAATACTTTGCTTTTTCTTTAGGTCACTGTGAATTGGTCTGTAGACGACATTGTTAAAGGCATAAATAGCAACAATTTGGAAAGTCAGCTCCAAGCTACTCAAGCTGCTCGGTAAGTGTGTTATAGAATGGGAAACCTAAGAAATTATTAGTCCTTTTATACTTTAGCAAAGGAAGACAAACACATGGGGTGATTAAGTGAGGCTTGAACCAGCCAGTCTTGTTTTCATGAGAAGCTTTCCTTAAGTGATTTTTTTTTTTATAATAAAAGTATCTAGGATTCTACCTCTGCTATTAACTAAAATTTTAGTGTTCTGAAATTTTTTTTTTTTTTTTTATCAGAGTGGCATTTGAAGTCACTGGCAGGGAAAAGGAGCATGAGTGAGATGTCCATTTGAAGCTGATGGCTATGTCCATTTTCAATAATCCGTTTATAAAACAAGTGCATTTAGACCTTAACTTCCCATCAATAAGATGTTTATATTTACAACTGAAAGGATTTACAACTTTTATAGTTTGACATCATAAAGTAGAAAAACAAATCCAAATGACAAGTGATTATGGAGAAAGTGTAACCTCATAAGCAACTAGAATTTCAGACTAAGTGAATAATAAGTATAATACGGTCACATTCTCACAGATTGAAAAAATGGCAGCACGTCAGTAGTTTTTGTAGGATTCAGAGTAGAGGAATCAATATCACAGGCATCAAGGTCAGTTGGGGCTATATGGTAAGATCCTGTTTAGAAGTAAAAATTAACTGAGACGAAGCTCTCTGGTAAGGTGCTTACCTAGTACGTGGGCAGCTTTACTCTCCAGTACCAGAAAAAAAGACAATTGTCTTAAAGTCTTAGTAGGATGATCCTACTCCTCAGGAAGCAGAGACAAGAATTGCTGTGAGTTCAAGGGCAGCCCAGGGCCCCATAACACATTAGGCCAGCGTGGACTACAGGGTGGGACACTATCTAAAGGTAAACCAAAAGGAACTGAAATTCTAAACACTTAGATTCTGTTGTTTATTAATCAATTTTAACTTCTGTTTTTGTTTCCTTTTAGGAAACTGCTTTCTAGGGAAAAACAGCCTCCTATAGACAACATCATTCGGGCTGGGTTGATTCCAAAATTTGTGTCTTTCCTGGGCAAAACTGATTGTAGCCCAATTCAGTTTGAATCTGCTTGGGCGCTTACCAACATAGCCTCAGGAACGTCAGAACAGACCAAGGCCGTGGTAGACGGAGGAGCTATCCCCGCGTTCATTTCCCTGTTGGCATCTCCCCATGCTCACATCAGCGAGCAGGCCGTATGGGCCCTGGGGAACATTGCAGGTATTTACACTTAAAACTCCTTTGATTTAATGAAGCTAATGGTGAGGTTGGAGAAGAGCTGAGTTGAAAGCTTTAGTGACTTGTGCATCAAGGTTTGAGCTCTTATTAAGGATGATGAAAGAGGCTTCTAAATATGGTATCAGAGAAGCATCTGTTAGAAGGTTTGAATAGTGCATTTCGTCACTGAACATTGGTGATACTAGATGCATGGATTTAACAAATCTTGATTGTTTTATTTTTTCTATTTATTTAATTAGTTTATTTTTGTTTCAGGTGATGGGTCGGTTTTCCGAGACTTAGTTATCAAATATGGTGCAGTTGACCCATTGTTGGCTCTTCTTGCAATTCCTGATCTGTCATCCTTAGCAGTAAGTTTCTAACAGAAGTAAAGTCACTCAGTGTTTGGTTCTGATTTTCCTGCGTACTCAAAGACAGGCCCTCTAACTAGGTTTTTCTTTCTCTCAGTTCGGTTACTTACGCAATATTACCTGGACGCTTTCAAACCTTTGTCGCAATAAGAATCCTGCGCCCCCCTTGGATGCTGTTGAGCAAATTCTTCCTACTTTAGTTCGTCTCTTGCATCACAATGATACAGAAGTATTAGCAGATTCCTGCTGGGCTGTTTCCTACCTGACTGATGGTCCAAATGAACGCATTGAAATGGTTGTGAAGACAGGAGTTGTGCCCCAACTCGTGAAGCTTCTAGGAGCTACTGAATTGACAATCGTGGTAGGTTGTTAACATTTACGTTGTTAGTGAGTGTAAAGAATTGAAATATTGCCTATTTCAAGCCATGGGGGGCCTTTTACTTTGCAGAATTTTCAGAATGTTTAAACAACACTGGAAAAAAATAAAAAGCTAGTCCACCTCACATTTCTTCTTCCTTCTTAGACTCCTGCTCTAAGAGCCATCGGGAATATCGTCACTGGAACAGATGAACAGACTCAGGTCGTGATAGACGCAGGAGTCCTTGCCATCTTTCCCAGCCTGCTAACCCACCCCAAAGCTAACATTCAGAAGGAAGCTACGTGGACAATGTCAAACATCACAGCCGGGCGGCAGGACCAGATCCAGCAAGTTGTGAATCATGGCTTAGTCCCCTTCCTCGTGGGTGTGCTTTCTAAGGTAACGGAGTCGTAGGTTGCTTCAGATGGTCGTCAGTATTGCTGTTGCTGTGCTTGATGGGTTCTTGTCCTTTGTTGAATAACAGACCTTTTTCACTTAGGGCCTGAGAGACCCCAGTTGGTAGTTTTAGTGCTTGTTTCTGTGAAGCAACATCTTTAGAATCTTACTGTTAGTACTTCTGAAGTAAAATCTCTTTTTACTGTTCATCAGGCCGACTTTAAGACCCAAAAGGAAGCCGTGTGGGCTGTGACTAACTATACGAGTGGCGGGACAGTGGAGCAGATTGTGTACCTTGTTCACTGTGGCATAATAGAGCCGTTGATGAACCTCCTAAGTGCAAAGGACACCAAGATCGTCCTGGTTATTCTGGATGCCATTTCCAATATCTTCCAGGTGAGTCCTAACAAAGCTGCATTTGTTTGAATTTGTTAACACTTTAGCCTATTTAAGTGGGGGCCGCACTTACTTTTTTTTTTTGAGGGATTAAAAAATATTCTTTCAAGGAAAGGATAAAATTCATTTTCACAAATTTACAAGTGTTGCTGGGCAGGATTTGCGAGTTACGCAAGGTGACAGGCGTCAGGTGCAAGTCCCTCTCCAGTCTTGGTAATGGGTATTGTTTTGAAGGATGGTTTTTGTTACTCTTAAATCAACTAACAGTCTTTTCAGCCAAATGGTTTTGATTTGGAAGGTCAACCACGCTTTTTTTTTTTTTTAATTAGCATGTTGTGTGTATCGGAGGGCACTGTATGTCACCAAGGGTGACTTTGGGAATCATCCTGGATTGCTTCTACCTCCACTTTGCTTCACTCTGGGATTTCCCTGGCTCCGCCCACCAGGGTCAGAAATGCAGGCCACCGTCATTCTTTTCCACCTTTCTTTTTTACTTGGGACCTGGGATCTGAACTCAGGACCTTCTACTTGGAAACCTCTGAGCTATTTCTTCCCTCCCCCCACCCCTGCCCCTTTTTTTTTGAGGCAGGTTCTCAGGTAGCCCAGGCTGACCTGTGAGCCTCCTATGTAGCTGAGGATGACCTTGAACTTCAGTCCTGTACCTGCTGGCACCCAGTGCGTGCTAGGCAAGCACTCGATGTACCAACTGGCCACCTCCCTGCTCCACCCTATTCTTGTAAGATGAGGTTTGTAGGCTGGAGATAGGGCTCAGGGATTAAAATTTTCATTCAAAAACAGATGGACCTCATTCTGCGCCCCTTCCCCCCAAAACTAAAAAAACCAGAGATGGTGGCTGACCTGTCATCTCAGCACTTGGGAGGAGAGGCAGTGTGATCACAAGCTGAATTTCATCCTCAGTTTCATAATTAATTTGAGGCCAACCTGGGAAACACAAGATACCCAGATATTACCCAAGTAAAAATGCCAGGTGGAATTTGAAAATGAGTCTGATAGGGGGAGATGAAGGGTTGTAAGAAGAGGAGGAGGGGTGGGATTTGGGGCTAAGGGATGAAAATAATATAATTTACTATATTTATATGTACAGCATTAAAAAAATAAAAGAATCAAAATAAATCACCAGGTGGAAAAGGCAGCGGATTGTATCTCTGACCCTGGAAGGTGAACCCTGGGAAACCCAGAGCAAAGCAATGAGGTAGAACAATTTGGGATGATTCCAGAAGTCACACTTGGGCCTCCACAGGCGCACACGGTTACATGCGCTCTGCTAAAACACGTGCATGTGCACGCACAAAAAGTGCAGACTGATGTGCTGGCTCGTCATCGCCGAGTCGCTGGGACTGCAGGTGCTGCTGTGCTCCCAGCCAGACGGACGTGCTCAGGTAGGGCAGGAACGCAAGAGGCAGGAAGGAGGTGACTGTGGACCTTGTTTCAGAATCGAAGTCAAGTCCTTAGTGATTGTCTGTACCTACTGATTGTGTCAGTTATTGCTGATTTCTTTGCAGGACATTAAATTCAAATGGCTTAGTTAGTTCTGCTGGTTCCACCTCTAGTTGCTCTGGCACGTGTGGTGATTAGTTGAGTCCAAGCCAGGTCTGGTGCTTCTCACCTGTGTAGTCCCAGCACTGGAGGCCAGGCGGAGCGACCTAGTGAGTCCTGGCTAGTCGACATACAGAGTGAACTTGCAAGACTTGTGTCATGTGGTCAGGTTTCCTGCTTTCTCTCACTTAATGACCCAGTGTTTTAAAGCAAATCTATAACAGTTCTTAAAAGATGAGCGTTTTAAAGGAATCCAACTCTCTTATCATTCATACACCAAATAATTTCTTCAAAATACATGCTTTCTTCCAGGGAAGCGTATTTTTGTACAGCATCCAGGGACATTCAACCTGTGCTTCATATGCGCTCAGGGAAACTGGATGTGGTCCAAAATTGTGAACTTTAGAATATTGAGATCATTTCACTTTTTTCTCATTTTTGCTGCGTAACGTGATTGCATAGTTCTTGAGCTTGAACTTTTGTAGGAAACAAAATCTTGTTAACAGTGTCAAGAGGTTGGACTTCTTTGCAAGAATGCTCCACTTTGACCACTTTGAGTTTGTCTGGTGCATCTGAAGGTAGTGAGCCTTCCTGTAAAGGTGCCTTCAGAAGCTGAGGTGAGAAGGGTAGGAGAGTGCGGCTCACGCCGTCAGCCTGAGCAACATGTTGCTGTCTTTAAAAAAGAACAAACAATGCTTTAGATAAAAACAAATGTCAAAATAACAAGCAGCATGTAGTAGAAATCGATGTTCACTTATGTGTGATATATATTAATTCCATGACTGTTTTCTTTATCTAAAGAGCAAAGTATATGTTGTCATTTTTTTTTAAAGGCTGCTGAGAAGCTAGGTGAAACAGAGAAGCTTAGCATAATGATAGAAGAATGTGGAGGCTTGGACAAAATTGAAGCTCTACAGAACCATGAAAATGAGTCTGTGTATAAGGCCTCATTAAGCTTGATTGAGAAGTACTTCTCCGTAGAGGTGAGTAACAGATACCAACAATTTGGGAAGCACCCGGGTACACATAAGTAAAGTCAAGCCCATGTTTATCCCTCATGTTTTAAAAATTAGCCTTGTCTCTTGAAATTTTTTCTTCTGTATCACTTACTGTAATTATTTGATCTTCTCGTATTTGGCTTGATGGTGTTTAGACTGTCCAAAACAAAACACAGTCTCGGGGCTGGAGAGGTGGCTCAGGGGTTAAGCCTCTGCCTTGCAGGTGGAAGGTCCTGAGTTTGGATCCTAGACCTCACGGAACCGGGAGAGGGGGGCTGCGTTTCTGGTCCTGGTAGGGCGGAGCCTGTGAATCCCGGGACAGAGTAAACAAGAAGGAAGTGGAGGCGTCCATGGTGGTTCCCGAATTCACCCGTGGTTCTACACACACACGCACACACGCACAATTGAATAAATAATAGAAAAAAAAAACAAAACACAATCTTGCTTTAGCGTTTGGCTTCTTAGTTAACTTTTTTTTCCCGTAAGATTCCCAGAACCAAGTAAACCAAAACCCAAACTATTCACCAAAATGGTATATTTCTTCCATCCTTTGTAGCAGGTAACCCACTGAGTTACAGTTTGCTTTCAACTGAACACTTGGAAATAAATCTTAGGATGTTGTGTGACTTGAGTTTATGAATGTTACTGTTGGAGTTGGTAGAGAAGCAGGTCAATCCCAGGGTTACGGTGTGGCCTAAACGAGCTTTCATGCGAAAAGTATGGGTAGAGAAGACATTTTGACTTCTGTTCAGCAGACCAGTGAACTGGCAATTTCAGCAGCTCGCTCTCTCTTTCTCTCCTGTGTCAGGATAAAGACCTTAGGATTAAACTCGGACTTTCAGACAGGCTACTGCTTGATGTGGCCCTGTGTATATATAAGTATGCTATTTCTATTTTTAATCCAGGAAGAAGAAGATCAAAATGTTGCGCCAGAAACTACCTCTGAAGGTTATACTTTCCAAGTTCAGGATGGGACTCCTGGAACCTTTAACTTCTAGACGCGCGGCTGAGGCGCTCACGACGGCTCTGTTGTGTACTATGTTCGGCATAAATTTGTCTTACTGTTTCTCTACTAAGAACTCTTTTTAAATGTTGTTTGTTATTGTAGCACTTTTTACAATGAAACCATACTTGAACAGTTGTAAACTGTACATACTGTATGCAGCTTGTCCTCGGAGTTTCTTGTTTCTGTGTGGAATTTCCTATCTTGCAGTGTCCTGTAAATAAAGATTAAGTTCCACTCTTTACCTCACCATCCTGCGTTGTTTCCTAGCTCGGAACTGTTCACACTGGGAACCGGCGTGACCGATGCCACTGAGCAGAGGTGATCTTGGGTGTGGGGCTGCTGCAGGGCTCAGGTCTGCACCACTAACCCTCCCGAGGAAAATGGGACAGCCCGAGGCCTCCTCCCTCCACGGCACACCAGCTCCAGGTTTCACAGCTTGTATCAGCTGGTGTCCGCTGGACTCTGGAAAGGAAGATGGGCTCACTAACCAGAGGACTCGCTCCTGTCAAATATCAGAACTGTAAGTTCCAGTGTGAAAGCTGGCTTTGTGCTCATGTCAGGAGCGCACACATGGTTCTAGGCACCTGGACAGCGCTGAGGCTGATCACGTAGTCGAAAGAGCACTGCTGCTGTCAGAACAAGGAGGGGTGGGGGCTGGAGAGGTGGCTCAGGTGTTAGGCCTCTGCCTTGCAGGCGGAAGGTCCTGAGTTCGGATCTTAGACTCCACGTGTATGGGGGCGGCCTGCGTTTCTGGTCCTGGTAGGGTGGAGCCTGTGAATCCTGGGGCAGAGTAAATAAAGGAGGAGGTGGAGGCGCCCATGGTGGTTCCCAAATTCGCCCGTGGTTCTACACACACATGCATACATACATAAACATACACATGCGCGCACATAACACATACATGCACAGTTGAATAAATAATAAAAAAAGAACAAGGAGGGGTGTCGGCTCCAGCACCCCTGGTTCTTGGGAAAATGCAACACACCTTGTTGAAGAGCTATCAGTTGGATTAGTGGAAAAATGAGCCTCCACTGTGACTTCACCAAGGGGTTCTGTGGGTGTAAGACTAAAGAGGGTGCGCCACCTTTAAGGAGTACTGAATTCAGTAAAATGACATTGTTTTTTCAAGTCTGTAACACAATGCAGCAGGTGTATACAGTCGGGCACGTGACACTGTGACTTCCTTCCATAGCGGAGCCTGCTTGCTGCTGATCTTGTTCAAGGGGCAGAACCCCAGACCTGATGGTGGCTAATGCTTATTTGAAGCTCCTCCCACAGCCAGGTTCCCCACCCGAACGCGACCTTCATGTTGCTTGTGGTCTGCCTGCGCAAGAGCATGGTGTTGGCGCCCTGGGTCACTTGCAGCTTTTGCTGTGCGAGGCTACGGTGAGGTGAAGGGGTCAGGGAGACATGGTGTGGACGTTATTTAAGACAGCAGGAGCTGATGGCTTCAGAGTGAACAGTGAGGTGGATGATGCTGATAAAAAGTGTAAGGTCTGGATTCCTTTTCAGGCCTGACTCTGCAGTGAGGTAATGGTATCTAAAAATACCTCTTCATATTTGAGATAAAATTCTTTTCTCGCTGGTTTCCTCAGAATCCCGTGGAGGCATTTGGATATTTTCATTAAACACATCCCTGGGCCAAATTTTCTGTTTTAAAATAATGGCATTTCATGTCAACTTCATTTTTCCCCCCCTCGAGTTTCCCAGAACCTAGTAAATTAAAAACCAAACTGTGTTCAACGAAATGGTATATTCCTTTCATCCCTCCAATAGCAGGAAGACAGACTCTTGGGTTTTGTTTATAGGGGGTGTTGGAAACCCTGTGAGCTAGCAGAACCAAGTTCAGAGGTCATGAAGAGAAGCGTAACTAGCTAGTCACCTCCCTCCACCCCTGCAGAAGTTTGCCAACACCCCTGCTGTTTGAACATGTCACGAATGCTGCTCGCCTTTGAAATTGGGCTGTTGACCTAATTTGTGATGAGTAAAGCCTGACCAAATCGTGTAGCACCCCCCCACCCCAACGCACACCCCCAAGGGAAAGTGCTTGTGCAAAGTGTTCCAGTAACAACATTGATTTGACAAGGTTCATAACCTCAGCTCATAAAGATGATAAAAAACACCCAGACTATCAAGTAGGATCTTTGGAGGGCAGGAGTGCAGCTTAATTTTGAGCATTTGTATGTTACATGGCATGTTGTTGGCGTGGCTTGAAAGCATAATTTTGGTGTCTGCAAGTGCCCAGTTCTTAAATATTTGAGGCAGTTTCCTAACTGCGTAGGAGTCATGTGCATCCAGCCCTCCAAGCTGATCGGCTCACACCTCTTTCCCAGAATCTCAGTCACGATATCTCCCTTGGTGTGGTGCAATGAAATGGACTAGTTTTTGGCAGCCTGAGTTCAGGTTCTGCCTCTCTCACAAGGCAAGCAGATGCCTTTTGGACAGTTAACGCTCTATAATTCTGATGAAATGAAATACAGATACTAACGGCTGCAAAATACAAAAATGCACAAGATTGAAGATGTTTCCAAACTTTGCTATAGCAGATTTCCTTTAGTTCCTCCAGAGACCAGTGTTTTGGTATGTTTTACCCACCGGGTTGAGTTTATATTCTTCCTATTTATTTTTTATTTTTTACACAGGGTCTTGCTACGTAGCTCAGGCTGGTCTTGAATTCAGTATTCTCTTGTATTCTCAGCCTCAAGAGTGCTGGAATTATACAGGTGTGCCACCTTGCGAATCTTATCCATCGCGGATGAAGAACTGGATGTGACTCGATTGTAGAGCACTATCCTGGCATGCTGGAAGCCTTGGATTTGACTCACCAGAACGAACACACATGCGTGCACCCCATTCAGACATCACATTGGATTTGTATGTGTATGTGTGTGTGTGTCTGTGTGCATGTGACGCAGTGCATGTGTGTATGCGAGAACAACTGCTGAGTAAGCCAGGCTACCTGGCCTTCAAACTTCTGGAGATTCTCAGGTCTCCACACCCTCCATTTCCCACAGGCGTGGAGGGGTGATACTGCGGCACCAGACATTTAGCTAAGATCAGGGGATCTGAACTCAGCAAGTGCTTTAACCTGCTCAGCTGTGTCTTCAGGCCTGGATTGTTTCTCGATAGTATTCTACACAAAAACCAAATGTCTTTTCAGCTTTTTAGACATTTTAGGGATTTGGGCTGTAATAGAACTGACCAAAGAAGGCTTAACCATGACAGTGTCCTAGGGCCAGCCCATAAATAATTATATAATTACATAATATATTGTATTAGGGCTCTCTGAACAGAATCTCTAGAATGTAATGTGTGTGTATGTGTGTATACGTATATTTATTTATTAAATTAACTCAATAAAAAAAGGTGTCCTTCAAAGTTGCTGCCTGTAGCTGTTTCATTTTTTAAAAATTTTTTTATTATTTATTCAATTGTGCATCTATGAGTGTATGCACGTGTGTGTGTGTATGTATGTATGTGTGTGTATGTTGTGTGTGTGTGTAGAACCACAGACGAATTCCAGAACCACCATGGACCACCTCCACCTCCTCCTTGTTTACTCTGCCTCGGGATTCACAGGCTCCACCCTACCAGGACCAGAAACACAGGCCGCCCCCGCTTCCGCCCAGCGTCTATATGTGGGGTCTAGGATCCAAACTCAGGACCTTCTGCCTGCAAGGCAGAGGCTTAACCCCTGAGCCACCTCTCCAGCCCCAGCTGTTTCGTTTTTGATCGGAATATCTCACAAAGCCAAAAGATCCCGAGAAGGTCTCTATCTTGCTAGTGGGTCAAAGATGCTGGGTTTTGACATTGGCGAAGAACAGCTGGACACTGATCTCAGTGAAGAACAGCTGAGCTCTGATATCAGCAATGACGTGAATAGCAGCAAGGCCTAGAGACCAAGTCCAAAGGCAGCGGGAACAGGGCAAGGTGGAAAGGATGGAGCTCTGCATCAGCCAAGGATGGAGGCAGCAGCGGCAGATGCTCTGAAAGTGAATCACACTCAACTCAGCAGCGAATCAATCGAGACAGGGAAGAGCAAGTCCCTCCTCCTTACACCTAGAAAGTACCACCCACTGTGGGCTGGGTTTTCCATATCAATTAAGCAAGTACCTGCATACTTGTTCAGGGGCCTGCTCCAACCATTGTCTCTCCACAACTGTTCCCCAAACAGTCTGCAACTGTCAAGAAGACACTAAAATGTATTCATAACATACATGGAGAGAAATAAAATTTACATAACAATCTGGTCACAAATGGACCAAGAACTTACAATAAATATAATCAGACAGGAAACTGGATGGATTTCCTTTGTTGAGAAGACTGAAAACATTCTTAGTGAACAACAAGAGAATATGCCGTATAGGTGAGGGACTTGATCAGGCTCTGGTGTTTGACAGAACTCATTCTCACCAACAACATTCTATAGAGGAACTGGGTCATCAGGACCCTTTGGCTTCTCTCAAATCCCTGACATATCTAAGGATCCTAAGAAATCCTGCAACAAATAAGCATTACAGACTATATGTGATTTATAAAGTTCCACAAGTCAAGAGTTCAGAATTTTCAGAAAGTGAAACTAAAAGAGTGTCAGGAAGCAGAGAAAATGTTCAAGGGTAAACGGCAAATGGGGTGCACAGCAAATGGGGTGCACAGCAAATGGGGTGCACAGCAAACGGGGTGCACAGTTTGCAAAGGTATCACTAGGAGAAGCAACCCTTTCCATCCACGTGCTGTTTTGCCAGCTGACGGAAGGGCGGACCACCTCCAGGAGATGTAGAAGCAATCGAGATGCTATAGCAGAGGCATCAATATGGCTGAAGTGGGGCGGCTGGAGGGTTTGCTGCGGCCTGCTCAGATACCTCGTGGAGAGAGAATGCAGATCGGGGCCCAGTAATGATGGTGAGAAAGAGATGGAAGAAGACGCCGCCACAAACGGGTCCTGAGCAGGGGCAGGTATAAAATGGAGGCTTTCGTGAGACAAGTCTTGCCGGTGGAGCAGGGAGTCACAAGGTTGCTGTGTGAGCAAAGTTGAAACTGCTGCTGATAATTGGTCCAAGGTTTGTTTTTTTTTTAATATAAACCATGAAATATATGTCAGTTTTCTACAAATGACAAGATAAGGCCACTCACTGTCTATGATCTGTCATATAAAACCACAGTCACCCAGTCATTCGTTAACAACTTCTTGGATTATTTGAGACAGGGTTTCATGTAGCCCAGGGTAACTCACTCTGTAGCTGAGGATGACCTTGAACTCTGATGTGTTCCCACCCCAGTGCAGGGATCCCAGGCCTGAGTCACTATACCAAGCTCAGTATAGTTTCCTTCTACTGAGCTGTTGGAAAATACCAGTCTGCACACTGTAGACTAGAGTTTCTCCCTCAGGCTCCGAATAGCTTTAGGGATCAACAGCAGTGGATGGAAGAATCAATTGGCTTTGGCCTATTGCCATAGGTCACTGACAAACTGACCACAGCTCTGGAGTGGACGGTCTACTACGTGACTACTGGCTGAGTTATGGTCCAGCCTCTCCAGTTATCCCTCCTGAGCTCAGTGCCATCCTCTTGAATCTACTAGTTTCTTTTTTAGACAGCATAATTGGAATATTTCTTTAATTCCTCACGGCCCTTACAAGTGAGCTACCAAAGTCGCAAATGACTCCCAGGGGACTTTAAGTCCTGTGACCCCCACAGACATCTCAGCACAGGTTGACCTGGGAGAGTCTGAGGCTTGGTGACCCCACACTGGGAGATACAGACGTGCATCCCTGGGTTTGGGATGGGCCAAGCAGTCTCTTTTTGTTGCATGTGCATACATACACATCCATATATATATACACACATACATCTGGATCCCAGCGCCTGCATGGATGTTGTGTAGATGCAGCATCCCGCCTGCAATCCTGGCACTTGCGAGGTGGAGACGGAATCGCTGGAGCAGTTTGCTAGACTAGCTGCTGATACCCAAATTGGCGAGTTGTGAGTTCAAGTGAGAGATTCTGCCTTGATATACAATGTAGAGAGTGACCACACATGCTCACATACATGCAAACACTCATGGTCATGCATGTGTGTACATATGAGAGAGAGTCTTTATATACATGTACAAACACAAGAATTCTCTTCTAGGTGTGTCCTTTTTTTATTTTTGTGTGTGTGACCATGTGTATCAGAGGGCACTGTATGTGCCGGTGTAGGCCCACGGTGACTTTGGGAATCACTCTGGTAGATTGCACTATCTCCTCTTTGCTTTGATCTGGAGTCTCCCAGGCTCTGCCTTCCAGAGTCTGAAGAACAGGCTGCCACCATTTCGGTCTGACATTTTTACATAAGATCTGGAATCTGAACTCAGGACCTTCTGCTTGCAAGGCAGAGGCTTAACCTCTGAGCCATCTCTCCAGCTCTTCAGGTATGTTCTTTAGCACCAAGTTTGACTTCAGCTCTGGCAAGATGACTCAGTAGGTAAGCACCTGCTGCTTCCAAACCTCATGATCTAGTGTGATCCCAGAAGCCACATGTAGGAGAGAACTGACTTCTGCAAATTGTCCTCCAATCTCCACATACTCACCATAGCATGCACATACCCATACGCCCACACATAACACACTGAATAAATGACTTCAGGTCATAGTCCTTATTTCCCACTCTGACAATGCCAGTCTCTCTTTGGTAAAAGTAGGCAATGGCGCTCTCTAATAGTTCCTTGTTGCAAAAAAAAAAAAAAATAATTCAGTGTCCATTTCCTGGAGATAATGTGCAGACTGGGAGCAGGTTCCTAACATAGTTCAGCTGTTCAGGAAATACTTGCAATAATTTCCTGCTCTACAGAATGGGAGGCGGGCCAGTGGGCTGGAAAGCATGGCTCTCCTTCCCAGCTTCTAGTGCAGCTCCCCAGCTCCCCAGGACCCTTTACCAATCATATGCGCACCCTTGCAGCTCTGTGCTGAGCATGTGGCAAGAATCCTGCTCTCTTGCGGTTCACATCCTGACTTGGGCTTCAGAAGGAACCTGAGCTAAGCAAAGCCTGAAAACACGGAAACCTAGCATTTTCACGTGTCACGGGGGACGAGGGTTCGGACGCACTGCCTGGTTATCTGGGGGATGGCCAGCCATTCTGGAAAATGAAGCATTTGCTGGGCCTTGGAGGTCGAGGCCCTGTTATCCCGTGCTGAGCAGAACCCAGAAGCAGCACGGAGTTCCTGTACTCTCAAGTGCCAGAAATTCCAGGCTTCAGCCAGAGGCAGCCGCGGGGAAGTAGAGCCCTTCGTGACAGACACCAGGGGGAGACTTGAGATCATCCTTGAACTTCTGGCCCTCTGCCTCCAGTGTTGTTGGGGTTACTGGTTGGGGCCACGGTGTCGAATTTATGTAGTGCTAGGAATCAAATTGCTAAGCAAGTGCTCTACCAACTTAGCTATAGCCCCAGCCTTTATTTTGTTCTTTGAGATTAAAGTCTCATTATGTGGTCCAGGCTAGCCTCCAACCTACAATGCTCCTTCCACAGCCTCCCAGGGCCCTGGGTGGGTTACAGGCACGCATTACCACGGGTGTCTTTGATCCTGGCTTTCCAATCTACCTGCGAAGGAGCAATTCCTGACGCTGCCGCAGTGCGGGTGTGGTGATTAGTTTAGGCATCTATTTGAATCATTGAAAGCTAGCTTATTAGGCACACCTATGTTGAATTAATTTAGTTAAAACAAATCTCTGCGCAAACCTATAGGAGATTATCTGATGGACGTGGGAAGCCCGGTCCATAGTGGGTAGCTTGGCTTGAGCAGACTGGCAAGCCAGAAAGTTTGCCGCCTTCTCAGCTCTGCCTGTGGCTGTGGTTTGGCCAGCTCCCTCGGCTCCAGGCTGTGACATAGCTCTCCTGACAGAATGGAGCTGAGACCGTGAGCATGAATTAATCGCCCCTTTCTTCTCTCAGTAGTGCAGGTCATGTATCTATCACAGCAACTGCAGAGTAACTGAGACAGTGGGTCAGCTCTTGGGGGGAGTTATGGAGCTCTTTGTGCCTTGGTTTCTTCGTGATAGTGGGAAACGTTCCTCGTGCCCTGAGGGGGTCGTGGGCATCAGGTGGCTTCCTCCGGGCTTCAGGGCCACAGCTGCTGGTGGTGGAGGGCTCGGCATCCCTGTGGTTCCCAGCAGCCTTCAGACCCACCCCCGTGATTCAGGGGCAGCAGCGTTTGGAAGAGCAAAAGGAAACCCACAATCTCTTTGTCTTCTCTCTCTCTCTCCTCTTTCTCTCTTCCTCTCTCTCCATGTATCTGTGTGTGTGTGTGACCGTTGTACAAGAGGGCACTTGGGTGTGTGCATGTCTGTGGAGGCCCAAGAAAGCTTTGGAAATCATCTTGGATGCTCTCTCGCCTTACTGCTCTGTCCTTCCAGAGCTGGAATTCCAGGCTGTCCTCGTATCCACCCAGCATTTTGTTTTAAACCGAGTGGGACCTGGGGATCTGATGGGAACTCAGGTCCTTTGGTTTGTGAGGCAAAGGTCTTGGCCACTGAACCATCCTCGGAACCCTGTCCTTTCTTTTTTAAAATTTCATTCGTTCACATTCTCTCAACCTGACCTTGCTGCTGGGCCTGTATAATCTCTCGGGGGGACTGTTCGTGTCACCCAAACATTAGCTGATAAATAGGAAGTGATGAAGACCAAGCTCAGCTGAGTTCCCACCTAGCTTCTAGCAGCCCACCCCTAGCCTAATCCAAAGGGTCCTCCTTTGCCCCTGATCCCATCAAGCAGGCCAAACCTCTGGCCCACCAGGGACCCCCAGATTCCTGCCACCGCCTGGCCAGCCATCGAAGCCTTGCCTTAAAACTCTGAAAGTTCTAACAAGAAACAGAATATTATGTAAGTCCCCCCAAAAAAATGTCATTATGAAGGATAGTTACTTCACTAAAAACTAAAACTGCAGGGGTGTGCCCTCCCCTAGCACTCCACGCTCAGTGTCCCAATGAGCCCCCTCCCCAAAAGAACTGGGCAGAACCCAGTCAGCCCCCCCCACTGCTTCCTAGTGACTTCCGATCCACCCCGTGCATGGACCGTGGGTACTGGTTTCAGGTTTCCACAGGGAGGACAAGAGAATAATGGTCCAAAGACAGAGAAAGTGCAGTTACTGGCAAAACAGGACAAAACCAGTACAGACTATTTTCCACGCGTGTGGAAAATGCAAATGCGGTGCCAGAGTCTGCCACGAAAGCAATACAGATGGGCTGAAGCCCGGGTTCTGGGCTAGCCAGGGGGTTGAAAGATGGGGTAGCTCCCTTGCAATTGGAGAAACTGCCACAAGGAGGTAGCATTGCTTAGGGATTCAGCACCTCTAGACTCGCTTCTGAGTTTCCATCCTGGGTGCAGGACGGATAACTGTGTGACCTCCAGCAAGTTACTTAACTGCTCGGTGCTTCACTGAACTCGTTCAAACGAAAATTAAACATAGTGTCTAATCCCTAATAAGATTTTCAGTGTGAGTGAGATGCCCTGCTGAACAAGTGAGCTTTCAGAACAGGTTCAGTTAAGCACCCAACAGTTGGCCCGGGGAGGTGGTTAAAGAGCTTGTCAGGCAAACAAAAGGAGCGGAGTTCGGATTCCTGAATCCCACTTAAATGATTGGGTTGGACGAGGCGCCCTGACTATAATCCTAGCCCTGGAAGGCAGAGCCTGGGGATTCTCAGAGCAGCCTGACCGGCCTGACCAGCCCTAATGGCTGCTCTGGGTTTAATGAAGAGACCCAGTAAAGTAAGGTGGAAAGCAATGAGGAGGATTCCTAGTGTCAATCTCGGGCCCCCACAGCGTGCACTCTGCATGCACACGTTCATGCATAGCGCTCACACATACATGCCATCTCCCCGCCCCCCCCAAAAAGAGGCTAAAGGGCAACCAATCAATGAGAGAAGGGGAGGGAACATTTTTCAGTCTGTGAAAACTGGCTTAATTCCAAGCAGCCTCCTCTGCTTCTACCTCCCATCACGCCCAAACCCAGTCCTCAAGCAGATTTCAGCAGCTGCCTGTAGTGTGCCCACGGCTCTCCACAGCTATCCTTCTGGCACTTTCCTTGGCAGGCAAAAGGACAAACTGATGACTTGCTCCTGTCTACTGCATGTGGCAAGCTTTCTGTCAGTTTGTGGGCGCCAGTAGGTAGACACCTAGAAATATGTAGATGGAAATTTTGTGACACCCAACATTAATTGACCTAATACCTACTTGGCTAAGCTGAGCATATGAAACACACCTGAAGCATTTGGGAGTTGGAGGCAGGAGCTCATCTTTAGCTACATAACAAGTTCAAGGCCAGCTTGGGTTAGGTGAGACCTTATATTAAATAATAATATAATCATTACATTATGAAGCTTTAATATGTCATAATCATGAATTCACTATTTGTTATTGAGATAGGCTCTTAGTATGTAGCCCACACTGACTTCAGACTCTTAACCTTCCTAGTTTTGGCTCCCAAATACTGAGATAACCTGATGGGCTTAACTTTTTTTTTCTTAATTTTTTTTTTTTTTTATAATTTTACAGAGAAGAGAATGTCTTCTTTTTTAGCCCCCTATTTTTTTTTTTTTATTTTTTTTTTTGTTGAGTGTTTCTAAGAAAGAGGTTGAAATAAAATCTTTGTTCAGTGTGCTGATTACATAGGGTGTTCAAGTCTGGGGGTGGGGTTAGCTTCTAGTTGCTGGTTAAGTGCGCGATTGGGGTAATGATGGAATTATACAATCTTGTTTTTTTGTAGTTTTTAATTTTGGGTCTATTTGTGAGACAGGGTTTCATGAAATTCTGGGTGGTCTTGAACTTGCTATGTTGCTGGCATTTAGATTCTTTTTAAAACATTTTTAAAAATTTATTTTATGAAAGTTTCACAGATGTATGCACTATCTCTTGATCATATCAATCCATGACCCCCCCCCAATCTCCCCTCTCCTGGCTTTGAACTTCTGAAGGAACTGATATTTCCCGGGGAAGATGGGCACAGAGATGTTAAGACAGGTTTCTAAGATCCCACAGCAAGCAGTCGCCCTGTGTGGGACCCAAGGAGACGCTCTGGGTGGAGAGGGGGTATGGGGATGGGGGGACACACGCAGCCGCAAGGGGTGTGCCTGCAGCTCAGGCCTCAGGCCGGGCTTGAAATGAGTCATCCGCAAGTGGAAGGCCTGGCCTCTCTGGACCCATGACACACACAAGGCTGTTTTGTACATTAGGTGGAGCTGGGCCCAGATAATGTGGTTCTGAGCGGGGAGACGGCCTCCACTCTGACTGCGTCCTTCTGCAGACCCCTGGGAGCCGGCCAGGCACGGTGACCCGTGGAAGAGCTGACCAGGTGCCCCGGTGTCCGAACTCCAGTGCTGGGCCAAGTTGGCTGGGTCTTTTCCAAGCTGAGAAACCCGTTTGTTTTTACCCTTCGATGTGAACCAGATGTGGGCACCTCACTTTGCAGGGGGGCCCCCACCCCGGCCCTCCGCCCCAGCCAGAAAGAGGTTCACGGGAAGCCGCCAGCTGCAGGCCTCTTGCCCCTGGGCCCGGTGTCACCCCAAGATCCTGTCCTCACCTGCACCCCTACATCTTCCCTTTCCCCCTCAATATGATGTAAAGCAGGAAATGACACTGGACAAATCTCAAATGTCCATGAGTCCTGGACAGACTGTCTAGGAATTTTCTGGGCCTCTAGCTCTGTGCATTAAAAAAAAGAAAAAAAGCATAAAACCAGAATGAAGGGCACCTCCAACTCTGGTGGGGGGCGCCCCTGCCATCTTGGGCCTCAGGTCTGCTGCCACCCAGCACACTGCTCCCTGTTTACTTTAATGATTAGGTTATTCCCTTCTCGGCCAGAGGGAGCCGGTTCAAGCTGGTTGCTGTGCCTTTTTTCTTTGCCATGACCTATCATTCTTGGAGCTTTCTAGTACAAACTGTTCCAGGCTCAGCTGTTCTTTTCCTGTCCCAACCCTGGAATCAACCACTTCTTCCTGGATCCTGGCTCTTTTTGGTGAAAATGGTATTTGGAAGTCAAGATCTGGTTGCTAAGTGTGCTCACGTCTGCTGGGGTGAGGCCGGTCCCCGTGCCTGCCCAGTGAGATTGGGAACACAGAGGTGTGAATACACACACACACACACACACACACACACACACAGAGGTGTTCATTAATTATAGCTACATTAACATTTTTGTTATATTTATTTAGGATGTGTGTGGATAGAACTTGGGGAGTCAGTTCTTTCCCTCCGCCATGGGGTTTTGGAGATCAAACTCAGGTCATCAGACTTGGTAGCAAGTGCCTTTACCTGTAGGGTCATCTTGTCAGCTCTCATCAATAACATTTTTAAAAATCGCCAAAGGATGAAGTGGCAAGATGGCGTAGCAGGTAAAGTTCAATCCCCAAAACCCACCACGTGGAGGAGAGACTCGACTTCTGAAAGTTGTCTTCTGACCTCCACTTGTGTGGTATGGCATGTGATGCCTTCTTTCTCTCTCTCTCTTTCTGTTTCTCTCTCAAGTGAAATAAAAATTATGACAGTAAACTGTGTAATCTCCGGACTTGGGATGGAGGCAGGAGGTTGCCATGAGTTGGAAGTTAACCTGGTCTACATAGAGAATTCCAGAATTCCAGGCCAACAAGGACTACACAGAGAGACTCTGTCTCCTTCCTCCCTCCAAAAATAATGATAAAAACAAAACAAAAAATGAAACAGACTGTACAAGAGCTATATTTGGTGGCATATGCCTGATCTCAGCTACTAAATGGATTGAGGCAGAAGGATTGCAAGTTCAAGGCTAGCATAGGCAACTTAGCTTGTCTCAAAAAAAGTTGTGTAACTTACTACTCACAAGACCCTGAATTAAAAAAATTGTAGTGCAGGGCTAGAGAGATGGCTCAGAGGTTAAGCCTCTGCTTCCAAGTCGAAGCTCCTGAGTTTGGATCCCAGATCCCACGTAAAAATGCTAGGCAGAAATGGTGGCAGCCTGCACTTCTGGTCCTGGAAGTTGGAGCCTGGGAAACTCTAGAGCAAAGCAAATTTTGCAAAGAGGAAGTAGAAGCAATTCAGGGTGATTCCCAAAGTTATCCTTGGGCCTCCAGAAGCACACACAGTGCCCTGTGGTACACACAGACACACAGATACACACACACATGCTCGTGTGTGCACACTCAAAAAAATTGTGCTCAAAATGGAACAAAACATATATATGCACATATATGAAATTTGTCACAATCATTTTTAAAATTATTTTTCTACTTTTACAAGCATATTGAGTATTCATCCCTGCTTCTTTCCTCCCCCTCCCTCTCATCCCCTCCCTTCCCTTCATTAATCCCTCCTATCCTTCCCACCCTCCCGCCTGTATGCTTCTGTGGACCCCAGGGTTCACTCTGGCTTATCTTATGCCTGTGGGTCTCAGGCCTCCATGGTATATTGTTACCTCTCTTCAGACCACCCCACTAATATGTGCATTTCCCTTCACTCATCCAGCTTTAGACCCAAAGGTTTCCACTGTGAGTTCCCATTCTGTGGATATAATAACAGCTGCCTATAGAGCACTTTGATCTACTGTCTTCCTATCTATAAGTTTATTGGCTCTCTTCCCAATTGATCCCCCCCCATAGGTTCTTGTTCTGGTTTACAGTAACAGGGATGAATACCACTCTGACAAGTGGATCTTAAATCCAATCAGAAAGTTGTTGGTTGTCTCCTTGATACTTATGCCACTACTACATTGGTGGTCACCATGTTGCCATGGTGATTTATATTGCAACTTACAGATCTCATGCTGTTGATGGGGCTTGTGATTATGTCTCTCCCCCAGCAGCTTCTGCAGTGTTCCTTGGTACTGTGTAAGCTACACAACCATTTTTTAATGTGCAGTTCAGTGACATTAAGTACATCCACACTGTAAACAACACCATCCACCATCATAGAAGACTTTTTTCTTTTCATTATCATGTATTTACTACATTTTATTTATGAGAAAGAGAGAGAGAGAGAGAAGCCTATATCATGACACTGGGTGGAAGTCAGAAGTAACTTTTGGAAGATTATTCTCTCTTCTCCTACACTCAGGTTGAAAATCTCTGCGTTTGTGTACATGTGCTGTGTACACTGAGCTGTCTTTGTTGGTCCTATAATGACTTAAAAAAAAACCCTTTTATTTATTTTTTGTGTATGTGTCTCTGTGTATCAGAAGGCACTGTGTGTGCCTGTAGAGGTGTGACTTTGGGAATCACCCTGATTTGTGCTATTTCCTTTTTGCTTTACTGGAGAGTTTCCTAGGCTCTGCCTTCCAGGAACAGAAGTATAGGCCACCACCCTTTCTGTCTGACTTTTTTTTAAATGTGGGATCCTAACTTGGGGCTTTCTGTTCATGGGGCTGAGGCTTAACCCCTGCTATCTCTATAGATGTGTATACAATGCACTTTGTATGCAGCTCCCATTGCCTCCTATTTCCCCCTCTCCAGTGGTCCCCTTCTTTTTCCCAAATACTTTCTGCTGCTTTCATGTTTGGCTTGTTTGGCTGTATGTGTGTGTTGCATGTGAGCGGGTGGGCATGTATGTGTAGGCATGTGTACAAGCCGTAAGTGTGTACAACACACATTTGAGTGTGTGTGCTTGTGGAGGCCCAACGGTAGGTAACATCCGGAATCACCAGGGATTGTTCTTCCATCTTATTGTTTTGCTCTGGGGTTTTCCAGGCTCTGCCTTCCAGGGCCAGAATTACAAGGCTGCATCCATATCAGCCAGGCATTTTTTTATGCGGGATCTGGAGATCTGAACTCAGGTCCTTTTGCTTGTGAGGCCAAAGCTTTAATCACTGAGCCATCCCTTCAATCCCGCACATCCTTTTTTTTTCTTCTTCTTTTTAACTCTAGATCTGCAGGTATGAAGAAATGTGGTACTTATCTCTTGTCTCCTCAAATCATCTAGATATTTTATTTAATATGGTGGTCTCCAGTTTCTTTCTTTTTTAGTTTTAGCTCAGGCTGGCCTCAAACTCTCTGTGTAGCAGAGCTTGGCCTTGAACTCTTGATTCTCTGGTGTCAGGATCATAGACGCACACGGCCACATGGGCTCCTAGCGTGTAAACTAGACCATAGACTCAGTTCAGATCTTCCAGGAATGCGCTTTTCCTGTTCCAGTGTCTGGGCCAGGACAGGGACCCCCTGTGCCATGAGTGGGTTAAGGCCTTCAGTCTCTGATTCGGGACAATTTCTTATTCTTTCTGTTCCATGAGTAGACTGGGGAAGCAAATGTGGAAAGAATCCTGCAGCTGAACCAACCTTACAATACCACAGCTGGTGTATAACACCAACGTATTTTAGCCACATTTGACAATAGAGAGAGGAGATTTCAGAACCACCATCAGTTGGAATTCCCAGGGCTGGCAACAATAGAGGGAGGATTTGAACCGGGGATGTCTTATGCTTTGCACCCATTTCTTTAGTTTGAAGCAGACAATCAGATAGTAGAAGAAGTGACAGAGACCCCTATATTGCATTGAAGGCTGGGAGTTGAGGGATTCTTGCCCCCTTCCATCTCCCCCACCCCCAATGAGATCCTTCAGCGTGGCCGACCCGCTAGCCTAGTATTCAATTCCTTCCATCTGGTGTGAGTGCCAAGGCGGGCATCTCTTAAATAGATCTGGCATGCCCATCTTTGGTCTATTAGATGGGACTGTCTGGTTTTTGTGCCTCCAGCAGCAGCAAGAAAGTAATGCGAACATTCGAGAAGAGATGCATTTTTCATGAGTTATACAAGAACCCTGTAACCAAACCAGCCGTCTGCACCCCGTGTCCCCCTGAGCCCTAGGACCCCAGGCTGCTCTCTCAGCTTTGTCTGGTGGGGTACTTCCTAGTCATTGGGGAGGGGAGGGGGTGCATCTAAATGGAATAGGCTCCTGGGTGCTGGTGACCCCAGAGCTCCTTCACCTGCCACGGACCTCTTTGCCTAACAGTTAAAAGTATAAAAAAAAAAAAATCACCATTGCTGCATTTGAAAACTCAGGGACCTTGTGAAATTTCAAAGTCCAAGTTCCAAGCTGTGTGCTCTGGGCAGTATTCAGCCAGCATATGTGTTTCATTTGGTTCTCACTTAATTAAAAAAAATTAAATTAGTTCACAACATGAAAAAATCAGGAGCTCCTCATAAAAGTCTGGATGTTGGCCTCTCTTGAAAAATCAGATGTGGCAATAGGTGGCCTGTGTTTCTGCGCAGCAACACGTGGTCAGAGCTGAGTGGCGAGCGGCCCCTTGGTCGTGACACGCGTCCACGTTTCTCTCCCACCCTGCCTGTGCCGTCTCCAGCCTAGGTTATTCTTCACTGACGTTTGCCTGCACTTGAGGTGAAAAGTCTTGCCTTTAAAAAAAGTCTTATTTGGGCTGGAGAGGTGGCTTAGGGGTTAAGCTTCCGCCTTGCAGGTGGAAGGTCCCTAGTTCGGATCCCAGATCCCACGTATAGACGCCAGGTGGAAGCAGGGGCGGCCTGCACTTCTGGTCCTGGTAGGGCGGAGCCTGTGAATCCCGGGGCAGAAGGAGACGGAGGCGTCCATGGTGGTTCGCAAATTTGTCCGTGGTTCTACACGGACACACACACACAGATACACACACACACACACGCGCGCGCACACACACACACGCACACGCACACAGTTGAATAAAAAAAAAAAGTCTTATTTGTGTGTGTGTGAAAGAGAGAGAGTCAGAGAACATGGCACATGGGTGGAGGTCAGGGGACACTTTCAGAAGTCATTTCTCTTCTTTCACCATGCGGGCTTTCAGGAATCACTCTGTGCTTCTCTATGTTTGCATGCAGACGTCTTAGTTGCTAAACCATCTTGCGGGTCCTGTGTTTTTATTTATTTTTTAAATTTTATTTTTATTCATTTACTCTGTGTGTGTGTTTGTGTGTGTGTGTGTGTGTGTGTGTGTGTGTGTGTGTGTGTGTGTATCAGAGGGCACTGTGTGTCTTTATGAAGGGCCAAAGGGAATCATCCTGGATTGTTTCTACTTCCTTTTTGCTTTGCTCTGGGATCTCCCAGACTCCACCCACCAGATCTGGAATTGCAAGCCGCTACTGTTCCGCCTAGGGGTTTTTATGTAAGACCTGGGATCCGAACTAGAAACCTTCTGCTTGGGAGGCAGTCATCTCTCCAGTTCAATGTGTTTTATTTTTTGAGATAATTTCATTATGTCATTCAGGTTGGTCTTGAACTTGGGGACTCAAAGGATCCTCTTCCCTTTAGCCTCCCTAGTAACAAGGTCTACGAGGGCATGTCACTATATTTGGCAGAGAGAAAGAGAGAGACCACAGTACACATGGGAAGGCCAGAGGACCACCTTCAGAAGTCAATTCTCTCCCTCTACCATGCGGACTCGGGGATTGAACTCAAGTTTCCAGGTTTGCACGCAGGCACCTTTACTCACTACTGCACTTGCTGTTTTTATTTGTTTATACCTGTTAAGTTAGTTCATTTGGAAGCGTGCTGTCGCTTCAAAAAGACTGAGTTGGCAGGGGTTGTCCCCTCTTGTCACATGCAGCCTCTCTTTTTCACATAGAAGCTGAGCACTGGCTGCAGGTTTAAAGGTCTAAAATGACAAACCCGACGGCCTCCAATTTTTGGGTTGGTATCAGGTCTTGCCAGGCCTTTGAATCAATGAGGTGCAGGATCACCAGGAAACTTGGGCTGGCCGGACCCAACAGGAAGCGTGAGACGCAAAACTCCTCAGCCCCAGCTCCAGGTCAGCTGGGCTGGGGCCTCAGGCAACCAGTCCCGGAGGGTGTGCGCAGTCAGGAAATGACCCAACCTCTTTCAGTCACCTAACCCTTGGGAAAAAATTCATAAAGGAGCTAGTTCCGGGCTCCTTCTGAGAACAGCGTGTGATGGCCTGGAGGAGCATTATCTATAGAGTAGTAGTGACTGTGTGTTCCTCGGACTTGGCACATCTAAGTGTCAATGGCGCCTGACTTTGGGGTGTCTCTTCTTGGAGAACACTACCTTGGGGTGAGTAACTTGGTAAATGCTGTATCTGCATCATTTCTCTCCCTCCACCCCGCCCCGGATTTACTGATGCTTTGTGCCTTGACCTCCTCCCTTTACTCCCCTGGCACCTCCCCCACCTTGACATGTGCTGAATTATTTTTTCTGTTTTTTTCTTGTTTGTTTGCACTGGAATGGAGCCTAGGGCTCCGTGCGCTATACGGGCTCCACCATTGAACTGACGCCCAACTCTACATAAATATCTTTGCGTTGCCTTTGATTATTATTGCTGTTTGTTTGAGACAGACTGTTGCTATAGTAACATATCCCAGGCTAGCCCAACTTGTAATCCTCCTGCCTCTGACTTTGAGTGCTGAGACTACACTCCCCTACCATCCTAAACAGCTAAGACTATATTTATATATGTGTGTGTATATACCATACAAATGTTATAAATATAAATGTTTATAAGCACAAAATATCTAAGACTATATCTATGCATATATAAGACTTTCTCTATATATTTATGTATATAAAATACATCCCTAGACAGTGTCTCTTGTATCTCAGACTGGTCTCAAGCTTGCTGTGTAGCCAAGATTGACCTTGAACTTCTGGTCTTCCTGTCTCTCAAACACGGGGATTGTAGATGTGCATCATTATGCTTATGTATATCTGGGAATCAATCCCAGCAGTGCTAGGTGAGCATGCTACCGACTGAGCTCCATGTCGAACCCTACAGGACACTGTAATTTTGATGCATATTGCATCTGGTACGGATAACCAGATCCAGTGGATGTGACCATGATGGGAACCCTTATAGTTCTAGTTTCACTTGAGTCTCCCTACAACATAAACAAGCAAAGTTGTTGGCGCCATTTATTAGGCTCCCCCATGACAAGGAGCTATGAATTCATGGCTTTGAACTCACTTACGTATGGAAGCAAGGAAATCTAATGGTATTTGGGCACCTTATTCTTCATTTAAGCATCAAGTTATCTACATGCAAACCACTCGCCACACATGGTTATGAGCACGAGAAATTTCAAAATGCACTGTGGAGTTTGGTGTGAAATGAATCATGAATGAGAATTTTATTCACACAACAAAGTGACATTTGGGATCTTTTTGGCAAAATAGATGCTTTTACAAAAATCTCATTTGTGTCGTTTGAAAATGTGATTTTGGGGCTGGAAAGATGGCGCAGGGGTTAAGACTCTGCTTCATAAGCGGAAGGTCCTGAGTTTGGATCCCAGGTCCCCATATAAAAAAATGCCAGGTGGAAATGGCAGCAGCCTGCACTTCAGCCCTGGTAGACGGAGCCTGCAACATGCCAGAGCATGTCCAAGTAAAAAGGAGGTGGAAGCAATCAAGGATGATTCCTGAAGTCACCCGTGGTCCTCCACAAGGACACACAGTGCCTTCGTACACACACACACACACACACACACACACACACACACACACACACACACCAAAAAAAAATTGACTGTGGACTAAGTTTGCCACATCCCCAGATCCCACATAAAAATGCCAATGAATATGGCTGCTGCCTGTAATTCCAGCTCTGGAAGAGCCTGAGACACCCCGAGCAAAGCAGTAAGGAGATAGAACAATCCAGGATGATTCCTGAAGTCACCCCTGGGCCTCCACAGGCACGTACCCTTTGCCTATGCCCACACATATATGTACGCCTACCCACACGCAAAATACAGGCATATACACAAAATAAATACATAACGACGTGCGTGCAGGGCTGGAGCCTGGGGAAGGGGTTGGAGCTGTTAGCTCAGTTTATGTGGAATGCTTGCCTACTACGCACCAAGCGCGGGGTTGGATCCGTAGCACTGAATCAATCGGGCATAATGGTGTTCATCTGACAAGCCAGCCAGGGGGAGGGGGAGGAAGGTAGGAGAAGGGTTTGAAGTTCCAGGTTGTCGTCAGCAGAATTGCAAGTTGGAGGTCAGCCTGGGTGACATGAGACCCTGTCTCAGAAAGAAAAAAGAATACATAAAAAACATAAATGAGCATAGGAAACGTGAAGCTGTACATTATCTCTCACATGGTCTTTCTACTGGACGGCCCTGTTGTAAATCCTTATGTGGGTACTTTTTTAATAGAGGAAAATTTTAGATATATGATCCATTACCTAGGGAAGCACGCTTTTCCCAGGTCTCCTGTAGACAGGGTCCTTTCAGATTCCTTTCCACTGTCTTTCTCTGATAAAACTTGGGAAAGAA
Source organism: Typhlomys cinereus (assembly GCA_023101885.1). Classification (NCBI taxonomy): domain Eukaryota; kingdom Metazoa; phylum Chordata; class Mammalia; order Rodentia; family Platacanthomyidae; genus Typhlomys; species Typhlomys cinereus. The sequence continues at coordinate 3,006,679 of JALPQD010000229.1, read as the reverse complement.
ATTTGTCTTTTTATTCTTCCTGTACAATGATCTTTTTTCTAGCTATAAGTTGTGTCTATATCAATTATTATTTTCTCATTACTGTGGCAAAACACCTAGCAAAGACAGCTTAGGAAGGGTTTATGTTATTTAAACTAAGGGAGGATGTGTGTGTGTGTGTATGTGTGTGTGTGTGTGTGTGTGTGTGTGTGTGTGTGTGTGTGTGTGTGTACCTCTACAGGCCAGCAGAGGGCGGTGGTGTTCCCTTCCATCACCACCCACCTACTCCTGAGGCAGTGTCTCCCCTGAACTTCAAGCTCCGTTCCTGGCAACCTCCATTACACTTCCCGTCCCTGTGAGTTTGCCTATTCTGGGCAAGTTTTCATTTAAGTGGAGTCACCCGAGACATGCCTCTTTGTATCTGGCTTATTTCATTTAGCATGATGCTGTCTGAATCCACTCATGTTGTAGCCACTTGAGTTGATTTCCATCTTTGGCTATAGAGAATAGTACTGATATGAACTTTGGTATATAATACTTGTATAGAGGGTATGTTGTGTGTGTGTGTGTGTGTGTGTGTGTGTGTGTGTGGACTAGAGGCTGATGGCAGGTGTCTTCCTTAGTTGGTTCTTCACCTTATTTTTTAAATATATATATTTTAAAAATTCACTCTTTTATGAGAGAAAGAGAGAGAGAGAACATATATGCGTCATATGGGCTTCTGGGGATCGAACTCAGGTCCCAGGTTTACAAGCAGATGCCTTACCTCCTGACTCTCTCCCTGCCCCCACCTTAATTTTTGAGACAGGGTCTATCCTTGAACCTGGGTTTCATGGATTCATCTAGACTGTCCTGGCCAATGAGCTCCCTCAGTTCTGGGGTTCAGACACCAGCCACTGTAGCCAGCTTTTATGCAGCACACGTTGCCAGCTGCGCCATCTCCCTAGTCTGGAAATACCTGCTTGGGTCCTTTGTCTCAGTTCCTCTGAGTCCGGACCTCACAGTGGAATTGCTGGCTCGCGTGGTAATTCCAGGCCTTACTTTCTGGGAACCGCACACCATTTTTTTCCACAGTGCTTGCACCATCCCACATGCCCACTGGCGGTGCACATGTGTTCCAAATGAGTAGTTATCTTTTGAAACATCTTTCTTCTAAGTTCCAAATGAATGCGCACCCCTTGCAACAAACCCAAACCGTACCAAAGAATAGAAAATGAAAAGTTCAGTGCTCCGCCGAGCACCAGCTTTGTCTCTGTCTGGCCTTTTTTGTTGTCGTTGTTCTTGCATGGGGACAGCTGTGTCTCCCCTGCTCCACTCCTGCCTCTCGGACCCCATGTTCTGCACAAAGTGACAGCGGGTCTTCCTAATACAAAGCAGACCATCACTCGCCTGCTCGGAGCCTCCCATGGATCTCCCATTTTTCCTGCTATCGGTGCCAAGTCCAGACAGTAGGTATGACTGGCACTCGGCCTCCTCCCCAGCCACATCCCCTCCCCCTCCTTCCCTCATTCATTCTGCAGCCACACAGGCTTCCTTCCTTGCTATTGTTCAAACCAAGCTGAACCAGACTTGTGGCTCGGTTGTTAGAGGACACGCGCAGAGCCCTGGGCTGGATCCCCCAGCGCCAGGTAGACTGGGTGAGGTAGTAGCAGCAGCAGTAGTAGCAGGATGCACCTGCAGCCCCTGTGCTTTGAAGGAAGAAGGATCTGGAGTCTAAGGTCATCCTCTGTTACAAAGTGAGTTTGAGGCCCTGTGAGTTTCTGACTCAACAATCAGACAAACAACAACAAAAAAAAAAATCCCAAATCCAAGAACAAAACAAGGAAAAGGCCAGTGAGACAAGGTCAGTGAGTAAAGATGCTTACTGTATAGGCCTGGACCCTGAATTTGATTCCTGAAATCCATATGGTAGAAGGAGACAATTGATTCCCTAATCACATGCTGTGGCATGTATGGGTACAACTCCCAATAAAAGCAAAAACACTACAACGATAAGCAATCATGTTACTAGTGTTGAATATCTGTGCTTGGTGGTATATACGGACCGGATGTAGCTTCCTCCCTCCCCTCTTTTAGGTCCCTGGACCAATGGCTGCTGCTCAGAGAACTCTCTGACGGTCCTAGATGCCCTCCATGCACTCAATCTCCTTCCTCTGCTTTCCACATAGTACTGACATCCTTGGCTTTTATTTGGTCCCTGGTCATCTTATCCTCTGTGACTTTCCATCCTCAGAAGACTGTTTGTACTTTATTCACCTTGTCCCCAGTGACTAGAACAGTGTCAGGCCATTGTAGGAGTTCGCTTAGCTATATCTATGTGTTGAATGTATAAGTGAATGAACGCGTGTACATAAAATATGCATGTTTTTAATTACAGATATTTTAGACATATAACTAATATAGGTGACATTTAGAACTATAGCAGTACTCTGGTCACCTTGCAATATGAACAAAAAAGCCAACTGCTTATCAAAAACTCATGTATTTTGTGACTAGTAGATTTCAGTCTTCTGAATACCTTCGAGGGGCTGGAGAGATGGCTCAGGGGTTAAAACCTTTGCTCTGAAAGCAAAAAGACCTGAGTTTGAACCCTCAGATGACATATAAAAATGCCGGGCAGAAATGGCGGTGGACTGTAATTCTGGCCCTGGAAGGCAGAGTCTGGGAAAGCCCAGAGTGAAGGAGTAAGGAAGTAGAGCAATCCAGGATGAGTCCCCAAGTCATTCTTGGGCCTCCACAGGTACATACAGTGCCTTCTGATACACACACCCATGCACACACACACACACAGGCCAAACAAACACACATGCATGCATTAAAAGAACAAAGCCTTCAAGGCCATCATATACCAGTCTGAGGCGGGGAGCACCATCTTAAAGCTTGGTGCTCCCTCCCAAGCTATTTGCTTCCTGCCACTTGCTTGGTTAGAGGATGAAGCGGCTGACACCCTGGATGTCTGCACAGCAGCCCATAAACTGGATTTCTGACTCGAGGCTCCGGTTTCTTCAAGGACTTCGTGGGAGGGCAGGGCAGGCCTCTGAACAACTTCCTAGTCGCTTTCCCACGCTGCCTGGAGCCTTCTCTTGTGGGGGAGTAGGGAAGGGGGGGAGAGCAGAGCAAACCACAGATGTCAAAGTAGGACCTTTAGCTTTTCAGATCTACAAGATTTTATTTATTTAAAAGGCTTTTTTTTTGGTGTGTGCACGTGTTTGGAGTCAGTGATCAAGGGCAGGTGTTTTCCCGTTGCCCTTCATCTTTTTTTAATGATTTATTCAATTGTGCGCATATGCATGTGTGCGTGCGTGTGTATGTATGAGTGTGTATGTATGTATGTGTGTAGAACCAGGGACGAATTCGGGAACCACCATGGACGCCTCCACCTCCTCCTTGTTTACTCTGCCCCGGGATTCACAGGCTCCGCCCACCAGGACCAGAAATGCAGGCCACCCCCGCTTCCATCTGGCATCTATACGTGGGGCTTAGGATCCGAACTCAGGACCTTCTGCCTGCAAGGCAGAGGCTTAACCCCTGAGCCACCTCTCCAGCCCCTCATCTTATTTTTTGAGGCATGGTTTCTCGCTGAACCTGAAGCTCATGGATTTGGCTAGATTGGGTGGTCAGCAAGTGTGAAAGGCTGGGATTACAGATGCTTTTTTTTTTTTAACTTTATCTTTGCACTGTGTGTGTGTGCGTGTGCGTGTGCGTGTGTGTGTGTGTGTGTGTGTGTGTGTGTCAGAGGGCATTATATGTCCCTGTTGAGGCCCAAGAGTGACTTTGAGAATCATCCTGGATTGCTTCTATCTCCTTTTTGCTTTGCTCTAGGATTTCCCAGACTCTGCCCACCAGGGCTGAAGTGCAGGCCGCCACCATTTCTGCCTGGCAATTGTATGGGGGACCTGGGATCCAAACCCAGGAACTTCTGCTTGGGAGGCAGAGTCTTAACCCTTGAGCCATCTCTCCAGCCTTGTTTGTTGTTGTCGCTATTTTTTTAAAGGTTTTATTTATTTATTTGAGAGAGAGAGAGAAACAGGGAGAGAGAAATACATGTAAATACATGTACTATGTATGTAGTCTTCCTGGAATCGAACTCAGGTCTCCAAGTTTGGAAGCAAGCACCTTACCTCCTGCTGAGCTAACTCAGTGGACCATGCCCGTTTTTTTTTAAATGGTGGATGCTAAGGATCTGAACTTAGGTCCTTACACTTACAAATACCACTGAGATGGATCTTCAATTTAATTATTTTGTTTTATTTATTTATCTATTGACTGATTGATTGATTGTTGTTGTGGTGGTGTGTATGTGTGTACACGTGCCATGGTGTGTATGAGAGGTTAGAGGAGACCTACGGGAGTCAGTTCTCTCCTTCCACCTTGTGGGCTCTGGGGATCAAACTTAGCTACCAGGGTGGGCGGCAAGTGCCTTTACCTACTGAACTGGCTTGTGGGCCTGGATCTTTACTTTTTAAAATCAAGGCATGATTTGTTGATCTTAAAATTAATCCCTTTAAAACATCCAATTCAGTCCTTTTAGTAGATTCACAGGTATACGGTTACCACCACCATCTAATTCCAGAACATTCCATTATCCCAAAGGAAACTGACTATCCTTTAGCAGTTACTCCCCCTTACCACTGTCCCCAGCTATAGGCAATCAATCACTCGTCTTCTTTCTGTGCCTATAGAGTTGGCTGTGGTGTACCTTGCTACTACGCACATGGAGTCCTACACTACATGGCCCTTCATGTCTGGTTTCTTTCACTTAGCATGATGTTTTTATGGTTCGTCTGTGAGGATCCCACCTGGAAGCAGCTGAGTCTTTAAAAAGGTTGTCTATGAAGACATGGGTTAGTGAGAGAGTATTTCAGGGTTAGTTACTCAAACCCTCAGACTAGAAGGGGAGAGAAGGGGGCTAATATTGGGATTTAGATATAGAGAAAGTTCTATGGTGAGGACTCCTTGGTAGGGCATATGGTTAAGTACAAATTATAGAGGCCTGACAAGAAGAAAGAAAAAGAAATAAGTCCTCTAGACTTACCCTCCTCTCTCTTTGTGGGCACCGTCTTTTCGGTCAAGCCCAATGGGACACCAGAGGTAAGTGACCCCTTGGCTCCAGTTCTGCAGCCTCGCCTCGCTGTGGCACAGGGCAGGACGTTGCAAGAGGTGGGAGGTGAACTATGACAGTGATTGCAGCTGTCATTTTGCTATCCAAAGGCCTCTGGGCAAGCCTGCAGGACACAGTCTTGTTTGCAAGACTGATGTGAGAAGATGCAGCCCACAGCGAGTGGAAATGTTTCCTGGCAGGTGGGTGAGATGGAGATAGCTAGTTAGTCTTTTTTGTTTTTTCTTTGTGAGCAAGCTAGAAGAAATGCCTTGGTCCTTGCCCTCTCTGTTCTTGATTTTCTTTGGATGTGGTGTGGCCAGTTCCCTTGGCTCCTTCTGATAACACAGTGAACTGTAACCTGGGATAGTAGACTGACATACAATCCCCTTGTTCTCCTAAGTGGTTTGGGTCAGGTGTTTACAGCTACAAAGTTATGAGGCTAAGACACTTTCAGTAGACTTGCTCCCTTCCATCCCTGAAGATGTGCATCTTGGGTAAAGAGAGACTGCTGAGTCCCAGGTGTGTCACTGGATGGAGAGGTCAGTTTGGTCACATCTCCATTCTCCGCTGGATCCTTAAACCATTAGCTGTCACCAGAGCCCTGCATGCAAGTCAGAGGAGAAAAATGATGCTTCCTTCCCAGCCGCGGTGGGAGGGCATAGGTCATCGCCTTAACCTGCATCTCGCGGCCCCCTGCCCTCTACTGGCTTGATAGGACAGAGCTGGCCTGATGAGACTGGAGTCCATGCACTGCAGATGAGTGATTACCCAGCATGCACAAAGCCCAGGGCTCAAGCCCCAGCACGTCATGGACTAAGTGTGGTGGTTCAACCTAGCATACGGGAGGTGGAGGCAGGAATGTCAGAAGTTCAAGGTCATCCTAACCTACCTAGGAAGTTCAAAGCCACTGGGTGTGTGGGTAGAGGTCAGAAGACAAGCAGATACGCCATGAAGATGTACATTTGCAAAGAGCGAGGGTGAAATGGCTCAGTGACCTGAGTTTGATTCCTGGAGCTCAGATGGTGGAAGAAGAGAACTACACACACACACACACACACACACACACACGCACGCACGCACGCACGCATATGCACGCACGCACGCGTGCACACGCAAGCACACACCTTCACATTTATTGTTTTACAGTAGTAGTTAAATAGTTAAGGAGTCCAAAGGTCTGATATGGATCTCATTATCAAAGCATCCACAGCGGTGCATTTCTTCCTGGAGGCTCAAGAAGAGAGAGCACTTTCTCTTCTTTTTAAATTTTTTTCTATGTACAATTGTGTATGGGGTACATGCATGTGCGCATGTGCGTTTGCAAGTGGATAGGCAAAATATGGATGTGCACATGCACGTATATTGTGTGCGAGTGTGTGTACAGGTGCACACCGGAGGGTGACACTAGGACTCAATCTGGGTCGCTCTTCTGCCTTACTCCTTTGAGGCTGGGTCTCTACCTAAAAGCAGAGCGCTCCACCAGGAAGAGTCCATCTAGTCAGTTTGCTGTGGGGATTCTTGGGGGTCTTGCTCTACAACATTGTGCCAGGGAAATTTTGAGGAACTCAATCTGAAAGTTGCTTAGAGGGACATTCAGTCATTTTATCCTTGTCAGATCAGGATCAGTGTTCAACCATTCTTGATTTCTAAGGTAAATCTCAATTGATCATTTTGACTTTTATTCACTCATGGATCCATTCTTCATACACTCATTGGATTGTCTAGGGTTATAACATATTATCTGGTATTTTAAAAATCTATCTATATTGGTATCTATAGATTATATATGATATGTGTACATGTAGGCATATTATAATTTTAAAAATATTTTATTTATTTAGTGTGTGTGTGTGTGTCAGAGGGCACATATGTCCCTGTGGAGGATTAAGGGTGACTTGAGAATCATCCTGGATTACTTCTAACTCCTCCTTGCTTCGCACTGGGATTTCCTAGGCTCTGCCTACCAGGGCTGAAGTGCAGGCCGCCACCATTTCTGTCTGGCAATGTTATGGGGGACCTGGGATCCAAACTCAGGAACTTCTGCTTGGGAGGCAGAGTCTTAACCCCTGAGCCATCTCTCCAGCCCGCATATTATAATCTTTAAAACTTTATTTTTATTTTCTAGATAGCCAATGGAAGGGCTTCTTCCCAGGAATAGTTTTGAGAGAGACATCCTTATAATGATTCTTTTTGTGAAGAAACTTATTCTGACAAATTGCCTTTGAGACAAATTTCTTCCCATCTCCCATCCCTTTTATTACTTATTGTAAATGTTTATTGTAAATAAGAGAAAGAGAAAAAGAGATGGGGAAGGGAGGAATGAGAAGAGAAAGAAATACAGAGAGAGAGATACAAAGAGACAGAGACGGAGAGAGTAGCACATGTGTCAAGACATGCACATGGAGTTAAGAGGACAACTCTTGGAATTTAGTTCTCTCTGGCCACTGTATGGGCTCTGAGGATCAAATTCAGGTTACCAGGTATTATGGTTTGAAATGTGAGTTGTCCCCCACAGGTTCCTTCCTTAGAGGGGGTGGGCCTTGAGGTTGGTTAGCCCCAGCGTTTCCAGAAGAGATCTGCTCTCACAGTTTGCAGTGAGCAGTTTTGCTGCTCTAGGCCTCCTTGATGGGCGTGACTGAGGCCACCTTCAGTGTCTGCCAGCCAGTCATGACTTACCACCATAATGGACTGTATCCCTCCACCCGCCCTTGGAATCGTAAGCTGAATGTCTCTCCCTTTCTCCCTTTCAGTTACTTGACTTTGAATGATGGTGTCTCGTAGCAACTGACGAGCAACCAGTGCACCAGGTTTGCATACAGACATCTTTTTTTTTTTTTTTTTTTTTTTTTGCATACAGACATTTTTACCCACTGAGCAATCTAGTCAATGTCCCTTTTTTAAGACAATATATCAAGGTCACCCAGGCTGACCTTGAACTTGAACTTGAGACTCACCCTAACTCCTTTTCCTCCTGCCTCTGCTTCCAAGTGCTAGAATGACAGGTGTGGGCCACCCTCTCTAGCCACAATTCAGTCTTTTTCAGTCCCCAAGGTACCTGGTTATATCCTTTTTTTTCATGTATGTGTGTATGGAATGAATGTGTGTGTGTGTATGTGTGTGCATGTGCGTACAAGTGTATGGGCACATGGGGGTAGGTTTATGTACAAGGTTACACTTGATGTATATTCTGTGAAAGCCCAAGGGTGATGATGGAAATGATTCTCCATTGCTCTTCCACTGAGCCTGGGTCTCTAATTATAATTGGGGCCAGTGCGACTAGCCAGCTTGCTGTGGGGATTCCAGGCTCTGCCTTCCAGGGCTAGAACTACAGACAGATCACCACACCTATCCTGCAACCAGGGCAGCAATGGTGCCTCTGGGGATCCAAACTTAGGTCCTTTTGCTTGAGAGGCAAAGCTTTAACCACTGAGCCTCTCCACAGCCTCTTGGTTACATTTTTTTAAAAAAATTTTTTTTATTATTATTAATTCAACTGTGTGCATATGCGTGTGTATGTGCGCGTGCGTGTGTGTGTGTGTGTGTGTGTGTGTGTGTGTGTGTGTGTCTGTGTATGTGTAGAACCACGGACGAATTCGTGAACCACCATGGACGCCTCCACCTCCTTCTGCCCCGAGATTCACAGGCTCTGCCCTACCAGGACCAGAAGCGCAGGCCGCCCCCGCTTCCGCCTGGCGTCTATACGTGGGATCTGGGATCCAAACTCAGGACCTTCCGCCTGCAAGGCGGAGGCTTAACCCCTGAGCCACCTCTCCAGCCCTTGGTTACATTTTTAAAAGCCCTTGGATGCAAAAAAGACATGAAGGGAGACTGGTAGGGAAGGAGAAGGTTTGCATTGGGGAGAGGAAGAGGATGGGATTGGATAGTAAGAAATGAAAAATAACATAAATTCCTTGTGTTTACATATAAAACTCTTAAAACATAAAAATAAGTTAAATTTTAAAAAAGTGGAAGCTGACTTTGGGGCATCATAGTGCACATAGAAAAGGTGATCCTTAAAAAAAAAGATGAAAAAAGAAAAGAAAAATAAATTTAAAAGGCAGTCCTTGAGGTATAGCATGGGAAAATGAACCAGGCTACGAGACACCACAGCTTAGACTCACGTGCTGCCTGAAAAGTTACTTTCTCCTGCTCCCTTGCAATCTGTTTGCTTCTGAAAGTGACGGCAACTGCTGTATTCCAGTTTTTTGAAATGTGTGGAGGAATGATGCTTTCGACTCCAAGTGGCCTTAAAGGAAATGTGCGCCTTTCTCCTGTCCTGTCTTCTTTCTGCTGCCTGGAATGTGGCCAGGCGAGGGTGACACACCTTGACCCACACCTCTGGGATGGACAGGCAATAAAACAGAAAGAGATTACATTCCCTGAAAGTAAGGACTGATAACGCAGTGGACTCTTAGCTTTGTTTAATCTGCTTTTATTTTATTTTTTTAATTTATTATTTATTCAATTGTGCATGTATGGATGTGCGCGTGCACGTATGTGTGTGTGTGTGTGTGTCTGTATGTATGTGTGTGTGTGTAGAACCATGGACGAATTTGGGAACCACCATGGACCACCTCCACCTCCTCCTTGTTTACTCTGCTCCGGGATTCACAGGATCTGCCCTACCAGGACCAGAAACGCAGGCCACCCCCGCTTCCACCTGGTGTCTATACGTGGGGTCTAGGATCTGAACTCAGGACCTTCTGCTTGCAAGGCAGAGGCTTAACCCCTGAGCCACCTCTCCAGCCCCGAAGCTGCTTTTATTTTTGATTCTTTCTTCAGCAGTCAAATCTGTTGTCTATTTAATATCCTACATTAATATATGTTGATGATTTAAATTATTTAAAAAAATTTTACTTTTTTTTTTTTTTAACGAGACAGTGGTTGAAGCTAGCCTCTAGCTCAATCAACAATCCTCCTGCTTTAGAGTGCCAGAATTATAGGTGAGCGCCAACACACAGACAGAAAAGCTGGGTGTGGGGTGCATGCCTATAATTCCAACACTTGGGAGCTGAAGGGACTCCATGTCACTTACCCCAGAGGGGGCTCAGGCCCAGACTCAGAGCCTCAGTTTGGGCAGCTGGGAGCCAGGCTTCCTGTCACCTTTGTCTACTTAGAGAGAGAGAGTTCTAAATAAGCCTGGGCTATGTGAAAAAACAAAAAACCACCAACAACAAAAACTGGTGAGATGGCTGGGTGTGGCTCAGATTCAGTGGCAGAGGTGCCTGTGTGCAAACCTGGAGACGTGAGTTCAATCCCACGTGGTGGAAGGAGAGAACCGGCCTCCAAAAGTCATCCTGTGGCCTCCTCCTGGTCCCATGGCGCACACGCATCTTTTCTTTCTGTCTCTCTTTCTCTCTCAAATAAGTAAACAAATACATGTATTTTTAAGTGGGCTGGAGTAATAGTTCAGTATTCAGTATGTGAAGTGCTTGCTTTGTAAGCATGAGGATCTTATCTGAGCCTGTGTTTTTTTAAAAACAAAACAAAAGCTAGTAGTGGTGGTGCATGCTTGTGATGTCAGTGCCGGAGAGACAGAGATGGGTGGGTTCCTGGGGCTCTCTGGCCAGCCAGCCTGGTCTACTCTGTGTCAAAAAAACAAGATGGATGGTACCTGAAGAACAACACTCAAGATTATCTTTTGGATTCCACATGCACACACACCTGTACATACACGAACTTGCACACACACACACACACACACACACACACACACATACACACACATACACACACAACACACACACTACAGTAATTAAAACAGCCCAAATAAGCAACACCAAGAACAAGGAAGCTTAAACGAAAGACACTTCCATGGATAGAAAGGCAGCGGAGGCCACGCACGGCCCAAGGCAGGCAGCCTGCAGCTCTGGGGCCTCAAGGGAGAAACAGCAGTTTGCTCTGAAGTCCTGCATGCATGCCGGCCCCCGACTTGGCTGATCCCTTGTGGTGGTGCTCAGGTGGGCTTCCTTATCTGTAGGAGGGTCCAGCGGCCCAGAGTGGGGCTTTACCACAAGGGCTGGTGTGTCGTTGCCCCCTTGTTGGCTTCCTGTCGTCTGGTCTCTCTCTACTTTCAGTTTCTGCTTGCACCATCTCTGAGCAGGACCGCTGCCATCTTCGGTGTATAACGAGTGTCCAGAGGCCTGTGTGCATTTCGTGGCTCATTCTCCCTCAAGTACTGTTGCCGACAACCTCTCTTTCTTTCCTTGGGGCCAGGCAATTAATCGTGACTGTATCAGACCTCTGCTACGTGGCAGGCCGGCTCTTCAATGCATCTACCTTCCTCTTCCTCTATGTTCAGTTCTCCCTTCAGTTCCCCGGGACAGGGGAGCAGGCACTCTGAGCCGCTGAGCCAGCCAGGACTACCCCAGACCTTTGCTAGGTCAGATCTTGGAAGAAAACTCGCCATGCTTCTATAAGTTTCTCTAGAATCTTCTCCTTAGGATTTGCAGTGTGTAACATTTCCTTGGGGAATGTGCGAAGAGAGAAAAAGAAAAAGAAAGCCAGAAAGGGAACAGAGCAGAAACTCAGTTGCTCTATATTCCATGAGGGAGCTAAGCCCCCAGTTCAGAGCCCCCCTCTGAGCAGCCAGGAACCCGGCTTTCTGTGCCAGGGTCTGGTCTCAGGCCTCCTGCCTCTGGCCGGGGCTCCGCCCTAGCTGTGAAGGCCCCAGACCACCTCGCCCCACCCTGAGAACTGAATCTCCTGTGAGGCCACATGAAGGTAACCAGCGTCTGGCGGCTTACGGGACAGACTTGTCAGACTTCCTGCCTTTGATGCATGCCATTCCCGTGAGCTGGGCGGGGCCTCTGAAGATGAGAGAGAGGACCCTGGAGACTTCCTGAGTGTCTCGACATTTCAGACTCTTGGGGTTTGCGGTTAGCGATGCTGGTATGAACATCGTGTTCTAGAAAGTGTGCCCTCTGGGCCCCCGAAAGTGAACAGGCAAAGCCAAACTGACCAAGAAAGGTTCTTGACCTGGCTGCCTATAGCAGAGGGTGAGTGAAGGGCTGATAGATCCCAGAGGGGAAGGGGAAGTCCCAGAGGACTTGCCCAGTGTAGGGACCCACCCCAGGTCCCTGCTGCTGAGCTGCCGGTGTCCTTCCCTCCAGAGCCTCCGAGCACCCTTCAAATGTCATCAGAGACTTCTCCAGCATCCACCGGCACGAGGGCAGAGAAACAGAACTGATTCTAGTCCTCTCCTCACAGTTGGGGAATCTGAGGCTCAGAGAAGTTTAATGTGCCTGCCCCCGAGCTCACAGCACTGTCCCTTTATGCCTCACCTTACTGTAGCAAGTCTGCAAAGATGGGAGACATGGGGCCAACTCTCTGCAATCTGTGTGTGTGTGTGTATGTGTGTGTGTGTGCGCATTCAAGAGGACACTTGAGTGTATCTGCCTGTAGAAGCCCAAGAATGACATAGGAAATCATCCTTCTTATTACTAGGTCGCAAACATGGTGACCTCAGTTTGATCCCTAGGAAGTCCACGTGGTGAAAAGAGAGAACTGACTTGTGAAATTTGCCCTTTGAGCTCTGCCAGTGTACCATGGCACATGAGCACATTCTCTCTCACATAAATAAATATTAAAGAAAGGAGCGAAGCATCTTCAGGAATTATCTGGCATTTTTCTCTGCATGGGAAGTTGGTCCTCTGCCATCCATGTGTTTAACTGTTCAATCTTGTGTTGGTGAGTGTGTGGGTCTGGGCCCTCATGCATGCCAACCTTTCTACCACTCAGTCACATCCCCAGACCCTCCAACATTTCTTTTCTTTTTTTATTATTATTATTATTTATTCAACTGTGCACATGTGCGTGTGTATGTGCGCGCGCCCGTGTGTCTGTGTGTGTGTGTGTATGTAGAACCACGGACGAATTCGCAAACCACCATGGACGCCTCCACCTCCTTCTGCCCCGGGATTCACAGGCTCCGCCCTACCAGGACCAGAAGCACAGGCCGCCCCTGCTTCCGCCTGGCGTCTATACGTGGGATCTGGGATCCGAACTCAGGACCTTCCGCCTGCAAGGCGGAGGCTTAACCCCTGAGCCACCTCTCCAGCCCCCATTTCTTTTCTTAAAACATGTGCCGCTGACATTTTATGTTTTATACGGGAAAGAATATGCTCATTTTCTTTTCAGGTGAAGCACGCTTCCATCAAAATGAATTGGTCCTGTTGTCAAATTAAACCATCAAACGACAACAACAAAAACATACTAGGTGTGCCAGTGTGTCCAAACATTATGGGCACACAGGGAAAGCTGGCTCTTGTGCATTTTCCAGATGAATAATTAGAACCTTTAGAAATACTTTTTTGCATATGTATGTGTGTGGTTTGTGGGTGCTTTGCTGACTGAGCCAGCTCCCCAGGAAAGCCATTTCATTTGAAAATCCACCGGGATGCTGAACTGAAAGAAACGGCATTGAGTTCTTGGAGATGTTCCTCAGACATGCGCTGTTCCTGGCTGGCTGTGTGGGCCCACCTTGGGTGGGTCCTACGACAGGGGAGTGCTGTCTGTGGCTTTACCCCTGGACCTTCCCATCAGCCACAGCTCCTCTCTGGGTGGCTGTCTTATTCCTAGATCCATCCTCTGAGGATCCTGGCACTGAGAAGGAGGGGAGTGGAAGTCCTCCCGGGGCAATTCCCTTCCTAACTCCACCTAGGAAGGGTCCAGAAAGTCCTTCATTTGGGGATGAGCTGGAGAAACCGGGGAGAGAGGCTGAGGCAACTCTGGGGAAGGTGTGGCACGCTGGACTTGGTGCCGCAGCAGGCTCCTTGGTTGGTGGAAGGTCCTCATCTGTCTTCTCCTCACCCCCCAGCCATCATCCCCTATCTGGCTGTTGCCTCTGAGTTAAATAGGCCCAGTAATGAGAACCTCTGGAAGTGTGCATTCCAGAAATTTCCAAGCTGATGGTGGTAAAACTTGGAAGAAGGGGAAATCCCAGGAACTCCCTCAGGATTTTGAATGCTTCCGGCTCCTAGGGGAAAACGTTGCCAGCTCTCCGGGTTTTCCTGTGGTGGCCTGGCTCTCAGTCTCAAAGTTCCATCTCTCAGGAAAACTGTGAGTCTCCGGCAAACTAGGAGAGTTGGTTGGTGACTTTCCCAGAAAGGAAGACAAGAATTTTAAGAAACCTGAGGGGAAACTGAAGGAGCAGGGAGAGGTCAGAGTAACCGAGCGTTGGCATCCCTCCCCTCCATCTTTCTGGATGTCACAGAAGTGGGGATGTTCCTCCCCCTCCCTCCTCCTTTCTCTCCCTCCCTCCTTCCTTTCTCTCCCTCCTTCCATTCTTCTCTCTTCCCCTCTCATTTTTTCTTTTCTTCCTTGCAAGTGTCTCATGTAGCCCAGGCTGGTCTTGAACTTCTGATTCTCCTGCCTCCACCCCTCTCCAAGTGCTGGGATTACAGGCATGTGCTACCGTACCTGGTTTATGTGGCGTAGGGACTTGTGTTTGCAGGTAGCAACTGAGCTACTTCCCAAAGACATGTGGTTCTGATGTGGAAAAGGACTAAGGGAAGAGCTGGTTGCTACTGGCTTGCTCAGCAGAGCCCAAGGATACCGCTGGGGACCCAGGGTCTCTATAGCCATGCCACCAAGGGTTAATTCCATCGCCTGAGACCCCTTAATCTTCCTTTCTATAAGGCACACAGAAAAGATGTACACAATCAATTGCTTGTGCAGAAAAATTTCAGGCGACAGAACGCCTTTGTTAATTTACTCACATACAAGCTTTGTTCTGTGCATAAAGCTAGAAGTCACATGCCAGAATGACCCCTCCTGCTATCTATCTTTCAACTCTTATCAAAGGACCAGCTTAAAGATGGCTTCTTCTGGTTTTCAGAGACGCATTAAACACGACCGCCGCTTTTATGAGCATAATCTGAATGCTCATAACAACATCCTGGCTTTGAGCTGCCCTCCGCGTTTCATCATAAACGGAAGGCCCCGAGCTTGTCTGTGGTTACGCAGGGTGGTTTTCCTGCTCTTCTGGAAATGAACTGATATCTCTGTCTGTCTCCACCTGAGCACTATCCTTGTGGCTTTGTCTTTAAAAAGCTGTCTCGTTTCTGGTATGTGTTTTATGACCTTAATTCCCTTCGGCCAACCAGCAGAGTCAAATTTTAGAGCCCAACAAGGCTGAGCAACTGGAGTATCTTCTCAACACCTTTTCTTCCAGCTGCAAAATGAGACTTGGAGCCCAGGTTGGGGTACCTCAACAGACCTAGACCTCTGTGGGGTGCCTGTGAGTCCCATGGCTCAGAGCTTGACAATAGGACTCATTTCTGTCTGTCTCTGTCTCTGTCTCTACCCCTTCTTCCTTCTTTTGTGGCTGGAATTATAGGTGGACACTAAGCTTGCATTAGCATGGTGTGGGGATTTGAACTCTGGTCCTTTTGCCTATGCAGCAGTCACTTTAGCCGCTGAGACCTCTCCTTGGTCCCAGGCTGGCTTCTGTGCCCACTTTTGTAATTTTATCTTTTTTTGGTGCTGGGAACCGAACCCAGGGCCTTGCGCTTGCTAGGCAAGCGCTCTACCACTGAGCTAAATCCCCAACCCCTCTGTGCCCACTTTTGAAGAAGATGTAGGAGGCACCACAGCTGAGCATGGCAGCACATGCCTGAAATCCCCATTCTGGGAGACTGAGGCAGGAGGATCTCGAATTCGAGGTCAGCCTGGACCCCTTAGTGAGCCCCGTTCTCAAAACACAAAACAGAGCAACAAAACAGGTTTCCTAAGAGCAGTGGCTTGTCTGCCCCTGGGCTCGGATGAAGGAAGACAAGATTGGTGAGTCGCCTCGAAGCCACCACCTCTGACAGTTCTTGATTTTGAGGTGCCTTCTGCTCAGCTCCCAGCGGCCCGCACCGCAGGGTCGCTTGCTGCCTTCCCAAGGGCACAAATTCCCACCCCCGGAGGTGCTGGCACAGCAGCAGGCCGGTGGTCCCACCCGCCTCCGCCGCCCCGTCGTGCCCAGCTGCGATGCCCAACCAGGAAGCACCTGGTTGCAGCTTCCCTGGCGCCCGGCGTGAGTCACCGCGGACGGTGGGCCGGCTCGTACTCATCTCCCAGGAAGGGACCCGTGGAAGGCTCCAGAATGACTAGCTGCAAGTGTTCCGTCCCAGGCGCGGGGCATCGAGCCGGCTCCCCGTCTGCACTCACTTCCTCTCGGACACTTCCGGTTTCTGGAGCGGGCGACGTGCCAGGCAGAGCGCAGACTGGAGCAGACGGGCGGAGACATCCTCTTCTAGCCAGAACCAAATTCCCTCTTCCTTCCCGCTCGGAGATCCCCATCACATCTCTGCCTTTTCCCAGGCCCCTGCACGCCAGGGAGCGAGGCTTCCATTAGCACCCCAAATATTTCCATTAGGTTGCACTGCAGGTGTGTTAGAAGCCTCTGCTGATTTCTCAGGAAAACCATCTGGGCAAGGGTCCATTTGCTCATTCACTTCATAAATATTTATGGAGTGCCCACTATGTGCCAAGCCCTAGTCTAGAGGCCTGGTGGTGGTGGTAAAACCTCAATATCCTGACAGCATTTATGTTGTACAGGGAGGGATGGTTGGAAATCGAGATAAAAATATCAAAAAGTATTGTATGCAAGATAGCGATAAATGCTAAACCCAGAGCACAAAGCTGGAAAGCTACTGCCAATTCTGGCAGGCTGGAAAGTGTAAATTATTAAACAAGGTGGCTGGGGAAGTCCTTGTCAGGAAGGGAACATTTTGAGCAAGTACTTGGAAGAGAGAGAGAGAGAAAGAGAGAGAGAGAGAGAGAGAGAGAGAGAGAGAGAGAGAGAGAGAGAGAGAGAGAGAGAGAAGGGCATTCTAGATAAAGGGGAGTGTAAGTGCAAAGGTCCTGAGATTGGGAGTGTGCGTAATGTGTGAGCAGGTTGAACAGAAGAAAGGGCAAGTGTGGCTGAAGAGATTAAAAAGCAAAAGCCAGATGAGTTAAGGTCAGAGCGGTACAAAGGAGCAAGTGCCCTGTCATGACTTCTGGGTGCGGAATCCAGCTTTTTCTCTGTGTGATACAGGAAGGCAGGTGGCTTTGATAGAGAAGGGGTGATTGATATCTTAAGAGCATGTCTTGGACACTGTAGTCAGAGCTGCCTGGAGAGGGTGCAGGAAGGTCTCCAAACAAGGACACCATGAGGAGGGCGGTGCAGGAGTCTAGAGGAGAGAGAATGGCAGCTTATTGAAGTAGGTGGTGGTGTGGGGGGCACTGGATGGGGCTCATAGAATCTGCTATGGGCAGAAGGTGGGGCGATACAAGGAGACAACTGGGGAGATGGCTCCATGGGTTAAGCACTTGCCGTGCAAGGGTGAAGGTCAGTTTGAATCCCCAGCACCCACATAAAAAAAAAAAAAAAAAAAAAAAAAAAAAAACAACTTGGTGGGTGTGGCATGGAGATAGGGGATCCCAGGGCAAACTGGCTAGCTAGACTGACCCAATCAGGAACCCAGCACCAGCAGGAGTGTCTGTCTCAGCGAAGTGCAGAGTGACTGAGGACGATATCTGAAATGACCTGTGGCCTTCACATGTCTCACACCTGCCATAGCATGTACACACACACACACACACACACACACACACACACACAAAACCAGTGTTAAAAAGCCATTGCAGTTTTCATGCCTATAACAAGGGCACCTGAACATACCATGCATACATGCATGCAACACTACACACACCTACCTACAAAGGCAAATCCCAACCTCCACTCACAAGGACTTGCAGGATGGAGAGATGCAGCTAATTCAGTGATCACCAATAAATTAATAGCGTCAGCCACTACGTGGCTCAGAAGAGATATAGCTACCCATGTCCAAGTGCACACACACATATACCCATGCATGCACATCATATTACGTGTGTGTATGTGTGCGTGTGTGCATATTTGTGAGCATCATGGCGTGCATGCAGGCAACCTGCAGAATTGGTTCTTTGCTTTTACCAGATATCAAATGCAAGTATTAGAGGCCAGCAACCTCAGCCTCTGAGCCATCCCACCCACCCAATGCAATGTTTTGTTTGTTGATGTACTGGTCCTGAACTTAAGCGCTCACCCATTAGGCATTGTAGTTACTCTTCCCTGTTGCTGCTATGAGACAATACTCAGACACGGCTTAAGGGAAAAAGGGAGATTTGTCTATTTAGCTTTTCAGTTCCACAAGAGACCTTGTCCAGTAAAGTGGGAATCTCACAGCAGAAGGCTTGGAGGCAGAAGATGGAAGACCATTGGTTTAAGTCACAGAATCATCATGGAGGCAGTCAGCGAGCAAGAGACAAATATAAGAGACAGCAGGGTGCAGCTATAAAACCTTAAGGACACCCCCTGTGGCCCGCCTTCTTCCTGCGTGACTCCACCTCCTAAAGGTACCACAATCTCCCCAACATTAACATGGGCTGGAGAGATGGCTCAGGGGTTAAGACTCTGTCTCGAAAGCAGAAGGTCCTGACTTTGGTTCCTAGGCCCTACGTAAAAAACGCCAGGCAGAACTGGCAACGGCCTGCACTTCCAGACCCTGTGGGCGGGGCCTGAGAAATCCCAGAGCAAAGCAAAAAGGAGGTAGAAGCAATCCAAGATGATTACTGAAGTCACCTTTGGCCCTTTACAGGACACACAGTGCCCTCTGATACACACACACACACACATAAATAAAATATTAAAAAATTATTTTAAAAAATTCAAACACATGAGCCTTGGGGGGGGACACATATTCAAACCATGACATCAGATAATTTTTTCCACTAAGCCACACCCTGGCCTTCTCACTTTTATTTTTTTATGACTGTCTTTTGAGACAAAGTCTTACCCTATGGACCAGGCTGGCCTCAGATTCGTGTCTCTCTTTTCCAAATGCTAGGACAACAGATGTGTGCCACTGCACCCGGACAAACATTGATGCTGTCCTTATCTTCTTTTTTAATTTTTTTAATTTTTATTATTCATTCAATCGTGCGTGTATGTGTGTGTACATGTGTGTGTATGTATGTGTGTGTGTGTGTACGCGCGCGCGCGTGTGTGTGTGTGTGTGTGTGTGTGTTGTGTGTATGTGGTGTGTGTGTGTGTGTAGAACCACAGACGAATTCGGGAACCACCATGGCGCCTCCACCTCCTCCTTGTTTACTCTGCCCCGGGATCACAGGCTCTGCCTACCAGGACCAGAAGCGCGGTACCCCCCCCGCTGCGCTATATGTGGGGCCTAGGATCCGAACTCAGGACCTTCTTGCCTGCAAGGCACCTCTCCAGCCCCTATCCTTGTCTTCTTGTATTTTCTCTTTCTTGCATGTGTATCGGGGCCGGCTCGTACTCATCTCCCCAGGAAGGGACCCGTGGAAGGCTCCAGAATGACTAGCTGCAAGGTGTCCGTCCCAGGCGCGGGGCATCGAGCCGGCTCCCCGTCTGCACTCACTTCCTCTCGGACACTTCCGGTTTCTGGAGCGGGCGACGTGCCAGGCAGAGCGCAGACTGAGCAGACGGGCGGAGACATCCTCTTCTAGCCAGAACCAAATTCCCTCTTCCTTCCCGCTCGGAGATCCCCACACATCCTCCTTTTCCCAGGCCCCTGCACGCCAGGGAGCGAGGCTTCCATTAGCACCCCAAATATTTCCATTAGGTTGCACTGCAGGTGTGTTAGAAGCCTCTGCTGATTTCTCAGGAAAACCATCTGGGCAAGGGTCCATTTGCTCATTCACTCATAAATATTTATGGAGTGCCCACTATGTGCCAAGCCCTAGTCTAGAGGCCTGGTGTGGTGGGTAAAACCTCAATACCTGACAGCATTTATGTGAAGGGGGCGGAGGATGGTTGGAAATCGAGATAAAAATATCAAAAAGTATTGTATGCAAGATAGCGATAAAGTGCTAAACCCAGAGCACAAAGCTGGAAAGCTACTGCCAATTCTGGCAGGCTGGAAGGTGTAAATTATTAAACAAGGTGGCTGGGGAAGTCCTTGTCAGGAAGGGAACATTTTGAGCAAGTACTTGGAAGAGAGAGAGAGAAAAGAGAGAGAGAGAAGAGAGGAGAGAGAGAGAGAGAGAGAGGAGAGAGGAGAGAGAGAGAAGGGCATTCTAGATAAAGGGAGTGTAAGTGCAAGGTCCTGAGATTGGGAGTGTGCGTAATGTGTGAGCAGTTGAACAGAAGAAAGGGCAAGTGTGGCTGAAGAGATTAAAAAGCAAAAGCCAGATGAGTTAAGGTCAGAGCGGTACAAAGGAGCAAGTGCCCTGTCATGACTCTGGGTGCGGAATCCAGCTTTTCTCTGTGTGATACGGAAGGCAGGTGGCTTTGATAGAGAAGGGTGATTGATATCAAGAGCATGTCTTGGACACGTAGTCAGAGCTGCCTGGAGAGGGTGCAGGAAGGTCTCCAACAAGGACACCATGAGGAGGGCGGTGCAGGAGTCTAGAGGAGAGAGAATGGCAGCTTATTGAAGTAGGTGTGGTGTGGGGGGGGCACTGGATGGGGCTCATAGAATCGCTATGGGCAGAAATGGGCAGAAGGTGGGGCGATACAAGGAGACAACGGGGGAGATGGCTCCATGGGTTAAGCACTTGCCGTGCAAGGGTGAAGGTCAGTTGAATCCCCAGCACCCACATAAAAAAAAAAAAAAAAAAAAAAAAAAAAACAACTTGGTGGGTGTGGCATGGAGATAGGGGATCCCAGGGCAAACTGGCTAGCTAGACTGACCCAATCAGGAACCCCACACCAGCAGGAGTGTCTGTCTCAGCGAAGTGCAGAGTGACTGAGGACGATATCTGAAATGACCTGTGGCCTTCACATGTCTCACACCTGCCATAGCATGTACACACACACCACACACACACACACACACCACACAAAAACCAGTGTTAAAAAGCCATTGCAGTTTCATGCCTATAACAAGGGCACCTGAACATACCATGCATACATGCATGCAACACTACACACATACACATGGC